>JAVGWX010000003.1:118949763-119329763 GCA_036924085.1 Ariolimax columbianus
GTGAGATACTAACAACGATACCCAAATGTATTCGAAGACCGTAACAACTAAGGACGCAGCATCTGCTGTTTACTGATTTCTTTAAACATTCTTGTGTTACTGGGAAAGGTTGGTGGTAGTCGGAATCTTTACAGTTTCACCCTAAAGGTAACTTTTTTAAACTATCAGCTCTACCTTCTTTTTCTATGTGTTTATGTTACCTCAATTTGGAGCGAAGATTGCGTCAAGGTCAGGTGAAACATCATAAACAAGGTGGGAGCAACGATTACCATCAGGGGCAGGTGAAACGTACTGATCAATATGAAAGTGAAGAGTAACATTAGGATCAGGTGAAACATACTGATTAATGTGACAGTGAAGAGTAACATTAGGATCAGGTGAAACATACTGATCAATAGGAGAGTGAAGAGTAACATCATGGGCAGGTGAAACATACTGGTTCATATTCTCAAGTACTCATATGGATTTAAGAACACCTACTGTAATTCTTCACAAAAGATATTTCCGAGGGTTAAATTAACAGCATAAGCGGCTTTCTGCGAAATTTACCTTCATTTAATAACCTCTCCAGTGGATAGCAGCCAAATATATATCATGTTATATTTAGAACTTATCTCTTTAGCTGTATTGGTTGTTATCTGGTTTTCTAGCGTAAGACAATATATGTGGCTGACAAATCCTGAAACTGGTATCACCTGAGACAATGTCTGTGACTGTGGTAAACCTTAATGTCTGTAACACCTGAGACAATAGGTGGGAATGTGGTAAACCTTAATGTCGGTAACACCTAAGACAATCTGTGTGACTGTGGTAAACTTTAATATCTGTAACACCTGAGACAATGTATGTGACTGGCAAACCTTAATGTCGGCAACACCTGAGACAATATGTGTGACTGACAAACCGTAATTCTGGTATCACCTGAGACAATGTATGTGACTGGCAAACCTTAATGTCGGTAACACCTGAGACAATATGTATGACTGACAAACCTTAATCCTCGTTTCACCTAAGACAATATGTATGACTGACAAACCTTAATGCTGGTATCACTTGAGACAATATGTGTGACTGTGGTAAACCTTACTGCTGGTATCACCTGAGACAATATGTATGACTGACAAACCTTAATGCTGGTATCACATGAGACAATATGTGTGACTGACAAATCTTACTGCTGGTATCACCTGAGACAATATGTATGACTGTGGTAAACCTTACTGCTGGTATCACCTGAGACAATATGTATGACTGACAAACCTTAATGCTGGTATCACATGAGACAATATGTGTGACTTCGGTAAACCTTACTGCTGGTATCACCTGAGACAATCTTTTTGACTGACAAACCTTAATGCTGGTATCACCTGAGACAATATGTGTGACTGTGGTAAACCTTACTGCTGGTATCACCTGAGACAATAGGTGTGACTGTGGTAAACTTTAACGCGTGTATCACCTGATATACTGGTAATGTTAAGAAACTAGTATTACAGGAAAACAATGAGATATATCAACCGACGTTTCTACTTAAACAAACAAAATAAACAGATCTACGCGATAAAAATCTTTCTCAACAACCTACTTCCCCTTTCGCAAAAAGTTGGCTTGCTCCAAACGGCGTATACAAAATTAAAACTGTTCAAAAGCCATTTGTAATCGCACATACGATACTTTAACCGGCAAAATATCGTGTATATATGGAGGGCGAAGTCAGCAGTAAAAAATGGCTGTCAGGAGTGACTCCGTTCAAAAAAAAAAACAATTTTTCCGCACACCGTTTTTGCAGGCCGAGCTGGTTCAAAGACACAGGCCATTGGAGTGCTACTTAAAATACCAGCTACGTATTGCAAGTGATGATAACGACAGGATATAAATATGATTGCAAATCGTTTAGTCTGCAGTTTGACTGTGACCTGGGCTTTAATTAGATCTGTGTACAGAATGATTTGGGCTTTCATCATTTGCAATTTTTTTTCCTGAATTTTCTTGGTTCTGTGGCAGGCTACAGACGATATGGCAGGTTGGAGATTTTAATTTATTCTCAGATTTACTCGCAGCCACGTGCCTTGGTAGGAATGTCCTGAATATTTGTGCACGAATACTAGCTAACAGCCTGCTCTTTCAGAATTTAAACTGGCCAATGGTTCTTAAACGTGCGTATCGTTTCACGGAATCTTCGAGAGCAGAGGTTGCTTGAAACTTGCGGGATTAGAACACCGTTTCGCGCTTTCGTTTGTTAATATTTCGAGAGGCGATCGCCTTACCAGTTTACAATAGCGACCTCCCAATTTCTACCAATATATGCATTAATAAAGAACTGGACAACAGAGTAAAGAGAAAACGAAAACTTCATTGAACATAAATATTTATCAATACTGAAAGCTCAACAATTTGTGTCAGTAATCAATTCAGTTGAGGAGAACTGTCGGGTAAGTCGTAACTATGGGTGTTGTTTCTCCATCATAACCCGAAGTTTTAACAATCTCAATTTTGATAACAGTCACTGTTCATGCAATTGCTAAAAGAAAACCAATAATGAGCATTAGTGTGACAAGAAGCAGTTGAACAAATCTGAAGTAGGTTCCTCTGCTTGTTTTTGAAATTGTTCCATGGTTTTCAGTTCCCCGATCAGACTAAAGGTGCAATGCTGCAGTTGACTAATTTATTAGAATTTTGCGTTTTTCACTGACAAAATTACATTAGAGACATATTATTCAACCATATATATGTTTGGCTTTCACAATATAGCATTTTATATTCGATGACAACTGTTTGGTATATAACAAACTACAGGAAGTTCAAAATCACGGAGAATACATGTTTAATATCATAGTTCCATTTTATTTAAGACAAAAGTGCATTACATTGCTCTCGGAAAAGAAAGGGGTACTTTCTAAAAATCACGTTAATCACACAATCTCTAAGCTTAATTTATTTATTTATTTTTGACGTTTCTAGTTTGTGAAAGATTTAGAACACTCAATTAAAGTAACCATTTGTACTATCTTGAACATCAATGTTTTTAGATGTATGTGTCTTAACAGCCCAAGTCATGTTGAACCTCACTTATATACAATCGTCTTTTTTATTTTTTGTTATATTGGAAATATTAATTTTAAACAACTATCTAACCATTATTAATAACAAATACTTAACTTAACTTAACGTCTTTATACTGGTTTGGAAAATTCCGCACAGTCTGTATACAACCAGTTTCTTTTACTTCTGTTGATCTAAAAATAACTATGCACATCCAATTTACTCTTGAATGCATTAAATGATCCTGCCTCCACTATTTCTTGTGACAATGAATTAAAACAATTCACCACTCTCTAATTAAGTAGGAATTTCACAGTCTCTTATCTGGACCTTTCTTTAGTTAATTTGCAGCTGTGCCCTGTTGTTCGTGGAGGTGGCCGTATTAAAAAAAATATGTTATCCTTTTCTTTGATTATCTTATAAACCTGTATTAAATCACCTCCAATTTTTATCTTTTCTAGACACTATAGGCCACATTTTTTTCGGAGTCTTTCCTCAATAACTGTAATTCCGGAATCCCACTATCAGTTTTGTCACTCTTCGTTGTATCCTTTCCAGTATGTTTATATCTCCTTCATTATAAAGACTCCACACCTGTACACAGTACTCCAATCTAGGTCTAACTAATGATTTATACAGTTTGACTATCACTTTCTTGTCCCTATGTTTAATATTTATTTTTGTCATACCTAACATTGCGTTTGTTTGTTTTTTCACTGTAACCCGGACTTCCTAACTCAACCTTATAAGTGGCATGATGGGGGCGAGTTTAATTTATTGTGTACCCTTGTGTATTGGTGTGAAGTACAAACACATATCCTGTATTAATGTTAATATCATATAACTGATTTTAGCAACAACTTCTGCATTTGAGCTAACCATTACTGTACCCATATGGTTTATATCCTTTTCTGCTTTTCTAACTGGCTGTTATGTTTACTAAAAACATTTTCTTACTTCCTGGAAATTTCTTTTTCTTATTGCAGTATCTTCAATTGATTGAAGAGCAAAAATGTCTTCTCTACAACTGAATTGATCATCAACTATGCAGAAAATATAGCCAAATAAGCGGTATCAGCTGGGTCTGTGATATCATCTTACAAATTGAAAACGCTTCAGATTCTGACGACATTTTTTTAAGCTTAATTTAGATATCATCTGCAATTCTGTCAATTTGTGTCGTCCCAGTTCAATGAGAAAAACGTATTTGTTCAAAGTCCTTGCTTTAATCATGATACAGTACCTTAGTGATAGCACTAAGACATTCTTTGAAAAGAGTCTCATTCGTATTTAGTGCTATGACCAGAGAAAGCCCATGTGGCCATCACCAGTGGCAACACTAGACTATCTCTATGGCAGTGTTGACAGCCTCAGGATGACCGCTGCTTTTTTAGAAAAAATACAGGTTGACGTCTGACAGCGTACGAAGAAGAAGAAGAAGAAGAGTGCTATGACATTTATTCCGTGACAAATAAAGATTGCCTGAACACTGTTTCATTTCAGCTTCATTATTCCATTTGTGGAAGTTCATCTGCAGAGCAAGTAAACTCTTGTTTGTTTTTTTGTTTTTTAAATGGTTATTTTATATTTACTCAGCTGACCTTTACAAATTACAGTAAATCGCGGAGATCAAGACGCTGAGCAGCGTATGAGCTGCAGTGGTCAGCGACCCATAACTGACTGCTAGCGTCAGGGCCAGTGAACCAGAGCTGCCAAGACCCTTCTACACCTCCACGCGGTGATCTTGGATAACAGGCTGCAGCAGGGCAGACTGACTAAGGAGAAGGGATCGAAGAGGGAATGCTAACCCGGTACTCAAAAAATGCTTGCTGAAGTCGGATGTGTTGGACCGAAAGGTGCAAATATCGCAGTCAAGCTGTAAACTACGACACAACGCATTCCGTTCTCTGGACTACATTCTGCTACTTAAGCCCTTTTAGGGTTTGGTAGCGGGCGATTGAGAACGAACGCAGAAGAAGAAGAAGAAGAAGAAGAAGAAGAAGAAGAAGAAGACGACGAAGAAGAAAAGTAAGTGGCGGAATTAGTATTGTTATGCCTTTGTAGATTGTTTTCTTTCATGACGGAAATAGTTTTATCAAAACTAAATTCAAACAAACAGAATTCTCTATATGCATGGCAATAAATTTAACCACTTCTCTTGAAATGCTCACTGCCTGTTCTTAATGATGTCATCTTAATAAATCTGAACACCGACACAAACAAAATACACAAAAATCTAATACAATAAATTGCAATGTGTCACACAATTTCAATAGAGTCAAATAAAATAGACTCGTATGTTAGAATTTTTAAGACGCCCAATTCATTCTGACAGTTGTGGATGTCGATTCCGTTTTACGCACTAAAAATGTATATTTAATCCTTGTGATTCGCCGATTCTTGGCGCTTTAATTCCATCCATCCATCCATTTATCCATCCATCCATCTATCTATCTATCTATCTATCTATCTATCTATCTATCTATCTATCTATCTATCTATCTATCTATCTATCTATCTATCTATCTATCTATCTATCTATCTATCTATCTATCTATCTATCTATCTATCTATCTATCTATCTATCTATCTATCTATCTATCTATCTATCTATCTATCTATCTATCTATCTATCTATCTATCTATCTATCTATCTATCTATCTATCTATCTATCTATCTATCTATCTATCTATCTATCTATCTATCTATCTATCTATCTATCTATCTATCTATCTATCTATCTATCTATCTATCTATCTATCTATCTATCTATCTATCTATCTATCTATCTATCTATCTATCTATCTATCTATCTATCTATCTATCTATCTATCTATCTATCTATCTATCTATCTATCTATCTATCTATCTATCTATCTATCTATCTATCTATCTATCTATCTATCTATCTATCTATCTATCTATCTATCTATCTATCTATCTATCTATCTATCTATCTATCTATCTATCTATCTATCTATCTATCTATCTATCTATCTATCTATCTATCTATCTATCTATCTATCTATCTATCTATCTATCTATCTATCTATCTATCTATCTATCTATCTATCTATCTATCTATCTATCTATCTATCTATCTATCTATCTATCTATCTATCTATCTATCTATCTATCTATCTATCTATCTATCTATCTATCTATCTATCTATCTATCTATCTATCTATCTATCTATCTATCTATCTATCTATCTATCTATCTATCTATCTATCTATCTATCTATCTATCTATCTATCTATCTATCTATCTATCTATCTATCTATCTATCTATCTATCTATCTATCTATCTATCTATCTATCTATCTATCTATCTATCTATCTATCTATCTATCTATCTATCTATCTATCTATCTATCTATCTATCTATCTATCTATCTATCTATCTATCTATCTATCTATCTATCTATCTATCTATCTATCTATCTATCTATCTATCTATCTATCTATCTATCTATCTATCTATCTATCTATCTATCTATCTATCTATCTATCTATCTATCTATCTATCTATCTATCTATCTATCTATCTATCTATCTATCTATCTATCTATCTATCTATCTATCTATCTATCTATCTATCTATCTATCTATCTATCTATCTATCTATCTATCTATCTATCTATCTATCTATCTATCTATCTATCTATCTATCTATCTATCTATCTATCTATCTATCTATCTATCTATCTATCTATCTATCTATCTATCTATCTATCTATCTATCTATCTATCTATCTATCTATCTATCTATCTATCTATCTATCTATCTATCTATCTATCTATCTATCTATCTATCTATCTATCTATCTATCTATCTATCTATCTATCTATCTATCTATCTATCTATCTATCTATCTATCTATCTATCTATCTATCTATCTATCTATCTATCTATCTATCTATCTATCTATCTATCTATCTATCTATCTATCTATCTATCTATCTATCTATCTATCTATCTATCTATCTATCTATCTATCTATCTATCTATCTATCTATCTATCTATCTATCTATCTATCTATCTATCTATCTATCTATCTATCTATCTATCTATCTATCTATCTATCTATCTATCTATCTATCTATCTATCTATCTATCTATCTATCTATCTATCTATCTATCTATCTATCTATCTATCTATCTATCTATCTATCTATCTATCTATCTATCTATCTATCTATCTATCTATCTATCTATCTATCTATCTATCTATCTATCTATCTATCTATCTATCTATCTATCTATCTATCTATCTATCTATCTATCTATCTATCTATCTATCTATCTATCTATCTATCTATCTATCTATCTATCTATCTATCTATCTATCTATCTATCTATCTATCTATCTATCTATCTATCTATCTATCTATCTATCTATCTATCTATCTATCTATCTATCTATCTATCTATCTATCTATCTATCTATCTATCTATCTATCTATCTATCTATCTATCTATCTATCTATCTATCTATCTATCTATCTATCTATCTATCTATCTATCTATCTATCTATCTATCTATCTATCTATCTATCTATCTATCTATCTATCTATCTATCTATCTATCTATCTATCTATCTATCTATCTATCTATCTATCTATCTATCTATCTATCTATCTATCTATCTATCTATCTATCTATCTATCTATCTATCTATCTATCTATCTATCTATCTATCTATCTATCTATCTATCTATCTATCTATCTATCTATCTATCTATCTATCTATCTATCTATCTATCTATCTATCTATCTATCTATCTATCTATCTATCTATCTATCTATCTATCTATCTATCTATCTATCTATCTATCTATCTATCTATCTATCTATCTATCTATCTATCTATCTATCTATCTATCTATCTATCTATCTATCTATCTATCTATCTATCTATCTATCTATCTATCTATCTATCTATCTATCTATCTATCTATCTATCTATCTATCTATCTATCTATCTATCTATCTATCTATCTATCTATCTATCTATCTATCTATCTATCTATCTATCTATCTATCTATCTATCTATCTATCTATCTATCTATCTATCTATCTATCTATCTATCTATCTATCTATCTATCTATCTATCTATCTATCTATCTATCTATCTATCTATCTATCTATCTATCTATCTATCTATCTATCTATCTATCTATCTATCTATCTATCTATCTATCTATCTATCTATCTATCTATCTATCTATCTATCTATCTATCTATCTATCTATCTATCTATCTATCTATCTATCTATCTATCTATCTATCTATCTATCTATCTATCTATCTATCTATCTATCTATCTATCTATCTATCTATCTATCTATCTATCTATCTATCTATCTATCTATCTATCTATCTATCTATCTATCTATCTATCTATCTATCTATCTATCTATCTATCTATCTATCTATCTATCTATCTATCTATCTATCTATCTATCTATCTATCTATCTATCTATCTATCTATCTATCTATCTATCTATCTATCTATCTATCTATCTATCTATCTATCTATCTATCTATCTATCTATCTATCTATCTATCTATCTATCTATCTATCTATCTATCTATCTATCTATCTATCTATCTATCTATCTATCTATCTATCTATCTATCTATCTATCTATCTATCTATCTATCTATCTATCTATCTATCTATCTATCTATCTATCTATCTATCTATCTATCTATCTATCTATCTATCTATCTATCTATCTATCTATCTATCTATCTATCTATCTATCTATCTATCTATCTATCTATCTATCTATCTATCTATCTATCTATCTATCTATCTATCTATCTATCTATCTATCTATCTATCTATCTATCTATCTATCTATCTATCTATCTATCTATCTATCTATCTATCTATCTATCTATCTATCTATCTATCTATCTATCTATCTATCTATCTATCTATCTATCTATCTATCTATCTATCTATCTATCTATCTATCTATCTATCTATCTATCTATCTATCTATCTATCTATCTATCTATCTATCTATCTATCTATCTATCTATCTATCTATCTATCTATCTATCTATCTATCTATCTATCTATCTATCTATCTATCTATCTATCTATCTATCTATCTATCTATCTATCTATCTATCTATCTATCTATCTATCTATCTATCTATCTATCTATCTATCTATGTATGTATGTATGTATCTATGTATCTATGTATCTATGTATGTATGTATGTATCTATCTATCTATCTATCTATCTATCTATCTATCTATCTATCTATCTATCTATCTATCTATCTATCTATCTATCTATCTATCTATCTATCTATCTATCTATCTATCTATCTATCTATCTATCTATCTATCTATCTATCTATCTATCTATCTATCTATCTATCTATCTATATATCTATATATCTATATATCTACCTATCTATCTATCTATAATTGAAAGTATGTTTTTAAACCGTTTGGCTTATATGATCCACATGTTACAGAGTTACTTTTTATGACCATTTGGACATTAATGGCTGTACAGGTTGTGATGACGGAATATAATTTTACATACGATATTTCTTCGAAACATTTACAGTATAGAGAAATGTGAATGGTGACATGCATAAATAGTACATTCAAATCCAGTACGTAAATACGAGTTAAATTAGTTATGTTATTGAAAACGAGTTGCATAATAAATTAATTTATAAATAATTCATTGAAATGTTACTAGAAATATTGCCGAGGAAAAAAACACAAAAAAGTAGAAATGACATTTGAACTTTAAATGTGCAACGCCAGAGCTATGCACCCGCATGCTTTTAGAAGCCAATTTCGAATTAGTAAACGCATCGACCTTCGATATGAAAATGTAAGTTATTGATTGTTTCTTTCATATACAATTTTAATATCAAGTATTGCAGACTTGTTGATAAAAGGTGAATATACAGCGTATACTTATGACGAGGGAAGTGGACGCAATGAGGGTGGAAGAGATAGGCGGAGTGTACTTAGTATGTACTTAGTAGACGGTTTCATGAAGACGGAAGAGAAGGGCGGGTAGAAGAGGTAAGGAGAAATGGGACAACAGGATGGTTGGGTTGAGGTGGGTGGGGGTGGAGAATAAAGTAGTTAGCGTGTGCGGATTGAGGTGGAGGGAAGGGGTGGAGAATGAAGCAGCGTGTGGTAGAGATGTGCGGATGTGACTAGCCATTACATACATACACATTATGACAAATAAGATGTAAGAATACAGACATACTAAAACAAACAAAGGAAAAACAAGAATGACTTCTCTTGTGGCAAGCTGGAAAGATACAATAACATGGTGAGCAATATAAAAACAAATAAAACGCCCTTACCGAATGCTCGTCAGGCAGGATTTAGAAAGAAGGTGCCAGCAATTAGTTTTCGAAAATATTCCCTAGATGATAGCCTTTGTCAATGTATCGTTGTCTTTAGGATATAGACAGCCTAACAATGCGAGATCAAGCAGAAAAAACAGTATTTAAAGACAATTACTTATTTCAGAATCCTGCGCATTTCGAGAATACGTAGAAGAAAGTAGTTTACTTCGCCCTCATAATTGTCGCTAAATAAGACTAAATAGGGTTGTGCATCTGGCTCGCAACAAACATTATGTAAATGAAATAACCACATAAACTACAAGATCATAGAAAGTTTGTTGTCATAGACTACATGTCAAGGGGAGTGTCTCTAGCTATTCATAACGCTTACACATGTGCACCAATCAAGAAATGTCCCTAGCCATTCGGAACGCCTACATCAAGATGTTTCGACGACTATCTGCCACACACTGGTACATCAAGATGTGTACACGACTATCTGCCACACACTGGGGCATCAAGATGTTTACACGACTATCTTCAACACACTGGTACATCAAGATGTCTCCACGACTATCTGTCACACACTGGTACATCAAGATGTTTCCACGACTATCTGCCACACACTGGTACATCAAGATGTTTACACGACTATCTGCCACACACTGGTACATCAAGATGTTTACACGACTATCTGCCACACACTGGTACATCAAGATGTTTCTACGACTATTATTTATTTGCGCTGTTGTTACTGGTGCTGTTGTTACTGGTGCTGTTGTTGATGTTGCTGCTGTTGGTGATGAAGTTGTTGTTCGGGCTGCAGTTGGTGTTGTTGTTGTTGTCTGGGCTGGTGTTCTATTTATTTGTGATGTTGTTACTGGTGCTGTTGGTGCTGTTGTTGCTGTTGGCGCTGTTGTTGCTGTTGCTGTAGTTGTGGTACTGAGCGTTACTCGTAATGTGCTCTTCATTCTTCACTATTTTCCTCTAATGTCGGACTCTGATTCGTCTTTTATTCGTATGTGAGCTAAAGAAGGCAATACTGAACCCTCTTGGCTGTAGTGCGATGCCAAGATTCTCAATATTTTTACTATTAATGGGATCACAGTGTCGATGTCCACCTCTGTTTCCTATCTGCTGTAACAAAGCAGGTTTTCAGTTACAGAACGTGAAATTATATGGAGTCAGGACACAATGTATGACACCTGACCTAGACGATAGCGACTATGTATTGTACATTATGTAAGAACCTGTTGCGTCCAATAATGGTTGTTGATCGTGATGCTCATTCATAAGAAACCCCAAAAGATTGGTTTTACCGTCTTGTTCTTCTATATCCCAAATGACATGATTAGTTTTATTATCTGATAAGGAACAATATTTCCGGATCGTTATGGCTGACGGTATCGACAAAATATGCGAACTGACCCCACCAGATCAAGATGCAGCACGTTTGACAAACATGGACGTAAAAACACAAAGAACATGAGGAATATTATGACTATTTGCAACAAATGCTCATACCAATAAAATCTAGAGACATAATCAAACGGGGAACATGAAAGCGATAAAATTAGATTTAAAAATGAGTACCAAAAAGAAAAAAAAAGATTGCAGAACGGCATAGAATGGGAAATAGAAATGAATGAGGCCATAAAATAATACAATTCTCTGAACAAAAGCAATTGATTATATGCAAATCATTCTTTGTTCTTGACACATAGAAACCGAATTGACATGTTACAAAACATGTAAGTGTCACATATACCTTATGAATATCTTAGATATATGCCATCGAGAACAGCTCGTTGAATTCCTCAGCGAGACATGTTTATATGTGAAAGTCAACGGGTCAATTTATAATCTGTAATTCGATCTTTCTCCTCTATTGAGTCCCGAGACCCCTTACTGAAGAGGAAATAATAAGGCCACGACGCCTCCATGTATGTCGTAAAAGACGACTAAAGAGAGTTGTGCATAGACATAGCGACATTCTCGTGTAAAAATTTGCTACAGAAAGCCACGAATACAAAAGCTCGCAAAATTACTTTGACTCGGGATTGGTTAAATCAGGCAAGCTATAGTTGTGGCCCTATAATCCGACAGGAGTGGAAAATCGGGCAAGAAGAAGTCGATCTTTAATCATAAATATTATATAGCATGAATTAATGACCATATACTTGGACCTCAAGTAGAGGGAAGTGCGCTATTCTTGTTTTTTAATAATCAATAAGGGAAACACTTACAAGCGCACAACAGGCGATACAAACAAGCATAGCATTTTTTAATGAGGTTTTAAGACAACAAAGTCAATGTAATACTATAATTACGGTGGTAATATCCATTCATAGGGTTAACTGGGAGGATTT
This sequence comes from Ariolimax columbianus, assembly GCA_036924085.1. Taxonomy (NCBI): domain Eukaryota; kingdom Metazoa; phylum Mollusca; class Gastropoda; order Stylommatophora; family Arionidae; genus Ariolimax; species Ariolimax columbianus. The sequence goes on from JAVGWX010000003.1 coordinate 118,962,531, forward strand.
ATAGTTTTATATTGTTTTTGAATAGTGTTGTTGTTGTTTTTGTTGTTGTTGTTGTTGGCTAATGCCATGATGAGTATGTTTACTCCTTGGTGGCCATGAAAATGGTGTTGAGTGGCGAGTTGCAGTAGCTTTTCTTACATCATTATCGTGAATATGAATCTGGAATCGAGTACTTCAGGCTGTTGTGATATGCTTGACTTCATATCAGTGTCGCTCACTACTACGGGAATCACATCGATCCACATGTCGTTAGTAATACTATCAAGACACAATCTGTTTCCAAAGAGAACTGCTTGGACTGAAGTGGGATCTTTGTCAGTATGTTCACCTGATTCTGACTAACATTGTCTGATCAGTGTGTTTTGTCTGATCAGACGTTAGTCTTCTCTCCCTATATAGTTTGATACAGCGTGAAATGGTTTGATACAGCTTGATATAGTTTGATATATCTTGATATAGTTTGATACAGCCTGATATAGTTTGATACAGCCTGATATAGTTTGAAACAGCTGGATATAGTTTGATACAGCTTGATATAGTTTGATAAAGCTTGATATAGTTTGATACAGCCTGATATAGTTTGATACATCTTGATATAGTTTGATACTTCTTCTTCTTCTTCTGCGTACGCAGTCAGACAGTAACCATTATTTTTTCGAAAAAAGCGGCGGTCATCCTGAGGCTGTCGACACTGCCATAGAGCGTGTCTTGCAGTTCCACTGGTGATGGCCACATCTGCTCTCTCTGATCCTCGTATGTCGGGCAGTTCTGCAGCAGATGTTCAGCGGTCATTTTACCAGTACCGCACGGGCATTCGTCGGTACACCCTATCTTCAATTTGTTGAATAGGTGGTACCTCAGTCTATTGTGGCCAGTGCGAAGTCTGAAGACAACGACCTGCTCTCTTCGGTTCAACTCGTAATAGGCATCGTTTTTGGTGTAACCAGTATGTTCGGTTTCCCATTTGGTCATGTATCTGGCTTTGATAAGCCGTTTTGACTCTTCGTACGTCATACTATTTACTGTTTGTGGTAGTCTTGCACCTTCTTTTGCCAGTCTGTCTGCCTCCTCGTTGCCTTGGATGTTGCAGTGTTTTGGGACCCACTGTACCACTACCCTTTTTGGTGCGGACTGCTGGCACAGTTTGCAGAGTGCTGCTCTTAAGTCATTAAGCTCAGTATTTTTCTGGCTTTTTAGCGCTGTGACTACGGCGAGAGCATCTGTAAGCAGAACTATATGGCTTTTATTTTCACTGTGTGTCACCATTTCTTCCACTGCCGCCCTCAGTGCCTCTGCCTCCGCTCTGAAATTGCTTGTGTACTTACCAGTAGCGAATGGCAGTGTTATTTTTCTGCCATTTGGTAGGTTCAGGAATGCTCCTGCCCCTCCGTTCTGTGTAGTATTTGTTACAGAACCGTCGGTGTATGCATGGGTCCAGTCCATGCTTGGGTAGCTTTTCGTTATGAAGCTTAGATATAGTTTGATATATCTTGATATAGTTTGATACAGCCTGATATAGTTTGATACAGCCTGATATAGTTTGATACAGCTGGATATAGTTTGATAAAGCTTGATATAGTTTGATACAGGTAGATATAGTTTGATACAGCTTGATATAGTTTGGTACAGCTTGATATAGTTTGATACATCTTGATATAGTTTGACACAGCTTGATATAGTTTGATACAGCTTGATATAGTTTGGTACAGCTTGATATAGTTTGATAAAGCTTTATATAGTTTGATACAGGTAGATATAGTTTGGTACAGCTTGATATAGTTTGATACATCTTGATATAGTTTGACACAGCTTGATATAGTTTGGTACAGCTTGATATAGTTTGATACAGCTTGATATGGTTTCATGTAGTTTATATCATTTTTTACTGTAATTTTATACATAGTTAGTTGTTATTATTGTTAATGCTTACAATTAGTAGGTTCTACTCGTTTGTTTGCCCTGAAAAGAACGTTAAGTGGGTGTATAGTTGTTACATAGTAATATATAGTACGATACAATTTGTGTATAATTGTATATAGGTGTTGCTGTATATAAGTTGTATATAGTTTGATGTACTTATATATTTTTATATAAATGTACGTAGCTTGTAAATATCTTGTAGATAGTTTATATGTAGTTGAACACAGTTTGACATAGTCGTTATATCGTGTTTTTGTAGTTTTATATATATTAAAGACTTGTTTATGTAGTTGTATGTAGTTGTTATTAAGTGTGAATATAGTTTTTAATAGTTTAATATGGTTTTATATAGTTATATTTGTATTATATTGTTTTTAATAGCTTTATAATTTCATATTGTTTTTTTGTAGTTTTATATAGTTTGATATAGTTGCTAAATAATTTGTATAGGATTTTGTAATAGTATTAAATAGTTTTTCTATAAAGTTTTATATAGACTCATATGTGGAAGAAAACTAACGTCTTGTCAGGCAAAATATACTGATCAGACATGTTAGTCAGGTCAGGCAAAATATACTGGTGAAGACCCTCACCACGGCTAACGGGTGAGAGATCGACGTGATTCACCTAGTAGTGAGCGACGCGCAGATGAAGCAAAGCACAGCATAGCCTCCTGGGGAACCCATTCCACCTTCATTAGCACGTTATGTATGTGAGGACAGCTACTGCAACCCGTCACTTAATGTCCTTTTCAGGGCACACAAAATAGTTAATCTACCCATTGTGGGCATTCTAAACAACAACATATATATAGTCTCATATACATTTTACCAAGTATTATAAAGTTTTAAAAAAAAATAAATGTATATAACTTAATATTATTGTTATATAGTTTCTATATTGTTTAAAATAGTTTTATTATTTTATATAGTTTCTATGTAGTTTTATATAGTTTTATTTAGGTGTATAGTTTTTAAATATAGTATGTCTATAGTTGTTATATAGTGTATATAGTTTTCATTCAGTTTTGCAGTATTTTACAGTTTTATGTATTTTAAAAACAAATAGTTTTTATATAGGTTGTGCAGCGCATGAGCTGCAGTGGTCAGCGACCCATAGCTGACTGCTAGCGTCAGGGCCAGCGAACCAGAATTGCCAAGACGTTTCTACACCTCCACGCGGTGATCCTGGATAACAGGCTGCAGCAGGGCAGACTGGTTAAGGAGAAGGGATCGAAGAGGGAATGCTAACCCGGTACTCAAAAAATGCTTGCTGAAGTCGGATGTGTTGGATCGAAAGGTGCAAATATCGCAGTCAAGCTGTAAACTACGACACAACGCATTCCGTTCTCTGGACTACATTCTGCTACTTAAGCCCTTTCAGGGTTTGGTAGCGGGAGATTGAAAATGAACAAAGCCAAGCCATATAGGTTGTGCAATGCGAATCGAAATGAGCATGCGTTTACATTAGTCCGATGACTGCATACCTGATGTTTTCCAAGCTAATTGTTATATGGTTTGTTTATGTAGTGCGAATACGATTTGCAGGTTGCAGGATACAATCCGGAACTTGTTTGTCACATTCTTGACTGTGAAGGGAGGGAGGCGAGGGGGGGGGGGGGGGGGGGGTTTCGGCACACGTTGTGTTTTCCATCACGCACTAAAATGTCACATGTTCGACACTTAACTTAACTTCACGACCTTACACTGGTTTAGAAGACTATGAAAAGTCTGTCTACAACCAGTTAGTTTTACATTCACTTGATCTAAAAATAACAATGCGCATCCAATCTTTTCTTGGGTGCGCTAATTGACCCTACCTCCATTAATTTATGTGACAATGCATACCAAGCATTCACCACTCTCTGACTAATAAAATATTTCCTGGTATCTAATTTGGACATTTCTTCAATGAGTTTGTGACGGTGCCATCCTGTTTTTGTAGGCGACTGTATTTTGAAAAAAAAATGTGTTATAGTTTAATTTATTATTTCAGTTGATTATCTTGTAAACCTGCATTAAATCACCTCGAATTCTTCCTTTTTATAGGGACGATGACGCCATGGTCTTGTTTGTCGCAATCTTGACTGGGGTGACGCGTTAGCATCCCGCACTGAATTGTCACCGGGTCGGCATTGGATGATGTCGCCATGCGTGGTGGACGGTCAGTCATCTAGATTCGTTTTAGTTGGCTAAAAATAACGCCGAAGGTGGATTTACTCTGTACGGCTCGCTAGATCTGGAAGTGCTGCGAATTAAGAACTATAAATCGACCAAACTAACCAAACCAGAACACGAAGCTGGGAAAGAAAACCATTGAAGATATCAACTCCAATATCTAGAAACTATCAATAACAAAGAGCAGCAGCTGAAAGCTAAACAAAATGGTATTATCGTCATGTTCTATCAATATTAATGTCGATAGATTTCTTACACAACAAGTTGTTCTCAGAATATTTTGGGCAAGTCAAAGGTTTCTTGTTATACATATAGCAATCAACGCCATCTCATATCGTCCATCTTTATTTCCTAGGCGTCGTGTCGCCTCGCATTTTTCAGTTAAAACGTTTCCCATTTCTTATTTCCTAAATATGTGACAAAGAAAAGTAGCCTGTTTTCTTTATAATTTGTTAAAGTAATCTTCACAAACAATCACAAATATATACACATATACACTCACACACACAAATACTCACACATACACACACATACTCACACACCCAAATACTAACACACACACATACTCACTTGCACACAAATACTCCCTCACACACACATAACCAATCACACATACAAATACTCAATCACACACAAATACTCACTCACACAGATACTCACTCACGCACACAAATACACACTGAAATATTCATACACACCAATACTCACACACACACACATACTCACTCACCTACACAAATATTCATTAACACACACAAATTCTCACTCGAACAAATAAACATACACACAAATACTCACTCACACGCAAATACTCTCACACACACACACAAACACACAAAAGCTCACACATACACTAATACACACACACACACATGCTCACATACACACACATAGATACTCATTCATACACTCAAATACTCACTCACAAGCACAAATTCACGCATACACACACACACACAAAATCTCTCGCACATGCACAAATACTCACACACACAAATACTCACACACACAAATACTCTCACGCGCAAATACATACACACACACAAAATCTCTCTCACACACACAAACACTCACACACACACAAATATTCACACACACAAATACTCACACACACAAAATCTCTCTCATACACACAAACACTCACACACACACAAATATTCACACACAAAAATACTCACACACACAAAATCTATCTCATACACACAAATACTCACACACACACAAAATCTCTCTCACACACACAAACACTCACACACACAAATATTCACACACACAAATACTCACACACACAAAATCTATCTCATACACACAAATATTCACACACACAAATACTCACACACACAAATACTCACACACACAAATACTCACACACACACTCAAACTCACACTATTGTGTCAGTTATAAACATAGAAGACCGAAGTCAGTGCTGTCTGCTAATAACGGATACTTGCTAGATGGACGCACATCAACATAAACACATAAACCATTTCCTGTTACTGCGCCACTGCTTTGACACACTATTTATTCTGTCCAATAATAGGCTTTTAGCTATATCCGCTTGACCAATCACAGTTAGGGATCGAAGAGTAACATCAGGGTCAGGGGAAAACATATTGATCAAAACCCCACCTCGCGTCTGCGTCGGGCTCCCTGGAAACAGGCCGTGTTGCACAGTCTGAGCAACAAGGTGGGGATCAAAATAGTAATCCCTTTAGTGGGGAGATTACTCAGGAAAATCACATTACACTACAGTCAACTTCTAAAGCACGCCTCCTCGAAATGTAAGAAGAACCACTGTAACCAGTCACAGAATAAATGTAAAGAGGCAATTAACTCAGTAATTTGGCCAACAACAATAAAAGCAGCATCAAAAAGAACAATCATATGAACAGATTATAGTTATGTGATGCGACTATCTTATGTTAGATTCGGATTTCTATCTTGACCGTTTAATATAAACATTATTTAGTTACTTCTCTGGTAGTTAACAAGCACGTCGAAGAAAAGACAGTAGAGACAATTATGTAATGTCTGATTACCAGAAGACTAGAAGCGTTATTCTTCATCGCTGGCAAGAACTTCTAGACTAGACTAAAGCTCAAGAAGTGTAGCTTATGTGGGATATTGTAAAACGTTTACTGAGACAAATATTTCTGTAATTTTTCTAGCACCCATGAAAAAGTAAAACGTAGTTTTTTTAAAGAGAATTAATATTGTACAAAAACGTCAAAAAAGTAAAATATACTCAAACACACATATTCACTCACCCACGCTCGCACTTGCATGCACACACACACACAAATACACATACACAAATACATTCATACACATACATATAACACACACACGCACATACATACATACATACATACATACATACATACATACATACATACATACATACATACATACATATTCTACAAAAAAGTCGAAGTAAAATATACTCAAACACACGCATTCACTCACCCACGCACGCACACGCAATTGCACACACGCACGCACACACATGCATACATACATACACATACATACACATACACACACACGCACATATATATATATTTATATATATATATATATATATATATATATACAAACACACACACGCACAAACGGGTGACGACTATAAATTGGACTAAGGGTTTCTGGGTGTTCAAGAAAGATGTTGAACTGTTGGTTTACGCTTTTTGTCTGTCATAAATTGGAAACAGTTTATAAAGTAAAACAAGATTAACTGAACGAGCTTCACCTGTATCAAAGAACGCGAATACCGCGTTCTTTTGTGTTTTGTTTTTTAAATATGCCTACAATGAAACTGCCCAATGACTAACAATAAAAATAGTAACAAAAGTTGTCCATCGCAAGCGAAGATGATTGCAGCGTCAAATACGGGTATCCCTGTACAGACCAATCTAAGCACGACACACTCTACCGCTCGTGTGATTCATGTGGGAAATGTTAGGCCGTCTTGATGCTGTCCTTTCGTGCAGCCCACATTGTAATGTTTCTCTTTTCAGTAATGCGAGCACCGTGTGTGATGGCAGTGCACCAGGTTGAGTGGTTCAGAGCAAGCAGCTCCCAGAATGCGACATAATTTGAGAAACAGAGAAACTTTCAGAGTCTATGTATCGTTACTTCCCTTCCCACCTCCTCATCCTACCCCGACGAGTGCTTGCCTGTGCTGAGCTCACAGTACAACAGTTGTTTAGGGTGACACAACAAAAATTCAGTGTTGATGGTGATTTTTTTATAGATACAATAACTTTGATCCAATTTGCCGAAATACTGTTATTACATTGATATTTCGTTGAAATAGACAGTCATTGTTAACGATAATTCCACTTGGTTTCCACTTTTAGAATAATCTGTTCATGAACTTTAGTTTATATTCTCAGAAAAAAATCATCGATACCATGTATATTTGATCGGTTAAAACCCAGTTGGCTGAATTCTTGTCAGTCAATAGGGATTGGATATCGATTTGGGAGATCAGTTTTTTTTCTAAGTTACGTAAGAGATGAAAGAACATAATTACAACAAGGCTGCTCAACTTTCACAACTTCTTTAACTTCGTAGACAATACAAATCCTCGCACGAATCCTATGACCCCCCTACCATTGAAGTGAATAGGAGCACTACATTTATATGCATCCAAATGAAGACGACAAAACAGTGTTATGTATGAGGATAGCATTATCACTATGTATAACAAATTGCTAGAGTAACCCCTAAAGCAGAATCGCCTGAATTAGAAAGCCGGAGGCATCGAAAAGTGCTTGTTTTGTAGTTTAAGGATGGATGTCTTCTCCAAATGAATGAGAAATCTGCCAACCAACCAATTAAAGAATAGAGTTGGCTCTGTGTCTTATAAGAAGCGATTGGAGAAGAAGACTGTATGAAAGTATTATACTTTCATAAACAGTATATTCAGCGTTATTACGACTCTATAATCAATACATATTAGCTTTCATAACAGTTCATGCGAAATAAAAGAACAACTCAAGTGAACAGCTCTCGCTTTAATGTGGGATATCTCAAAGGAGACGAGAAGAAAAAGGAGTTCAGCATTACACTCATCAATAAATTTCAAGTACTTGAACAACTAGACATAGAGGCTGGTATTGAATAAAAATGCGAACCGCTACAAAAGGTCCGGAAAACAATCTGCGAGGAAGTTTTGGATTTTAAAAAAAAAGGACACGATCACAAAAAATGGATGAACGGCAAAAACCGCAAACAAAGAATGAAAAGTTACGAGTAAAAAAGGCGCAAAACTAGAGAATGATAATTTTTTTGTCCTGCTTTTCAAAAAATATTTATAGTGATTTGCTGTAGTCTCTCACGTAATCATTCTACAAATATTTCCATTTTATCGTGTTTGTTCGTTTTGTTTTTGATAAGCTCTTCTGACACGACAGCTTAAATATTTATATTTCCAAAATTATTGTTTCAATTATGTTTATTGTCTTTCCACAGAGTTCCCTTTTTAAAAGCCAGCAGACGACACAGTCACACTGCGGTCACGTAAGACAACATTACGTGGGGTTGGATTTCGTTTGGCTGGTTCAATCTTGAGCAATTTCTTGACGAAATTAGATTTGCAAGAATCAACATCACACATAGGAAGATCTCAACGGATGGAAAGATACAATTTATTCTTCCGTGCAGTCGATTTGCCTGGGTTATTTACAGTAGTCAAGGGATGTCAGACTCAAAGTTGAAAAATGTTTTCCTCTACATTCTTGTATAGAAGTCGAATCGTCAGGCGTGCGCCAGCTTAATATTCTTGTACAAAAGTCAGATCGTCAAACGTGTACACGATTAATATTCTAGTACATAAATCGGTCGTCAAACGTGTACGTTTACTATTCCTGTACATAAATCAGATCGTCAAACGTGTACAAGTTTAATATTCCTCTTGTGCGCAAGTAAGAGAATATATTACAACATCCTGTGACTAAAGAAATAACTCTTAAAAAGTAAATATTACATGGCAATGTTTTACTGCCCTTGTATGCAGGCACGACATTGTGTTAACACACTTTTGAACTATATTTGAAAGTCTATAAAGTATCATTTTGAAAGTAAAGGCTGAGTTTACTTTCATTTAACGATGTGCTGAACAGCATTGATTCATTTAATGCAGTATGGGCTGAACATGTCAAGGATTTTAACGATGTGCTGGCGGTAACACGGATTCAATTATTGGGTGTGTGCTGAATACGGTAATTATTAACTAACTGCAAAATGAAAGTGCTGACTCCAGCAGGATTCTGGTTTTGAATGATGAATTTGCTGACTCCAGCAGGATTCAGTTATTTAACAATGAATGTGTTAAATACATCAAGGATTCAGTTATTAAACGATCAATGTTCAAAATACAGACTGATTCATTTAGTGGACACAATGGATTCATTCAGTTATTAAAATATGAAGTGTTGAATAGAGCAAGAATGCAGTTGCTGAACGATGGATGTGTTGAGCATAGCAAGAATTCAGTTGCTGAGCGATAAAGGTAAAGAGCATAGCAAGGATTCAGTTGCTGAACGATGGATGTGTTGAGCATAACAAGGATTCAGTTGCTGAACGATGGATGAGCATAGCAAGGATTCAGTTGCTGAAAGATGGATGTGTTGAGCATAGCAAGGATTCAGTTGCTGAACGATGGATGTGTTGAGCATAGCAAGGATTCAGTTGCTGAACGATGGATGTGTTGAGCATAGCAAGGATTCAGTTGCTGAACGATGGATGTGTTGAGCATAGCAAGGATTCAGTTGCTGAACGATGGATGTGTTGAGCATAGCAAGGATTTATTCATTAAACGAGGAAAAGCCGTATCTAAGAGTAATTCAGTTATTAAACCACGAATGTGCTAAATGCAGAATGGATTCATTTATTAAATTAATCATGTGCTAAATGCAGAATGGATTCATTTGATAAATTATGAATTTACTGATTACGGCAACAGTGTAGTTATTAAAAGATTATCGTTCAAAATACAGACTGATTCATTATTGATCAATGTGCTGAACACTGTAAATATTCGGCGATGAATGTGCTGAATCTAGGAAGGATTTCATTATTTAACAATGAATGCATGAATCTGTGACACATGCTGACTTGGAGAATCGGTAAGGTGATTCTATACTGTGACTCCATTCCGTCCGTCATGCATCGCTAATATCTTCTAGCAAAGACCTGGGACACTTTATGATTTGTTCCATGACGTCGCTATGATCCCCATCAGCGTAGTAGACGCCCTTTCATCGATTCTGCTCTGTGCTGTGGTGTTGCTGGTGCTGGTTGGTAACACTCTGGTAGTTCTGGCAGTAGCTACCACACGGAAGCTGCGGACTGTAACCAACGTCTTCATTGTCAACCTGGCGTGTGCTGACCTGCTTCTTGGTGTACTCATTCTGCCTTTCTCTGCTGTTCTGGAAATTAAAGACGCCTGGATATTTGGACAGATCTGGTGCCAGGTGAATATGTACAAACTTCAAATTAACTTGAACTTATCATTATCGTTCATATCGAAGCATGGGGGTAGGGAAGCTACTTTCCTGCAGATATCGTTTTTGGACCAGTTGTTTTTTTCTATTCCACTTCGATTCAACTGGGTATTAGTGACAGCATGTTTCTTTGGAATACGTTAATGCATGTTGCCAGGTAGCTGACGGCTATATTCGGCAATACATAGTAGTTATTTTAAACTTCATGTGGCTTACTGGAGGGGAAAGTACAAACAATTTGGGTAGATTTTTAACTAGAGTTTTGAATTTTGTCCCGGCAGCAGCCGTTAAACCTACTATTTTAGATTTCTGCCAAGGGATTTTTAACGTGCTCAACACTGAACACAGAAGTCCATCTCACTACCCAGAGATCAGTGGAATTTTTACCAGAAGTTCTACGTGAAAAAATCCCAGTCTCCACCGTGATTCGAACCGCGACCTCCCGCGCCGAGACAGGTACCTTACCTCGAGACCACTGGATGGAATGTTTCCATATTAAAAAATACAAAAAAGTAACATGGGTGTGTTGTCACCATACCACGTGACAGAAAACTGCGTTGACCATATATGTACACAAGTTAAGTTTAGATCATCATTACACAATGTAAAAGTATGTAGAGGAGCAGACATGACATAATAGCACAATTTCATCATAGTCAAAATGAAGCTAATGCTAGAAGGATATAAAAGATATAATCATAGGCATCAGTTCCCTATGGGATTCTTCGGAAACAAGGACATACATTATACATTTGAAGTAATGATATCAAATAGCTATCCTGTCATATACCAAACATATCAAACGAGATTTGTGGAGAAGTTCTTAGGAATTGAGAACACTAACACAAAACATGGATAACAACATAAACTTAAGCAATGAAAAATGAAAAAATCCGATTTTAAAATAAGTCAGTCCAGCAATACTAGAGCAGAAGTTTAGAAATACGTACGTACTAATACCAACAAGGAAGTAAGAAATTACATCAAAAGAGATAAGAACAACGATTTTGATTAAATTGGCAAAAGAGACAGAAGAAGCTGCAGCTAGAGAATTAAAAAAAACACATGCGCAACACCAATAAGTGGCTTTATTAATAATATGGAAGCAAATTTGATTAGCAACGCAAATGATCAGATGAAGAGACGTGCAGAACATTTAGAACTATTAAAAAGATCAGCTCTACACGATTGCCCAGACATTCAGTCGGCAGAAACGAAACTACAAGTTAATTGCGAGAAACCAAACAAAGAAGAAATTAAGAAAGCGAGAATGGCTCTGAGAGATAGCAAATTCACTGGTCTAGATGTCTATAATCAGATGAAATCAATGCAGACGTCATCACTTCAATAGTCAAATTTACAACATTTTATAAATTACTTAGTATGGTTTAAGAAAGAGAAGAAATATCAATAGATGATGGAAGGCTTTGTAGCCAAGTTGCCAATGAAAGGAAATATGTAGCAGCGTATTCATTATAGATGAATAATGTTATTATAAGTGGTTGGAAAAATACTGAACAAGATCGTACTAATGAAATCAATAGAGGCAATGACAAATAGAGGACGTAAGAACCAGCAGACTTTCGACAAAATATGTCCTGTGCAGACCAGACAGACGCACTGAGAATAATAGATGAATAACGAATGCAATGGGACTCACCATATTTTATCAAATTCGTAAACTGTAAAATATTATATGAGATCTTAGACTAAATCAATCTAGAAGTTTCTCAGTCACTATGGAGTGCCACTGAAGTTCATTAATATAATTACGAAAAGATATGAAGATATGAAATGTAGTTCTAGATGCAGATCATCTTTCTGAATCCTTTTAGATTAAAACAGGTATGCGAGTAGGATATCTATTGTCACAATTACTCTTTCCGCTGATTATTGACTGAATTGTGATGGCAACATCAACCAGCAAAAATGGTATTCAATGCAGTTATTGACAAAACAACATGTTGATCTGAACTTTGGTGATGACTAGACTCGTCTGTACTAATATCGTAGTCAGAACTAAAATAAATAAGAATATTTCATGAGATGTCACATACTTTGGAACTGAAAATACAAAGAGATAGAAAGCTTAGATTCTGAGAATAAATTGAACTACCGACATTCATTTTGTTTTTGGAGACATACGCCTTCAAGATGTGAAATAATTCGTATTTCTTTACAGTAATATAGACAGAGCAGGAGGTGTAGGTAAAGATATGGAAAAAGGAATACAAATGTGTGAGTAGCTTGCATTTCAATGCGGGGACTTGTGAGAATAAAAATAAATTTAAGTCCACACAAAAATACAACACATGCTTGTTACAAAAACAGTTAGTAGAGTGGTATATAAAGGCAGACTGACTGACAGCTTTGGGATGTAAACAGGAGTGAGACAAGGATCCCTGCTCTGGTCCTTGCTGTTCTTGTAGACTATAAATTGGATAATGAAGACATCAATCGAGGGAAAATGAACTGGTATTCTGTCGACACTATTGTCACAATTGGAAGACCTGGACTACGCAAATGATCTGGTACTTTTGTCACAGAGTCATGGCCAAATGCAAGAGAAACTTGATGTGGGTGAAAGAACAACCAGCCAAATTGGAACTGCATATGAACACGAAGAAAACCAAACTCCTTAAACTCAACACTACCAACAAAGAAGCAGCCCTGCTTGTGGGCTATTACAGTACAGTTATTTCAATTAGCTGAAACGATGCAGCGGTACATGAGCTAACGACTGATAACGACTGCTTGCATCAAGATCAACGAACCAAAGCTGACTAAGACTCTACTCCGACTCCACGTGGCGGCTCTGAAAATAGGCTGCAGTAGTCAGTAGTGTAGTCTCGCCAAGGAATTTGGATCGCAGTGGGAAGGCAAACCCGATACTCAAAAACCCAGCTGAAATAAAATGTGTCGGGTGAATGGCACAGATATCGCAACTTCGCTGTAAAATAGGACACTATCACAACGTACTTTTCATGACGAACACCGAAGAAGAATGAACTGGTACAGTACTACAACTTCAAACTCCAATGTACTGTATGTCTTCTTTCAAACTGTGTTTCTTAATATTCTAATTAGAACCATTACATGTTCTCATTGCGTCTCCCCATTTACAGAACATATGTCACTTTTATTTCCTAATTTAATTCCTTTACTTGGCCTTATGTTCCAGATCATTTGTTCAATAATCTTGTCTCTCTCCTAAACATTTTGTAATGTTCTCAGTTCATCTTTTATTCAATTAAAAATCTTTCTGTCTTTTTTGTTCCTTGTTTAATTATAATTATCTAGATTCCTCCTTAAGAATTTTTTGTAATGAACGCGTGCCAAGTTTGTGCTCTGTTGTACTTGTCATTTTCACCTCTCAATTGCTAGCTTGAATTAAACAAATATTTGGTGGACAATGCAGAAAGTTTAGTTAGTCATCATGAGAACGTTAGTTCCCGACTACAAAGACTTACATCAATCAAGCAAAAAATATGAAGATATAGAAATGGCAAAACTAAATTTGCACAATTTGAAACTTTTAGAACGTCCAAGAGAAAAGAGAGGATTCGACAATTGCCGTTCATTGCAAAGGGACAGGGTTCGAACTTCGGTCCAGATCGTGCTAGTTTGTCCCGATGTAATTATTTACCCAAGTTACAGTTACTAAAGGCGCGGCAGCGAGGAAGGATTGGCCACTCCCACCCCCTCATCTCATTAAAAAAAACAGTAAACCTCAAACAGTAATATCTTTAACACGGCATTCCCAAGGTCAGAGTCTGCTCGGGGCAATATTTATTCTGTTTTTAAATTTTAGAATGGGGATCAAGAGCTGCAACGATCATCGACCCACAGCTGACTGCTAGCTTCAGCGCCAGCGAACCAGAGCTGCTAAGACCCTTCTACATCTACTAGCGGTGAACCTGGATAACAAGATACAGCAGAGCAGACTGGCTGAGGAGAAAGGATCAAAGAGGGAACTCAAAAATACCTGCTGAAGTCGGATGTGTCGGACCTAAAGGTGCAAATATCACAGTCAAGCTGTAAACCACGACACATCGCATTCCATTCTTCGAACTACATCCTACTACTTGCAAGGCAATTTTCATGGCTTGGTAGCTGGAGATTGAGAACGAATAAAGAAGAAGAAGAAATTATAGAAGAAGAAAACATGTGTTTGAAATATAAAATATGAAATTTTCAAAGAAATGCAAAACTGTATTATGATCACATTCTAATGATGCCCACTCAAAGGACATAGGAACGTAGCTAAGATATGGAACCTAATTATAGCATCTGGTCTGTCCCCTTATGTTGCTAGACACCATAAGGTGCATCTTTCGTGTTATCCGTACATTTTTATTTTCAATTCATGCCTCTAGAGTTTCGATAACGTCCTCAATCTACCTGTTTTTGTTACCGTTGTCTTCCACTTGCTCTGAAGCCACTTTTAATGGTGATGTATGCTCGCACGACGGTCAGGTGTGGAAACAAGATTGGTGTATAACTGAACTGCATAATTCCCTATCTGCCTGTTACAACTTCTGTCGCATTCCATTTTTTCTTACAAAATATTCAAATAACGCTGAACTATTTTCGAATAACTCATATAACTAGCATTTATATTATTTTCAGTAATTTTGCATTAATTATTGCAGTATTTTTGCGCTGGTCTATAACATCTTCTAGAAAATTACTGTAACAGATTACCAAGTCTTGCAAATACTACGTGATCAATTATATTTACAATTACACGGTAAAATTTGCCTAATTTCTTGCGTGTCCGAATTAGGAAGCAACAGGAGAGAACTGGTCATGCCACATTGGATCGCTACCGAAAGCACAAGTGCCGAACCGAGGAAATAATTGTGTTGTCCCTCCTTGCTTGCTTGTTTATGCAATCTAGCTGAGGAAGCAATTAAATGTTTAACAATAAATTAACCTTCTTTTTATTATCCTTTTTCTTTTCGATTTCTCTTCCTAACTTTATTTTCCAGCTTCGATCTTTCTCCGTGAACATTCCAGGTCCCCTAATTGAAAAGTAAAAAATAACATTCACTGGACATTAAAATGCATGTCATAAAAGGCAGCTCTGAAGATTGTAAATGGGGCTGGCAACCCAAAAGAAATCAAAGTTCACCACCAACTACCTCTACAATAACGTATTATGCATCTAATCGAGTTGAAAAATTCAGGTGAATTAATGCATTTGTCAATTCTTGTGTATTCTGTAGTCTTTCCTCGTTATATTTCTATCCTTAGTTCTGGTTAATATGCACCATATTCTTTTCTGTATGTTGTGTGTACTTCTTTACTATCTTATTGCTATGTTATTTTTTTAACAGCTCTTCTACATTATCTTCTTCATATTTTAATCACAGTCACTGCCAATGTTGTGACAATTATCATCATCTTCATAAACTTTTGTTCTTATTTATTAGACCATTCCTTTTTTTTCTTTTTTTTTTTGCGTTCGCCTTATTTTTCTAATCCCCAAGGCGGTGTGCGTTGCACTGTGGTTTTTATTTTGCGCCTGTCGGCCCAGTGCATCCGACTTCAGCATTCATTTTATGTAAGGGTCTACTTCCTCCTGCATTTTCTAAGGGTTTGCTTCCTGGGGTAACGGACGGTGCTGTGATGGGGATCTTCTTCTTCTTCTTCTTCTTCGTACGCAGTCAGACAGTAACCATAATTTTTTTCGACAAAAGCAGCCGTCATCCTGAGGCTGTCGACACTGCCATAGAGCTTGTCTAGTGTCGCCACTGGTGATGGCGACATCTGCTCTCTCTGATCCTCGTATGTCGGGCAGTTTTGCAGCAAATGCTCAGCGGTCATTTTGCCGGTACCACACGGGCATTCGTCGGTGCCACCTATCTTCAATGGTCGGTGCTGTGATGGGGATCGAAACCAACACCTTCGGGTTGTGAGCCGGTCCATTTAACCACTTGGCCACGCCGTTCCCTATTAGACCATTCGTTAATCATCATCTTGTAGCGTGTCCTTTGCAGGACGTTTTTTTTTATTACAGCTGTGCTGTAAGACTCGATCTTTCGTTTCTCTCACTGTCATCTTCAGTACATTTTCAATGTTTTGTGCTTGTTTTATGTTTGGTATGCATCTACCTCGTTTTCGAAGTACCATTCCCGTCAACATATTTCTTTTTTTAAATATTTGTTTTTGCCTTTGATGTGGTCCCATTATTTTAATTTTCTGGGCGTTATACTGTTTGTTCTCTTTCCACTCGCTTAGAACGTATGTGATTTGCTTTCCCACTATCCTTGGTATTCTGATAAATTTATTGTAGTATTTTAGTCCAACGGATTCAATTTTCAACTTTAGTGTTTATGTGATGCTTCATTTTTCGCATCCGTGCATTGCCACGGAGAAGATGCATGTCCACATGATGTATATTCATATTTATTTGTTAATTGTCTGCCACACGTTCCTCCGCTCTGCTATTGTTATTCTTCTTATTATCTTCTTAATACTTTTTAGCAGTTTCCATTGTAGCTTATAATGAAGTCGAGATATTCCAAACTTGTGTCTTTTTCGAGTTTGTGACGTTGTGTTTACAATGAGGCTACCATATCTGCAACATCCTATTTCAGCTGGGTTTTTTTAGTACCCTGTTTGTCTTCTACTGCGATACATATTTTCTTGGCCAGGCAACACAGCGCAGATTACAAAAACACAAGCTGACAACACGAACTTACAAAACCAAGCACCAGTCTCTTAGTACCAGGAAGGCAGCTTAAACGTCCCACGTTGTTTAATGACATTAAATTATATCTATCTATCTATCTATCTATCTATCTATCTATCTATCTATCTATCTATCTATCTATCTATCTATCTATCTGTCTGTCTGTCTGTCTGTCTGTCTATCTATCTATCTATCTATCTATCTATCTATCTATCTATCTATCTATCTATCTATCTATCTATCTATCTATCTATCTATCTATCTATCTATCTATCTATCTATCTATCTATCTATCTATCTATCTATCTATCTATCTATCTATCTATCTATCTATCTATCTATCTATCTATCTATCTATCTATCTATCTATCTATCTATCTATCTATCTATCTATCTATCTATCTATCTATCTATCTATCTATCTATCTATCTATCTATCTATCTATCTATCTATCTATCTATCTATCTATCTATCTATCTATCTATCTATATATCTATCTATCTATCTATCTATCTATCTATCTATCTATCTATCTATCTATCTATCTATCTATCTATCTATCTATCTATCTATCTATCTATCTATCTATCTATCTATTTATCTATCTATCTATCTATCTATCTATCTATCTATCTATCTATCTATCTATCTATCTATCTATCTATCTATCTATCTATCTATCTATCTATTTATCTATCTATCTTTCTATAAATCTATCTATATATCTATCTATCTTTCTATTTATCTTTCAATCTATTATCTATTTATCTATCGAATCGATTCTATCTGACTAAATATTGTTTATGTTAGCAGTAGTAACCCGGTCCTTATATTTTTTGTACAACCACTTAAGGTAAACTAACTAAAATTGTTTCTATATACTTCGATCTAATACAGCCTTTACCAATCTTGTACACTGGACGAACACTTAATCGCCATCTCGAGTCTCATGGAACCCAAGCATGCAAACAATCATATCTACAGGTCACAAAACAATAAGTTAACATTGCTGGGAACTTATAATTGTTGTCTTTGCTCTTCATAGAGACTATATTCAATTTCATATAATAATCTATTGACAATATTTAGTACAGCTGGTAAAAAACAAAGATCAACACAGCATCAAAAGCACATATAGTTTATTGATTACGCGTCCATGTATCATCAGAGTCACTCATGTTATTTTTAATGTATGTTCATGTAGAGTGTCTTTAACCCAGTCAATACATTGTTTTCTTGGTTTACTCATGTTCATTCTGTCTGTTATGATATTCTTTTTAGGAAGGCTATTTTATCATAAATACAAATCCTTTAATTCTCTGTCCGTGCATATGTGCCATACGCTGCGCGGGTTCTACTTTCAAAAACGCTCTTTGTTTTTTACACAAACTCCTCTTTGGACAAAACAATATGCTTGTGACGTTTGTTATCATTGATGGGGTCCACTCAGCAGTTAAAGCAGGAAGAGGAACGCTTGGGAGGAGGGGAATGCTATTTATATAAACCTGCACCACGCTCAAATGTTACCTTGTACATTCTGTATTTGGTGGACAGTGGGGCAAAATGGTAATTGACACTGCTCACAAACCAAACATTTATCTTAGGGATATATACAACAGCATATATATATATATATATATATATATATATATATATATATATATATATATATATATATATATATATATAAAGGATTGAACTTATGACTTCATAACCTGACATACAGCTCCACTTGGTTACCACCCACGCTAAGTTTTAATTACGTTTTGTAACGTGGCCTTTCCTTGATTCAGTTACGATCTTTGAGTAACCCCTGGAGACTTGACGAGATACTGTGATTCCGAGAAACCAACACTGATTGAGAAACTCCGCTCTAGTGAATATATTGCCACTATTCAATTATAAAAAAAGTAAAGTAAAGTAAAGTATCCCATAGCATTACTGCCGTAGGGGTCTGAGGTGTTAGCGATCTCACATTTCAAAGGCTCGGATATATGAGGGCGGTAGCCATCTCCTCGCCCTCGCCGCTTTTACTTCCCGGACTGAACTGGTACCCATTTAAGGCTGGGTCGACTCAGGAACCATTGCGGTCTGAAAAAAACATTACCGCCTCAACTGGGGAATGAACCAATGACCACTCAGATGCGAAGCCAGCGCCCTAACCACTGCGCTACGCGGCTCCCTCAATTATAAAATGTTGCATTAAATTCACCAAAATGATTTTCTTGTTGAGAAAAGGACTTAGACTTTGTTCACTTTATTGTGGGGCATCTATAATCAAGTTATTGGATGTTCTTTTTTGTACTGACGTCCGTATTATGCGTGGTTTCTTATTGTTTATATGCGATAAGACATGTACATTTACCCACATGTTGGAGTACTAGAGCTTGCACAGAACAAGTCACAACATACTGACGTGGACTCCCATTTCCTGTAGATGTCGTGCTCCTAGAAACGGGATGTGTTACAGTAGCCTGACCAATACGGTAGTGATCAGCACTGTGATCCGCGTAGTAGCGAACCTTTTGAGAAAGATTGCAATTCACTAAAGCAAGACGGACCAAGCTGTAACTTCATCATGCAATAACTCCTAGATGAAAGAAAAGCAACTGCAAGGCGCTGCTAGGGAGAATCCGTAAATAGTCAAGAGTAATCAAGCACAGACACCGGCGGCTGACAGAGAGGGGTGTCGTGCCTGTTGTGGGGTGTCTTCATGGGTGCCACAACTACCTCACCGGTTACATAATGACCTGGCCTCATCTGAAAAGCTAAAATATGAGTTGCTTCATAAATAAACAACAATAGTGCATTTGTTGAAAAAAAATGTAATTTCAAACAATGCCATCCCAAAATATATCATACCAAAATGACATAAACAAACAATGATAGTGTTGTCTTAGGGGTTTAAGGCCCGTTGCGTCGGTCGTCACATCCATGACTAACAGCTGTGACATGGTTCCAGGTCTCGTTCAGGGCGGAGGAGGAGTTTGATATTTGCTGGAGCCATACTGTGATGGGACGGCATCTTCTGCGCCGCCAGCCGGGTAAGGCTTTTGGCGCTGAGGAACGACTTGTGTAATATCTTGTGGGCCAGGGTTTCCTGGTCCAGCCGTTCTACATGACCAAACAAAGAAACTCGGCGCTGGTCGAGTGTTTCTGAGACCTCTACGTTGCGGATGTAGTCATGCCATCGGATGCCCACGATATGCTACTTGTTGCACATATGGAAGGCTGCCAGTCTCCACATGTCATGTTTCAGTAATGTCCAGGTTTCGTAGCCATAACGCAGAAATGAGACCACGCAGGACTGGTAAATGTGGATTTTCATCACTAGGGAGATCTTGCCATTACCCGACACACGTCGGAGGTCGTGCATAGCAGACGCAGCTTGTCCGATCCACTTTTACATATCCGGACAACTGAACCTATCGGATGATATCATGATAAGGAGAAAGATGAATTAATTGGTGCTCTCCTCAGTGTGACCTTGAGTTTCAATACCCTGGGGTCGGAAATGAGGTTCTGATCTTTGGTCTTTGCCCAGGATATAGACAGAAATGTCATCCCAAATTATGTCATACCATAATATGACATACTAACATATGTCATTCCAAAATATGTTATACCAAAATATGTCGTTCCAAAATATGTTATACCAAAATATGTCATTCCAAAATATGTTAGACCAAAATATGTCATACCAAAATATGGCATACCAAAATATGTCATACCAAAATATGTTATACCAAAATATGTCATACCAAAATATGTTATTCCAAAATATGCCATACCAAAAAAATGTGCTACCAAAATATGTAATACATTAAAAAAAAATATATTCCGGGGTCTACCCATCCTAAAAAATTGAATTCCAGAGAAAATCTGGGAAGGAAAAAGCGGCAGGAGTGATATTGAGCCACTATACCCACGATGTGATTTTGGTCAAAGTAACTTATAGACCTAACACCATATTAATCAATATGCCATATTGACGTGTAAACGGAACCATTTGCCTTTACCTTTACCTGCCCCATATATGATGATCTGTCTGACATGTAGATTATAGGTATTACAATAGGAAATATGTGATTCAATGTGTCAAATACGCTGTGGTTTTTATTTTGCGCCTGTCGGTCCAGTGCATCCGACTTCACCATTCATTTTGTATGTAAGGGTCTGCTTCCTCCTACATTTTATAAGGGTTTGCTTCCCCGGTTTAACGGCCGGTGCTGTGATGGGGATCGAACCCAGCACCTTCTGGTTGTGAGCCGTGTTACTTAACCACTAGCCCACGCCGTCCCCGTCCGTTCAATTGACTTGTGAGAAACAAGGTTATATAATATTGTGACTAGAGACAACATTCTTTGTGTCATAGATAGTATTACTAATTATAAACCATTTCCCACCAATGGGAAGCAAATACTGTTGCTGTCTCCTTTTAAATGAGTAGCGATTCCAAACCGCTCCTTTTAAATGAGAAGCGATTCCAAACCGATCCTTTTAAATGAAAAGCGATTCCAAGCATTTGCAACCATTCACTGTTTTTTATTCCAATGTCAATCACAAATTTTAACTGCTTCTGTTTCTTTACATAACGCCTGTAATCGAACTTTCATCATCATCATCAAGTGTCGTCTCCGCATAGGTAAAGGTAAATGATTCCAGGTTGCCTCTGTCCGTTGCAGGCTAGTACACGCAGTCAAACTGTGTCCCGATCACATGTTGATGTTTGTCCATCTGTACCTCTGACATGACCAAAATATTTTTTTTCTGCTTTTTATTTCCTTCAGAAGTATCTTGTCCACCTTGAGTTGTTCCAGAATCTCATTATTTGTCTTCCTACCATCCAAGTCTTCTAAATACTCACATTTCAAAGGCCACAATACGCTTCTCCATTTTCTTGGTCCAGGTCCAGGTTTCTTCTCCATACAATAAAATTGAATGCACTGAGCGTTTAATGATTGTCAATTTTAAGATCTGGGATATCTTCTTGGACAGGAGTGGATGTCTCATGCTGTTAAATGTGCTCTGTGCCATTGTAATTCTCTTAATGATCTCCCTTTCGCATATGCCATCCGCCGTTATTAGCTGACCAAGGTATAAATAGCTTGACACTTGTTCCAGAATTTCTCCATCGAGTGACTGATTATAACGGCAATATTTTGTGTACACGATAAGGTCGCTATTCCCAAGTGCAGCTCTCTTTAGTAGCCTTTTACGGGTTGCCTAGAAGGTGTCAGCGGAAAGACTGTACGAGACAGAGATGGGACAACAAATTTATGAAATTCCTAGAGGTGACAGAGAAAGGACTCTACGCAAGAGACATTTGACAATTAGAGAATTAGAGAATGCATTGTTCTACGTTTAGCGTCTATTAGTGCAATGCGAACGACTTTATGATATATTTGGGGAACGAATAGTTTTATTTTCTTCAAAGATGGCTACGACCTTTGCTGAATCGAGAATCAGAATCCAAAAAGTTAAGATTGTGAGTCATGTTGCCTATCGCTTCTCCACCCTGCCAACAAAATACATTAAAAAAATACTAACCTTTTAATATGGTGCAGGTTTATTTCAATCCTCTTCCCTCCTCTCTCACAATTCTTGAATGTGCCCTACCAATGTGAATAAGCGTCGCAAGAATTGTATTCCCAAACAGGAGTCAGCGAGAAAACGGAGGTCTTATAGAAAGTTGGATCCACGCCATGCAGAACATATATGCATGGAGAGCGAATTAAAGAGTTTGAACTTTTGACAAAATAGTCCGACAATAGACGTATGATAACAGACATAAGCGCTGTAGGGCACAAGTAAGGCAACATTACAATGGGGTAAGAGAAACTCTATATGGACACATATATCAAATCACACACACGGGCGCATACACACATATAAAGGAGGAAAAGTCAGTAAATGAGTAACGAAAGGCTATAAAATAAAAACTTAATGAGATACAAACATGAATATCCTATATCTGCCTTGGCTAAGAGATAATGCCAACCACAAAATCGACCACGATGTCTCTAGACGACGAAAAGCAGCTTGGTTTCCATTTAACTCCATTAAGCAAATACTCCAAGAGATGAAAGATCCCACAAAAATAGCACACACATTCCATTCCATGTTCATTCCAGTAATGATTTACGGATTTGATGAGTCGAACTTCAAAAATCAGAAACTGAGAAACTCAGAGTCACTCAGAGAGCAATGGAAAGATGTGTACTTAAAATGTCGATACAGGATAAGATCTGAAACAAATAAATTCGACATAAATCTTTGTTTCGGGGCGTTCTGGGAGCAGCGATATCACGCAATCATTGTTGGGCTGGACATGTGGTAGGCATACCTGGTAACAGATGGACTCCTAGAACAACGTTTTGTTGGACATACGCTTCCCTAACTCATGCGTAAGGTACCCATTTACAGCTTGGTCGACTGGAGGAGCGGTTGTACCAGGAACGAACCAAGCCCGCTTTGTATTTCTGTCCATCCGTGATTTCGAACCCTGATGCCGTGTAATCCCAGACTAGGCTACACGCTCAACATGGAGCTAGAAGTCTGACTATATTAAAAACCATTTCTATCTATACCCTACTGTAAATAAATGGATTCTGGTTTCTCTAAAAACTGGTTAGCGCAAAGCAAATGCACTGATGGGCCTATACTCCGTCATCTGGAGTGACAGGTAAGTGATAATGATGATGATGGAGATGATGATAGTAGATACAGTGCTGTTGGTTTATTCTTGCCCCTCAATAAAGGGTCGCATGATCCTAAATGAGTGATCTAAGTTGTAACGAGACGTAATCACTGATGGCAGACGGCAGAACAGTTAATTCTGACGAAAGCACATGTGCATAGCTGACAAGAACTGTGGAATCTTTAGAAAATGGCAAACAAAAGCTAGCCAGATGTTGACGTGTTTCACAGATTCTGTGTAGCCCCTGTAAACGATTCTGGCTGTGTAAACAGTCAGGCGTCCATCACTGTCGCTTGTAGCGGACAGATCCGCGACATTGCACGTGAATTCAATACATCAAAATCGAAAGGTGTAGCAGGGCTAAAGAAAGTTGTCCCTTTTAGGTAAACAAAACATTAATTAGTAAAATCTATGAAAGCCTCCGGAGTGAGCGTATGTGCTATTGATTAGCCTTTTCGATCAAAAAAAAAGCTCAGGTCAAGGGCTACGTCTGCACCTGGCCTTCTAGACAGGAATATTGTAGCCAAGAATCTGCAGTAGCGATGTCAAAGCACGGTTTTACATGATGATATGTTTTAGCACATACACAACCCTCTTTAGTCAAGAATTACGATATGCTTTGGAAGGTTACACTGGTCGTATTTGTTTCTGGTGAAATTGTGTTAGTTACCTTATCAAATAATAGGAAGGTCATGGTTGACCCCTAGAATATCTCGACGTCATTATTTTGGTTTGGCGGTTCGGTATCATCAACAAAATCCTCATTAAAGGCGTCTCAGTCTCTGTAGACCATGTGTGGGGCGCACTGTGAGTTTTGTCCAGCTATGTAGACTATGTGCGTGGCGCCCTGTCAGTTTTGTCCAGCTCTGTCTCAGTCTCTATAGACCATGTACGTCGCGTCCTGTGAGTTTTGTCTAGCACTGTCTCAGTATCGGTAGACCATGTGCGTGGCGCCCTGTGAGTTTTGTCTAGCTCCGTATCAGTCTCTATAGACCATGTAGTGGCGCCCTGTGAGTTGTATCCAGCTCAGTCTCTGTCGACCATGTGCGTGGAGCTCTATGAGTTAGGTCCAGCTCAATCTCAGTCTCTGTAGACCATGTACGTGGCGCTCTGTGAGTTTTGTCTAGCTCTGTCTCAGTCTCTGTAACCATGTACGTGGCGCCCTGTGAGTTTTGTCCAGCTCTGTCTCATGTATTTCGACACTGTCTGCTATGACTGTAAGGGCCGATCCATGAGTGACAGTGCCTGCCACAGATCGTACAACCATGCTGAGGAAGCTGTTTTGTCGGAATGTTCCGTGATCTCTTCAGCCTCACTCTTTTCTCTGCAGCCAGAAGGCCTCTACGAGCGTCACCAACCACTTTCACCCCTCCAAGTGATGTCTCCAAACAGCTCAATCCTGACAATTTTTTAATAGATCTAGGATGGAATGTCGCATAACTTCATGTCCCTGTTGCATATTTCCTTGAATCGCAGTGTGAGACGTCCGATTCCTGTAATTCAAATGGCTGTTATAATCTTAACACTTCATTTCGTAATCATATATGAGCAATGGACCGTGACTTCTTGACGAAGTCTGCATTAAAGCATTTATATAAATTTTTTGTTGTTGTGGCATTTTCTTTACAACTTTAGGTTCTAGTCCCATGCGCAAACAAACTTCTTACACTCTCATGAAACATATAGTTCTCCTTCCTCATTAAGAGACACCAGGTTGGGATACAAGCACGCGCTGACTACATTATTCAGGCGGTAAACAATTGATGGAATTACTTTAATTGTGTTATTGTTTTGGTAGCTAGTATATATCTCAAGTTCTTGAGCATTTTTAACAACTGCAATTTGTGTCCTGACTTCCGTTTATCTTCCCATCTGTACTATGTCTTGTGTGTCTATTATCTATTAAGCTTTTTCCAGGTCGTTATAATTTAATCATTTATGGATCTGGGGTAGTTGTCTCGCTGCCGCGATTCAATTTCATCCAGTGTTCGTAAAGCGATCTCAGTCCCGCCAGGCGGAGCGATAGCGCGGGCTTGCGGAAAACGCTCGCCTGCCTTTCCCCGTAGAGCTATTGGGGTGCGGTTTGTTGTGGCGTCTTCTCCACCGATGTGCGCTTCTCTGGTCCGTATCAGGAAACGTGGTCCGTCCGTGGTGATTTATCTAAGGCTTATAGCAGAGCTCGACAGTTCGTCTCGCTGGTAGTCAGACTCTCGCAAAGAGCTTCTGACCGGCAAATGAAAAGCAGGAATCGTGCCTCAAGGCCCTGTGTTCTCCTAGGGAGAAGGGCAGGCCGGCAGGCCAAATTGTCTCTAGTCCCAGTGAAATTCATCGCCGAGGTCGTTGGGATCCGTTCTGCACAGAGCACTGCCATCCCTCCTCGAGCGAGCCCGGTCGGTCGGTCGTCTGGTGCGTGTAGGAGGCCCCTGTCAGGCGGTCCTAGGTCGACGGAGTGAGGGACGGGTGGAAAAACCGTCCATCCGTCCCGTCAGTCGGTCCCTGCGGCCGTCCCAGTGAGGCTTTTTACACACCCTTTCTCCGCCGACGGGTGTGTGCTGTACGTACGTCTCCGACAGATATCTGGTTGATCCTACCAGTAGTCATATGCTTGTCTCGAAGATTAAGCCATGCATGTCTAAGTTCACACTGTCTCACGGTGAAACCGCGAATAGCTCATTAAATCAGTCGAGGTTCCTTAGATGACACGATCCTACTTGGATAACTGTGGCAATTCTAGAGCTAATACATGCTTACCAAGCTCCGACCCTCGCGGAAAGAGCGCTTTTATTAGTTCAAAACCAATCGTCGTTTCCCTCGCGCGGTTGCGGCGTCCCCACTGGTGACTCTGGATAACTTTGTGCCGATCGCATGGCCTCATGTGCCGGCGACGCATCTTTCAAATGTCTGCCTTATCAAATGTCGATGGTACGTGACATGCCTACCATGTTTGTAACGGGTAACGGGGAATCAGGGTTCGGTTCCGGAGAGGGAGCATGAGAAACGGCTACCACATCCAAGGAAGGCAGCAGGCGCGCAACTTACCCACTCCCGGCACGGGGAGGTAGTGACGAAAAATAACAATACGGGACTCTTTCGAGGCCCCGTAATTGGAATGAGTACACTTTAAACCCTTTAACGCGGATCTATTGGAGGGCAAGTCTGGTGCCAGCAGCCGCGGTAATTCCAGCTCCAATAGCGTATATTAAAGTTGTTGCAGTTAAAAAGCTCGTAGTTGGATCTCAGGCGCAGGCGGGCGGTCCGGCTCGCGCCGGTTCACTGCCCGTTGTCTCCTGCCCTACCGTCTGCCGGCTCTCTCCCACGGGTGCTCTTCGCTGAGCGTCCTGGGTGGCCGGCGCGTTTACTTTGGAAAAATTAGAGTGTTTAAAGCAGGCCTCGGCTGCCTGAATAATGGTGCATGGAATAATGGAATACGACCTCGTTTCTATTTTGTTGATTTTCGGAACTGGAGGTAATGATTAACAGGGACAAACGGGGGCATTCGTATTGCGGCGTTAGAAGTGAAATTCTTGGTTCGCCGCAAGACGAGCTACTGCGAAAGCATTTGTCAAGAATACGTTCATTAATCAAGAACGAAAGTCAGAGGCGCGAAGACGATCAGATACCGTCGTAGTTCTGACCATAAACGATGCCGACTAGCGATCCGCAGGAGGAGCTTCGATGACTCTGCGGGCAGCTTCCGGGAAACCAAAGTGTTTGGGTTCCGGGGGAAGTATGGTTGCAAAGCTGAAACTTTAAGGAATTGACGGAAGGGCACCACCAGGAGTGGATCCTGCGGCTTAATTTGACTCAACACGGCTAACACTGAAATGATTGACAGGCCGAGACCACTTTTCTGGGGTCTAATATGGAACTGGTGCTGGATTTAGACCCTCAGAAATCTAGGGTTATGCCCTCTGTGGCTCGGTTGGTCTGCATTCAGTGTTTGATAAAGGAATTGACGGAAGAGCACTACCATGAGTGGAGCCTGCGGCTTAAATTGACTCAACACGCCAATACTGTAGAATGACTGTCAAATCGATAGCACCTTCGTGGGGTCTAATAGTGAACATGTGCTGGTATTAGACCCACGGAAGACAGGTCAGTCTCTTAACCCCCTAATGAAAGATCGTCTGCTACGGTAATCTGGTCCTCACCCTGCATAAATCGCAGGCTCCAGAAACTTGGCCATTGACAAACTAAAAGCCCTCTATTGATACGTTCTGGCTAATATTGAACGGGTGCTGGAAATAGACCCTCGGAAGACAGGTCAGTTTTACCCTACTAATGACAGGGCGTTGCTACGGTAATCCTGCTCAGCCCGAGAGGAGCCGCAGATATTTGGTTCACGTACTAGGCGGATAAGCCAACGGTGCGAGGTGAGGGATTACGGCCGAACGCCTCTAAGCCAAAAATCCCGCCCCATAGCAGCTCAGCACGAATGCAAAGGGAGGCTTAGACATGGCGGGGACCTGGGGCCCACGCTCCAGCCCCGCCAGGTCAAGCCGCAGAATGAGGTCTCTTCCGTCCGCTGATAAAAGCGGGCGGGAAGCTGCTCGATATTCACCCCATACGGCGATGAGGTATGAAATCATTTGTAGAAGACTTAGTTCTCGGTCGGGGTGCCCTAAGCAGTAGATAAGCTACCTCACTGCGAACTGCTGAGACTCAACCCTTGACCATGAGATTTGTCCGCTCCCTAGGTGGACAACATCTCAGTGCAAGACTAGGCTTGTGTAGCAGATCCTCTAATTCTTTGCCTTGGCCGTGATCTAACTTAGAACATTCTCACACTCATCCACATCATCATGACCATACTCAGTAAATGACATATCACACAGCAGGTGGCATATTTATTATATCATACTCATATCATACAATGAGTAGAGAAATTACAAACACAATATAATACATATCTTAACTAAACATTATACTAAAACGGGAATTGTAAGCATTAGCTATTGATGGAATTCCCAACTATCTAAAAACCCAGTTCTATTGCCTTGCAATTACATCACACACACATCGCCTTAACTGCGTCTTCAACACACCTTATCAAATACTCTTCCTCACTGAAATCCCCTCAGGCGGGCGATCTCGACATAACTCGTTCACAATGTGTCCTTGCTTACAAACACACTTTCAGATTATCTATTAATGCAAAAATCACACACCTATTTGAGCGCCCCTGTTCTATCACCAAACATTCGTCCAACCGTCAATCAATCGCTCCTCTATCTAAGTCGGTGAGTTAAACATACTATCCACATTCAGTCCCTCTCTCTCCCATACAGCCTCTCTCTATCTAGCCTCTCCATCTCTCATCCAGCCTCTCTCTATCTAGCCTCTCCATCTCTCATCCAGCCCCTCGAGCTAAACTTTGTCTCGAGTTATATATCCTCAAGCAAGGCCAGAGCTTGACCAATCGATCTCAGGTATGGTCATCTTCAATTCCAATTGGAACGAAACACTTTGCACACCTGTCACTCATTCTCTCGCAGCAAGCCCCGTTGCCAATTTCGTCTGTCAATCAATCTCCCCCTACCAAAATCGGAAGGCCAGTGGTCAGTTTCTACCTGTCCACATTCCTTAACCCAACTCTGTTCTCCTTTGCTGAGACAGTGAGTGACCTTGACATGCATTCATGTAGCTTTAAGCTTTAACATGTTCAGGCATCCTAAACTCCCCTTGCTCCGGCGGGAACTGTTACACTTGTCACCTGGTCAAATGCACTATTTCGAGAGCAATCACAGGTCGCTGACATTTGGTCCACGTGCTTGGCTGATAAGCTTCCATCTGAGGGACTACGGCCGAACGCTTCTAAGCCAGAATCCCGTCCAAAATCTCAGCACCGCTGAGATGGGAGGCTACGATATGGCTGGGGCCTGCGTCCCGGCCCGATCGAGCCGCAGGAATGCACCTGGTAAAATGCACTCCTTCCTCGCTCTTTGCATCTGTCTGCTATCAGTCATTCCAATGGACGCAGAAGAGATGCAGTCCAGCGGACATTGCACCTCCTGTCCTATGGTGACAAGCTCCCGGGTGGCAGGGAATGCTAGGCGTACCATCACTGCAGATGAGCCGAGAAAATAAAGCGAGCAAAAAGATACCTCACTCATATGCATATGCTACGTTTCTGGCAGGACGTGACGATCCTTCGAAAAAGTCACACTGGGCTGCCTCTCTTCCGGGATAGTACAAACTAGTACATAGTCCATCATAACATTGCCAAACGCTATAGACACGAGTAGGGAAGACTCGATAGTCCTGCAAGACAACTTCCTAAGAGAGACAACTCTGACCAAAAAAAACTGCTGCCTTGCACTTAGGCTGGGCACAGCCAAAGGCTAAGGAGGGCAACCCTACAGAAACGCCTGTTGAAATCGGATGCACTGAGCCACTGGCTAACAAATTAAATCAGTGCAACGTAAATATCGCTGTAAACAGCGTACGATGAAGAAGAATAAGTAATCATTTGTGGGTCTATAGTTTATTGTTTCTATCATGTAATTACTGTATCTTCTACGTCGCAATGTTCACTGTCACTGATGTTTCATTTGTTCTTGCGGATTATGTGGTATTTATAACCATTAGTTTGTATCGATGCAAAGTTAGAGATTTATAATTGACCAGCACGTTATGAAAGCAGCTTTCTGTCAAACCTAACAATTATACACATAAATACAGACACACATACACACAGAGAGACACACACACACACACACACATACATACACACACAAAAACAGTTACACACATACATATATACAGGCACAAAGTAAAGTAAAAAGCCTCCATCATAGCTGGTCCTATACAGGAATCCTGTATCCAAGCACATGCTATTCCGGAACTAGTATTAATGGATTTTCATTGATGATGATGCTATAAAAACTACAATGCAACACACAACGCCTTGGGGAATAGACAAATAAGGCGAACGCAAAACAACAACAAAAAACACAAAAAAACAATTCCTATGCATCACCCGGTTCTTCTTCTTCTTCTTCTTCATCGTACGCTGTTTACAGCGATATTTACGTTGCACTGTTTTATTTTGTTAAGCCTGTGGCTCAGTGCATCCGATTTCAACAGGCGTTTCTGTAGGGTTGCCCTCCTTAGCCTTTGGCTGTCTCCAGCCTAACTGCAAGGCAGCAGTTGTTTTTGGTCAGAGTTGTCTCTCTTAGGAAGTTGTCTTGCAGGACTATCGAGTCTTCCCTACTCGTGTCTATAGGGTTTGGCAATGATA
This sequence comes from Ariolimax columbianus, assembly GCA_036924085.1. Taxonomy (NCBI): domain Eukaryota; kingdom Metazoa; phylum Mollusca; class Gastropoda; order Stylommatophora; family Arionidae; genus Ariolimax; species Ariolimax columbianus. The sequence continues at coordinate 118,993,776 of JAVGWX010000003.1, forward strand.
TGATGGACTATGTACTAGTTTGTACTATCTCGGAAGAGAGACAGTCCAGTGTGACTTTGTCCCAGGATCGTCACGTCCTGCCAGAAACGTAACATATGCATGTGAGTGAGGTATCTCTTTGCTCCCTTTATTTTGTCGGCTCATCTGCAGTGAAGGTACTCCTAGCATTCCCCGCCACCCGGGAGGTTGTCACAATAGGGAAGGAGGTGCAATGTCCGCTGGACTGCATCTCTTCTGTGTCCATTGGAATGACTGATAGCAGACAGAGGCAAAGAGCGAGGCAGGAGTGCATTTTACCAGGTGCATTTCTCCGGCTCGACCGGGCCAGGCTGAGACGCAAGCCCCAGCCATGTCGTAGCCTCCCATCACAGCGGTGCTGAGATTTAGGGCGGGATTCTGGCTTAGAGGCGTTCGGCCGTAGTCCCTCAGATGGTAGCTTATCAGCCAAGCACGTGGACCAAATGTCAGCGGCCTGTGTTTCCTCTCGAAATAGTGCATTTGACCAGGGGAAAAGCCTGGTCATTGCATATCTCATGGTCAAGGGTTGAGTCTCAGCAGTTCGCAGTGAGGTAGCTGATCTACTGCTTAGGGCACCCCGACCGAGAACTAAGTCTTCTACAAATGGTTTCATACCTCATCGCTGTATGGGGTGAATATCGAGTAGCTTCCCGCCCGCTTTGATCGGCGGACAGCAAAGACCTCATTCTGCGACTCGACCAGGCGGGGCTGGAGCGGGAGCCCCAGGTCCCCACCATGTCGAAGACTCCCTTTGCAATCGTGCTGAGCTTTTGGGCTGGATTTTGGCTTAAAGGCGTTCGGCCGTAATCGCTCATGTTGTAGCCTCGCGCCGTTGGCTTATCAGCCTAGTACGTGAACCAAATGTCTGCGGCTCCTCTCGAGTTGAGCAGGATTACCGCAGCAACGCCCTGTCATTAGTAGGGTAAAACTGACCTGTCTTCCGAGGGTCTATTTCCAGCACCCGTTCAATATTAGACCGGACGTATCAATAGAGGGCTTTTTAGTTTGTCAATGGCCAAGTTTCTGGAACCTGCGATTTCTGCAGGGTTAAGACCAGATTACCATAGCAGACGATCTTTCATTAGGGGGTTAAGAGACTGACCTGTCTTCCGTGGGTCTAATACCAGCACATGTTCACTATTAGACCCCACGAAGGTGCTATCGATTTGACAGTCATTCTACAGTATTGGCGTGTTGAGTCAATTTAAGCCGCAGGCTCCACTCATGGTAGTGCTCTTCCGTCAATTCCTTTATCAAACACTGAATGCAGACCAACCGAGCCACAGAGGGCATAACCCTAGATTTCTGAGGGTCTAAATCCAGCACCCGTTCCATATTAGACCCAAGGAAAGTGGTCTCGGCATGGCAGTCATTTCAGTGTTGGCCGTGTTGAGTCAAATTAAGCCGCAGGCTCCACTTCTGGTGGTGCCCTTCCGTCAATTCCTTTAAGTTTCATCTTTGCAACCATACTTCCCCCGGAACCCAAACACTTTGGTTTCCCGGAAGCTGCCCGCAGAGTCATCGAAGCTCCTCCTGCGGATCGCTAGTCGGCATCGTTTATGGTCAGAACTACGACGGTATCTGATCGTCTTCGCGCCTCTGACTTTCGTTCTTGATTAATGAAAACATTCTTGACAAATGCTTTCGCAGTAGCTCGTCTTGCGGCGATCCGAGAATTTCACCTCTAACGCCGCAATACGAATGCCCCCGTTTGTCTCTGTTAATCATTACCTCCAGTTCCGAATACCAACAAAATAGAACCGAGGTCCTATTCCATTATTCCATGCACCATTATTCAGGCAGCCGAGGCCTGCTTTGAACACTCTAATTTTTTCAAAGTAAACGCGCCGGCCACCCAGGACGCTCAGCGAAGAGCACCCGTGGGAGAGAGCCGGCAGACGGTAGGGCAGGAGACAACGGGCAGTGAACCGGCGCGAGCCGGACCGCCCGCCTGCGCCTGAGATCCAACTACGAGCTTTTTAACTGCAACAACTTTAATATACGCTATTGGAGCTGGAATTGCCGCGGCTGCTGGCACCAGACTTGCCCTCCAATAGATCCTCGTTAAAGGGTTTAAAGTGTACTCATTCCAATTACGGGGCCTCGAAAGAGTCCCGTATTGTTATTTTTCGTCACTACCTCCCCGTGCCGGGAGTGAGTAAGTTGCGCACCTGCTGCCTTCCTTGGATGTGGTAGCCGTTTCTTATGCTCCCTCTCCGGAATCGAACCCTGATTCCCCGTTACCCGTTACAAACATGGTAGGCATGTCACGTACCATCGACACTTGATAGGGCAGACATTTGAAAGATGCGTCGCCGGCACATGAGGCCATGCGATCAGCACAAAGTTATCCAGAGTCACCAGTGGGGACGCCGCAACCCCGTGAGGGGAAACGACGATTGGTTTTGAACTAATAAAAGCGCTCTTTCCGCGAGGGTCGGAGCTTGGTAAGCATGTATTAGCTCTAGAATTGCCACAGTTATCCAAGTAGGATCGTGTCATCTAAGGAACATCGACTGATTTAATGAGCCCTTCGCGGTTTCACCGCATCACCCGGTTCGAACCCCAGTCGTGTCCAGATTGGCAGACATGGGTTTTGCTCGCTACTCCACGTACGGAAAGTAATGGCAACCTACCGTACTGCACACTTGCCAAGAAACTTATAATAACCAAACAGGTTGGCGGTTTTTAATATTTATATATATATATATATATATATATATATATATATATATATATATATATATATATATATATATATATATGCTGAGGTTTCTCGGCTAAAGTGAGAGGGAGAGGTTGTAGCTGTGCGCAGTAGGACATACATGTCAACAACCTCCAGTATGAGAATGGAGACGGAGGCAGTGACCTCAGCACTGAAATGGATATCTGAGACTTCTATAACAAGGGCAGTCATCGTGACAGACGCGCAAGCCGTACTTCAGAAAGTATAGAAGGGATTGCTTAGTTACGAATGGATAGCTGCTGTTGAAGCCTAAAACATCCAGGGGTTGACATGGATCTACTGTCCTGCTCATGCCGGGGTTCAGGGCAACGAAAGAGCTGACATTATGGCTTCACAAGCTCCCATCATGGGCACATTAGTGATGGATAGAAGTGACATTTTTTAAATCAATTAATGACCGCCTGCTGGATGAGGACACCGCAATAGATGAAGCATCAATCCACAGATTGCAAAGTTTCGACATTAGGGATCATCAGCATCCATACTTTACCCCACTTGATGAGAGAGACTGAGCACCTATGGGAATTCCCAGAGTGCAGTGACGTCGATTCTTAGAGAATATGTATATATATATATATTTATATATATATATATATATATATATATATATATATATATATATGTGTGTGTGTGTGTGTGTGTGTGTGTGTGTGTGTGTGTGTGTGTGTGTGTGTGTGTGTGTGTGTGTGTGTGTGTGTGTGTGTGTGTGTGTGTGTGTGGTGGTGGTGGTGGTGGTGGTGGTGGTGGTGGTGGTGGTGGTGGTGGTGGTGGTGGTGGTGGTGGTGGTGGTGGTGGTGGTGGTGGTGGTGGTGGTGGTGGTGGTGGTGGTGGTGGTGGTGGTGGTGGTGGTGGTGGTGGTGGTGGTGGTGGTGGTGGTGGTGGTGGTGGTGGTGGTGGTGGTGGTGGTGGTGGTGGTGGTGGTGGTGGTGGTGGTGGTGGTGGTGGTGGTGGTGGTGGTGGTGGTGGTGGTGGTGGTGGTGGTGGTGGTGGTGGTGGTGGTGTGCGTGCGTGCGTGCGTGCGTGCGTGCGTGCGTGCGTGCGTGCGTGCGTGCGTGCGTGCGTGCGTGCGTGCGTGCGTGCGTGCGTGCGTGCGTGCGTGCGTGCGTGCGTGCGTGCGTGCGTGCGTGCGTGCGTGCGTGCGTGCGTGCGTGCGTGCGTGCGTGCGTGCGTGCGTGCGTGCGTGCGTGCGTGCGTGCGTGCGTGCGTGCGTGCGTGCGTGCGTGCGTGCGTGCGTGCGTGCGTGCGTGCGTGCGTGCGTGCGTGCGTGCGTGCGTGCGTGCGTGCGTGCGTGCGTGCGTGCGTGCGTGCGTGCGTGCGTGCGTGCGTGCGTGCGTGCGTGCGTGCGTGCGTGCGTGCGTGCGTGCGTGCGTGCGTGCGTGCGTGCGTGCGTGCGTGCGTGCGTGCGTGCGTGCGTGCGTGCGTGCGTGCGTGCGTGCGTGCGTGCGTGCGTGCGTGCGTGCGTGCGTGCGTGCGTGCGTGCGTGCGTGCGTGCGTGCGTGCGTGCGTGCGTGCGTGCGTGCGTGCGTGCGTGCGTGCGTGCGTGCGTGCGTGCGTGCGTGCGTGCGTGCGTGCGTGCGTGCGTGCGTGCGTGCGTGCGTGCGTGCGTGCGTGCGTGCGTGCGTGCGTGCGTGCGTGCGTGCGTGCGTGCGTGCGTGCGTGCGTGCGTGCGTGCGTGCGTGCGTGCGTGCGTGCGTGCGTGCGTGCGTGCGTGCGTGCGTGCGTGCGTGCGTGCGTGCGTGCGTGCGTGCGTGCGTGCGTGCGTGCGTGCGTGCGTGCGTGCGTGCGTGCGTGCGTGCGTGCGTGCGTGCGTGCGTGCGTGCGGGCGGGCGGGCGGGCGGGCGGGCGGGCGTACGGGCGGGCGGGCGGGCGGGCGGGCGGGCGTGCGTGCGTGCGTGCGGGCGGGCGGGCGGGCGGGCGGGCGGGCGGGTGGGTGGGTATTGTGTGTGTGTGTGTGTGTGTGTGTGTGTGTGTGTGTGTGTGTGTGTGTGTGTGTGTGTGTGTGGGTGGGTGGGTGGGTGGGTGGGTGGGTGGGTGGGTATTGGGTGGGTGGGTATTGGGCATCACCCGGTTCGAACCCCAGTCGTGTCCAGATTGGCAGACATGGGTTTTGCTCGCTACTCCACGTACGGAAAGTAATGGCAACCTACCGTACTGCACACTTGCCAAGAAACTTATAATAACCAAACAGTGGCGGTTTTGGGTGGGTTTGGGTGGGTGGGTGGGTGGGTGGGTGGGTGGGTGTGTGGGTTAGGTGGGTGTGTGTGTGTGTGGGTGGGTGGGTGTGTGTGTGTGTGTGTGTGTGTGTGTGTGTGCGTGTGTGTGTGTGTGCGTGCGTGCGTGCGTGCGTTCGGGCGGGCGGGTGGGGGTGGGTGGGTGGGTGGGTGGGATTTGGGTGGGTGGGTGGGTGGGTATTGTGTGTGTGTGTGTGTGTGTGTGTGTGTGTGTGTGTGTGTGTGTGTGTGTGTGTGTGTGTGTGTGAAAGAGAGAGATGAGAGAGGGAAAGCCAGAGAAAGAGATTGAGACAAATAGAGCCTTGATAGACTGAGATCACGGTGTGGAGTGAAAAAAAGAACATTAATAATTCCATATACAGAAACCATATGGAACAGCGAGCCATGAATACACTCAGCGTCCGTCGGAAGGGCAAATGATGATGGTTAAATCCTTATATCTGCCATCGGTTATTTCCCCTCCAGACCATAAACGGTTACAGAGCTATTTTTCTTCCTGGTTTGCTCAAGATCACTAAGCTTTCCCATGAGACGACAAAATGTCAAGAAAAGATATTCCCGAATGCCACAACAAGGGTTATCGTGTATTATCGATTGGTACGTGAGAATAAGGGAAATAAAAAAAAAATCTAAATGCGGAACAAGAATATAGTACAAAATGGAGGAAAAAGTATGTACAGAAAAAAAAATTTGGGAAGAATGAAAAATAAACTGTTTTTAATACTTAAAGTAGCTGCAAATGAAAGGCAATATCAAGTAAAGCTTGAACAGTTCTGAAATCATAGATGAATGAAAAGGTAATTAACACAGATACCCAGTGAAGGCTACAATCGTGAGATACAAATAGAAGATCAACTACTATAACAGGTACAGAGTTTCTCTTATCTAGGTCATATAATAACGGAAGATGGCAGTTGTGGAAATGAAATCAGAAAGAGAATAGGTATGGCCAAGACGGTATTCACCATCATGTGACACATACTGACATCCAAACAGATAAATCAGAATTTGAAAATGAGAATTGGCAAGTGTTATGTATATTAGTCCCTACTTTATGGTGCCGAAACATTTACACTGAATAACAAGTAGGAAAAGAGTATTGAAGCCTTCGAAATGTCGGTATATAGAAGATTTGGTTGCATTTCTTGGAAAGAGAAGAAAACAAATGTGGAGGTACTTAAAAAGTTGGGATTGAAAAGATAATTAATGCCAGAAATCGATGGTTAGACAGGTAAGTTGTTTTGATCATATAACAAGGGTGTGGTGGAAGGTAGTCGTTCAAGAGGCAGACAACATTTTAAGTGGGTAGAAAACATCAGGAGATGGACTGGAAAAAGGCTGTCAGATTGTACCATTACGGTATAAAAAAGAGTACACTGGAGATCCATTGCAGCTGACCTTCGATGCGGAGATGACACTTGAACTGAACTGAATGCTTCTATTACACGTTCCAGCAAAGAAAAATGTAGACAGAAAGTCTTCTGGAAAACCAATATGAACCGTTCCAGTTTATGCACTTGTTACTATGTTAAAAGCTGCCCTACAACCAAACACAGGGAAATAAATGTTCCAAGAATAACACATACACTCACACACTCAAATACATATATACACACACGTATACACACACATACACACAAACATATACCATCAGGGTGAATAAGCAGCTATCCTGAGCGTGCCCCATTAAATTTGATTTGATATAGAGCAATCAGATACCGACAGATGGGAGTCACGAAAGCCCAGACAGATCAGAAATACTTGCTCGGTTACTTTATCGACTTAGACAGTACGTTATTGGAATAATGGAAATTCTATATCCCAATCAGAGCAATTTCTGTGTCGTCGATATTTTGTTGGAAATGGCTAATAGTTGTTGCTGGGGTGCATCATGGGTAAACTTGAAACACTAATGGCAACTAGCAGTGAAGTAACACTGACAGCCAGTAGTGTACAACCACAACATTATGCTATGTTTTAAAATAAACAATAAACAAAACTATCAAACAAATTAATACTGTAATGAGAACTTAATTGACGTCGCTGTGATATGTGCAGTGTGTAAATCACAAACTCATGTACTCACAAATGTACATGATGAGAACTTACTTGTCCGACGAGATATATTTTGTAAAACTTGCAAATGTCAGTACCTTTTTTTTTGAATGACTTTCTTTAAACATCTTCATCCCAGTAAACAGTAAAGGGTCTGTTTTATAAGTCTTCTCAGTATTTTTTGTTTGTCATGTTGCGCATGTTTTGGATCTTTGGTCTGTGTCAACTCCTGCGTTGGCTTGATGTGCACTTTCAGATGCTTACTACAGTTTCTGTTTTTGTTTTGTTTGTTCACTCTCAATTATGTTTTTGTATGTATACTTTATTTTATGTTTTTGGTTGTGTACTTTATTTTCTGGTTTTGTCTGTTCACTCTAAATTATTTTTTTGGTTGTGTACTTTATTTTATGTTTTTGGTTGTCCACTCAATTTTTTTTCTCTGTTCATTCTATTTTCTGTTTTTATCTTTTGACTCTATTTTCAGTTGTTTTTTTGTCTTTTAGATCCATTTTCTGTTTTTCTCTTTACACTCTATTTAATGTTTTTGGTTGTGAACTTGATTTAATTATTTGATTGTACGCTTTATTTTATCTGTTTGAATATACTATATTTTCAGTTTTTCTGTAGATACTGTATTTCATGTTTTTGGTATCTGCACTCTTATATGTCTCTTTCCCCAAGTTTGACTTGTTATATTATGTTTTCTGCATCTTCTTCTTCTTCTTCTTCTTCTTCTTCTTCTTCTTCTTCTTCTTCTTCTTTGCGTTCGGTTTCGTATGCCCGTTATATGCCACCAGATGGGCTGCATCCATGAAGTGACACGTCAGTCGCAGGTCCTCAATGGTTCCCCACAGTTTGTCTTGTATGTATCTCTCCTCTGGCCAGGTCTTCTCACGGGAGTCTTGGTGCAATGAACATGTTTGCAGGATGTGTTCTGAAGTCTGGGGTCCTCTCTGATATGTGCATTGTGCAGTCTGTGCTGCTTTCATGTTATGCATGTGTGCATTTAGTCTGCAATGACCTGTTCTGAGGCGAAAAATTGTGGTATACTGTTTCCTATTCAGTCTATTGATTGGGTCCTGTGGGTATTTACTGTTTGTTCTCTCTATCCACTGTTGTTTATATTTTTGGGGGGTTGTTTGCCTTGACTTCTGGCAGTGACACTGGGTGGGTGAATTGTTCTCTTTGTCTTTCCTCCCTGGCTAGCCTGTCCGCCCATTCATTCCCAGGTATGCCGCAGTGAGCTGGAATCCACTGGAGGGTGATTTTACTGTGGTCTGAGAGTTTGTTTAGCTGGCATATCAATTCCCTTTCCATACTATTTCTTTTCTGCTTCTGAATGTACACTATTTTCCACAGAGCGAGTTGCCGATCGTTTGACTTGCTGTGTTCCTGGCCAAGGATTCGGACATTCAAAACCTTAATAATGCAAAGCTTCTTTTTTTCTATCGGAAGTATCATTAAAAACATTGCCTGCCCACTGTGCGGTGATTGCCAGAGCAAACATCCGTTATTCCCCAGTCCTATAAATTTTCCCGGTTTTCTGTAGCATTTAGATTAAACGTAGTAATGATCGTTATAGTTGCTTAATTTTATTTTCTTGTGTGTGCTCTTTATCCTCTTGGATCGTCGGGTCTGGTGTACTATTGATGTTTGTTTATGTCCCTCTTTTTTCTGTTGTTTGTAATGTGTAATATATGTTATATGTGTATCCCCCCGTTTGTTATGAATGGCTATAGTGTATGTAATCCATACCAAGATATGGCTTGTTGTGGATGCCTGGATATTTATTCTGTTTTTCTGTTTCTATCTTCAGATCTACCCTTGCTGTGGATGTCTGGATATTTTCTCTGTTCTTCGTATTCTATCCTCAGATCTGGCTTGCTATGAATGTCTGGATATTTACTCCGTTCTTCGTATTCTATCCTCATATCTGGCTTGCTGTGGATGTCTGGATATTTACTCTGTTCTTCGTATTATATCCTCAGATCTGGCTTGCTGTGGATGTCTGGCTGTGTACAACATCAATCCTCAATCTGTGTTGCATCAGCTTCGACCGCTACCTGGCCATCACTCGACCTATTCGATACCCGGGTCTCATGTCTTCACGTCGGGCCAAGACGCTGGTCGCTGGAGTATGGCTGTTCTCTTTTATAATCGGATGCCCACCTCTAATAGGCTGGAATGACACTACCGAGGATGATCTTGACTTAAACGAAACGACCATCAGCCCATATGTCATCACATCTACTGAGACCACTACTCAAGGTGCATTCCTTGTCTGTGACAGGGACATACAGTTTTCTGGTAGCGTTCATTACAACGACTCGTGCACCAGATCCAGTGATATATCATTCATTATAACTTGTGAGCTAACAAGCTCTAAAGGATATAGGATATACGCAGCGCTGGGATCTTTTTTTGTCCCAATGTTGGTCATGGTGTTCTTCTATTTGCAAATATATCGTGCGGCCATCAGAACTATCTCTGCTTATGCAAAGGGAGAACTAAAAACAAAGTGTTCAGGACGGGAAAAAGCTAATGGTCAGATGACGAACTCAGTGACTTTGCGAATACATAGAGGAGGTCGTGGTTATACTACTCGGGGTAGTGAAAGCGGACATTTTCATGGGAGCATTCGGAATAGTGGGAAAAATTCACGAGAAAGCAATGTTGAGAGAGGCAGATGTGGTAGAACTTCATGTAGAGGAGAAGGATTTGTTGGACAGACCTCCGTTAAGAAAGCTAGGAGCAGCGACGCAAGTATTGTGTCTTTAACAGATCTAGATCTGGATAATGGCAACGCTAATAGAGATTCATTGAGCGAGGCGGCGCAGAAGAGATGCAAGTCATTGTGTTGGAACGCAAACAGGAAATGCCAAGAATGTAATAAACAGAGTATTTATAATCATGGAAGTCAAAATGGGCGGATCGCCAGCGCCAAACTTTGCGGTACACGATGCATGTCTTTGGACTCTGAAGAAAGTTCTTCCGGCGATATGAAAGCTCGGATGAAACAAGCAGGCGATTACCACAGAGCATCAACACAAAGCTCTCTGCCCATAACATCATCTTCGTCTTGTCAAACGGGTGAATCCGGAATTGTTTTTGTAAGAGGAGCTTCAACAACAGAGCATAAACAGAGAAGACCTCGTTTCTCAGCCCAAAAATCAGCTAACGCCATGAAACTCCACATGCAAAAATTCAATCGCGAGAAAAAGGCCGCTAAAACTCTGGCGATCATTGTGGGCGCATTTATTCTGTGCTGGATGCCATTTTTCACAATATACTTAGTAGATGCCTTCTGTGATAGTTGCACATCGCCATGGATTTTCTCTATAGCTTTTTGGCTTGGATACTGTAATTCAGCTATGAATCCGTGCGTGTACGCGTTGTTCTCAAGAGATTTTCGATTTGCCTTTAGAAAACTGCTGACATGTGGATGTGAAACTTGGCACGCAAATAAAAATTTTCGGTTACAAAACTCTGATGTTCCGGCAATTCAGTTACACTGCGCTCCGCAAGATGACGCTAGAAGTTCTTCAGACATCGACGGACAGTGGAGATGATACATAATCAATAATAATTGAAGACATGCGATAACCATTTTCAGAAAATGAATAATTCTGCAGTCAGTAATGTTTCCATCTAGATGGTTGTATGAATGGCAGATTCGGCAAATTAAATTATTATTTTTATCAAAAATATTCCTTACTTTGTTGTAATGTAATTACTTTAAAATTGTTAAAAGTATTCATATATTAGTCAATGCTGTCGAGGATGAAGTGTTGAAGAATTCAATGTACTAAGCTGTCTTTAGTTCTCCAACAGTAAGCTAGATACTCATTTACAATTGGATTGACTGATGGAGAGAATCAATAACGGAAATAGACTTGGTACCTTTGCCGTGAGAAGCGAGCGATCTACTGCTCTGCCACTCTTAGTTACTTAAAATATGATTGATCTCTTAGATATGGCATTTGCAACTTCATCACGAGCGCCAGCCGGATTGTGAATTTTTAATATATATATACTAGTCAGACCATATATTATTTTAGAATGAAAATATATAAGTATTTACTTCACAAAAAATGTGAAGTTTTTGTTAAATTTAAAAAAAGAATTGATTTAGGCAACGTCCTTAGTTCTTTTTAAAAGCACACGTAGATTAACAACAAAGTATCAATTTCTAGAGAGCTTTATTCAGCTATGTATTGAATTATGTTTATTTTAATTTATATTATTTAATTATTTAAAATTCACTTTACGAGTAAATTTAAAGTAAGTTTAAAACATATAAAAAGCATTCAAATGGACATTTGGTACCTCACGTCTCTCAGACGACAGCCAATGTTCGGAGAAATGAAGATGTAAAACACATATTGTTTTTTGTGTGTTTTTTTTTGGTGTAGAATTGATCCCGGTATTGACGTCCATATTTTATATTTACTTAAATCTTTCCAGAAAAAAGAATTGCTCGCTGGCGTACGTGCTTCCATATTGCGTTATTCGCTTCCGAACAAAAGCTGTGAGCTTCAGATACTTGTCTTAAAGGAAATATTTCTTATAATAGCAAAGCAAAGGCCGCCGTCCATCGTAGACGATGATGGCATAATTAATTTTGCTAGCGCTATTTTTAGTAAGGATTAACTGCGCTACTTTTTATCCTCACTCTCTTGTCTCGTGCCGCCCGACCCCAGTGACAAGTCAAGGACAAGACGACTAGGTGGCTACTATGAGATGCAGGGGACTCCGCATCAAGCACCCGTGAAAAAGACGACGGAGTTCTGAATCGAACCCACACCACCTGATCACGAGGCCGACGGCTTACCCACTTCGCCACGGAACCTTATAATAGACACTTGCTGAAACCCCCTTGATTATTGTGGTCATGTCGGAGTTATATTGCAGTTCAAATAGTTACATTTGCAATGAAGGTGGCATGCCAACATAAAATAGAAAAGAAACGATTTTTAAAATTTGCTTTTTGTTTTTAAAAATAACCGAAACTGGTGTTAAAATCTTAATTCAAAGACTTCGATTCGTCCACAAATGAATTACAATGAAAATCAGTGTTGTGATTTACAGAAGTTGGAAGTGATAGGTAATGCCTATCCTTAGCTGACTTTACCAGAGTCGAAGCTTATTCTGGAATTATCTATGTGTTCATACAGCTCATGAAGCAACCGTCCTTAACTTTGTAACAAAAAATGCCAGATTATACAGTCAACTTTTGTTTTGTAACTCCGACACAAGTTGTCCTTTTATATTCTTAAAAATAAATGCATCTTACAAATCATAAAGTGATTCGAGAGTTTGTTAGGCTTTATTTTATGTCGTCGGCTATTTTGTCGATTATTTTCGTTAAATTCAAATGAGAAAGACCTATTTGTTCAATGTCCCGGCAGTGCTATAAACAGCACTGAAACATTTTTTGACAAAATCTCGTTCGGTAAATGGTAATAAATGCATTGCAATTTTTTTTTTCACTAACGATAAAGCTGGCCCGAACAAATGTTGTCAGCGCCATTATTCCATTTTTATGAAAAATCCAAATGAAAAAAATGTAAAATTTGACTAAGGTTGAGCTTAACGGTTAATTATATTTTATATGGTTAATTATATACATCCACAGAGCCGCCACAGCCTCGCCTTATTTTAATATTCAATTTTTGGAAAGCATCCGTTGAGCAGATATACTATTTTGTTTTAAAATTGTGTATAATTTTTTCTCAGCTGACCTTTGAAACCGCTGTAAATGGGGTGCTTGATATTATAATACATGTGTAGGTTGTATTCCCTCACAGCGGAAGTCATTTCAAAACATACCAAACGGGTTTTTTTTATCGCGCATTACGAAAAAGTAATCATTTGTCCACTTGTCTCGAAGTGTATGACACTAAATGTCAATTCTCTTCTTCTTCAAAGATCTCATCTTAATATTTTGAACGCCACGTGATTTCAATATATTAAATGCAACAATATCGCATATTATAACTTTACAAGACGCTGAATTCAATATCAATAGTTGTGAGCAACAGTATGGCTTGCGTGCGCTGAGGAATTTTTTTTCACGTGTTTTGAATAGTAGCTTTGAGCTGCTTTAGCGTCACCACAACAGATCCTAACTTGCTATACCTTGTAAAGTTTAAGTTTACAAATTTACTCTCTACAGACGTCAGAATTAAAATGAGAAGAATTAGTAATGACGTAATACAGGTTTATCAGATGATCAGAGGACTGGATAAATTAGACTATAACAATTTTTATTTTTTTAATACAGCCACTCACAAGAACAAGAGGGCATCGCTTTAAATTAACTACAGAGAGGTCCAGATTAGATATTAGAAAATATTATTTTAGTCAGAGAGTGGTGAATGTTTGGAATGCATTGCCACGGGAGGTAGTGGAGGCAGGGACAGTTAATGCATTTAAGAATAAATTGGATGCGCATAGCTTTTAGAGCAAGGTAATGCAAATGAAACTGATTGTATACAGACTCTGCAGTCTTCTAAACCAGTATAAAGACGTTAAGCTAAGTTAAGTGAGGTCAACATCACCTACAGATGCATGACTCTGGAAACAATCAAAATGAACTCTTTATTACTTATTTTTTTAACACTGTAACTCTCAAATTTTATGAGTAGGCTATGGTAGTTCTATTTTTCTCTTCATGTCCAGAAAAACTGAACAGATGGTACATGGCTGGCGGGTCAGATTCAGTTAACTTTGGAAAAATCTTTGCGGGCTGAATAAATTCAGGGTGGAAACCGGGTGGGACCTGCGCCCGCACGTTGGACACGCCTGTTTTAGATATTAGTTGCTTCAGATTTGTATTTACCCATGTGAGAAAATTAGGCAAGTATGATGATCTGAGCCAGGCGCAGGTAAATCCCATGTCGAGGAATTACTAAGTTATTATTTAAGTCTTTGTGAAAGACGTTATGGTCGAAGTCAGTTATATTTTGTTATCGTAGTTGCCCTACATACTAATTGTTTATCATGCTTGGCTTCTATTCACTTTTATATGGAAATGATAATTGACGTTAACCAGTTTTACATGAGAACATTAACCGACGTTAACCAGTTGTACATGATAATAGTAACCGCATTTAACCAGTTGTACATGAGAAAAGGCACTAGCCATTAACCAATTTTACATGAGAACAATATCAGACGTTGACTGACGTGTTACACGAAAACAGTAGCCGCCTTTAACCAGTTAAACACGTCTGGTTGGGCAAAATATACTGATCAGACATGTTAGTCAGGGGCAGGCAAAACATACTGGCCAAGACCCTCACCTCGGCTTTCTAGTAGCCCCTCCTGGAAACGGGGTGTTTTTATGGCAGCCTGGCTAACAAGTTGAGGGATTGACGTAATCCCCGTAGTAAGCGACATGCAGATGAGGAAAAGCATAGCACAATCGCCTGGAGGACCACAGTCCAGCCTCATCAGCACACACGGAACGTGAGGAAATCTACGACAACCGGCCAATTATCGCCCTTTTTAGGCCGCACAAAAGAGTAACCTTACTCATTGTGGGCATTCAACAACATTAGAACATTAACCGACTTTAGCCAGTTTTACCTAAGAACAGTAACCGAACTTAACCAGTTGTACATGAGAAAAGGCAATAGACCGTTACCAATTTTACATGAGTAACAGACGTTGACTGACGTTTTACAGGAAAACAGTAGCAGACGTTAACCAGTTTTACGTAGAATAGTAACAGACGTTCACTGACGTTTTACATGAAACCCTTACACGATTTAACCAGTTTTATATGAGAACATGGACGGACTTTAACCAGTTTTATGTGAGAACATGGACGGACTTTAACCAGTTGTATGTGAGAACAGTGACTGGCGTTAGATAGTTTTACAGAAGAATAGTAACACACGTTATCTAGTTTTATGCGAGAATAACAATAGGTCTCAAACAGTTTCACAAGAGATACGTTAACCAATTTTGCTCGAGAAAAGGTGGAGAGTTAAACAAAATTGTACATGAGAACAATAACAAATATTAACCAGTTTCACATGCGAATAATAGACCAGTTTTGCATGTAAAAAAAGTAACTTACTTTAATCAGTTTTACATGAGACTAGTAGCAGATGTTAACCGGTTTTACAAGAGACTAGTAGCAGATATTAACCGGTTTTACAGGAAACTAGTAACAGATGTTAACCGGTTTTACAGGAAACTAGTAGCAGATGTTAACCGGTTTTACAGGAAACTAGTAGCAAATGTTAACCGGTTTTACAGGAGACTAGTAGCAGATGTTAATCGGTTTTACAAGAGACTTGTCTTAGTTTTAGTTTTAGTCGACTTATACTTCTACATGGGTTTGATGACCCTGTGCAGGTTTCAGATCTGGCGTCAGCTGGATGTGGCCGGGTGGAGGATTTCCTGCTGAGCAGGCTAGGCTCGAGCAGCTTATTACTCCGCTGCGTTGGGACAAGTGCCGCAGAGGGTGGTTAACTGATATATGAGCCCATCTTAATAGAATCAAACACTAGAACAAAGTAGACCCGCAGCTTATTAGGTGCCATCTATGCTGCTCTTAGAAAACCACCTAACCATGGCCGGTGTTATGCCATGTTACACAGTTAGTCGCCTCTTACTACATGCTCTATGTGTGACAGTGGTGCTATTCTTGTCCTTGTCATACAAAACGACCCGGCGGACAACTCGTAGATGTGACTAGCAGAAGGTGTTAATCAGTTTTACATGAGAACAGCAACATACTGTAACTTTTTACATGAGAATTGTAGCAGATGCCAACGAGGTTTTAAAGAATAATAGTAACGGGCGTTAACTAGCTTTGCATGAGAACAGCAGAGGACGTTACTCAATGTTACACGAGAACAGCAGAGGACGTTACTCAATGTTACACGAGAACAGCAGAGGACGTTACTCAATGTTACACGAGAACAGCAGAGGACGTTACTCAATGTTACACGAGAACAGCAGAGGACGTTACTCAATGTTACACGAGAACAGCAGAGGACGTTACTCAATGTTACATGAGAACAATAGAGGACGTTACTCAATGTTACATGAGAACAGAAGAGGACGTTACTCAATGTTACATGAGAACAGAAGAGGACGTTACTCAATGTTACATGAGAACAGAAGAGGACGTTACTCAATGTTACATGAGAACAGAAGAGGACGTTACTCAATGTTACATGAGAACAACAGAGAACGTTACTCAATGTTACATGATAACAGAAGAGGACATTACTCAATGTTACATGAGAACAGCAGAGGACGTTACACAATCTTACACGAGAACAGTAACAGACTTTAACCAGTTTTATACGAGAATTCAAACAAGCGCCAATATGAAGCTTTTAGCCGACTGTAACTAGAATTAATTGAGAACAGTTGTTCTTGTTTAATGCCCACAATTAGTAAGTTTACTCTTTTGTACGCCCTGAAAAGGACGTTAAGTGGCGAGTTGTAGTAGCTTCCTCACATCCCGAGCATGCTGACGAAGGTGGACCGCAGTCATCCTGGCGGTTATGCTATGATTGGCTTCATCTGCGTGGTGCTCACTACTACGGTGATCACATCGACCTACATCTCGTCAGCCAGACTGCCTTGAAAACAGTCTGTCAACTTGAGAACAGTAAAAGACGTTTAACAATTTTACATGACAAGTGCAAATGACGTTAAACACTTTTACACGAGAACAGTAAAATACGTTAAACACTTTTACACGAGAACAGTAAAAGTGGTTAAACTCTTTGACATGAGAACAGTAAAAGACGTTAAACAGTTCCACGTGAGAACAGTATCAGACGTTTAACAGTTCGAAAAGGAGAAAAGCAACAGACGTGAAGCAGTTTAAAATGAGGCCAGTCTGCAGATGATAACCAGTTTTAAATTACATGTAGAGCAGCAAAATGCTTTAACCAGTTTTATCAGAGACTAGTAGCAGACGTTAACGAATTGCATATCAAAACAGTAACAGAGTAAACAGTTTTATATGAGAAAGTCGTTGTTGCCGATGTTGGTGTCATTCCATGTTTATTTTGACAAAACTGGTCACATTCAGTTGAGGTCCGTCATTGTTTCACTTTTGGCAGACCAAAATTCATTGGTGGCTTGCCGGGGCAATCGAAGTTGTTCTTAACTTAACGTCTTTGTACTGAGGTAGACGACTGCTGGCAATCAGTTTCTTCGTCACAAGCGGATTGGAATGTTCATGGCAGTATTGACGGATTGCTATAGATATAGAAATATCAATCCACATCTGGCGACAAAAGCAGAAAGAATAAAACAAACAACTGGACGAAAGAGTTGAGCATCCTGTTAGGATCTAGGACGGAAACAGTATGTTCAATATAGTAGAGATCAGGTGAATAAGCTGGGCAGTCCATCATGGAGACATGTTGTTGCTGAAGGAAGTCATCAACAACACTAGCATCTATGGGATGACTTGAGACGATCAGCGAGAGCTTACAATCCACAAAGTGATGACATGAACCAATTATTTCAAAACCTGCAAGAGTGGCAAGTGATCCCACAATATCATGAGGTTTATTTTGTTTATGAGGTGTCGTTGCCTAGCTTGCATCAATGGACGGTGGAGGTCACACGCGTTACTGTCCATTAACCAGCAATTTCTCGTGAAACTGTCACACTCTGATGTCAAAATTACAGAAGAACAACGAGAACATAATTTAAGAAAGAAGACTAGGTCCAATTAAACAGCAATTTCTCGTGAAACTGTCACACTCTGATGTCCAAATTACAGAAGAACAAAGAGAACATAATTTAAGAAAGAAGGCTATGTCCAATTAAACAGCAATTTCTCGTGAAACTGTCACACTCTGATGTTCAAATTACAGAAGAACAACGAGAACATAACTTAAGAAAGAAGACTATGTCCAATTAAACAGCAATTTCTCGTGAAACTATCACACTCTGATGTCCAAATTACAGAAGAACAACGGGAACATAATTTAAGAAAGAAGACTATGTCCAATTAACCAGCAATTTCTCACACACACGTTCATTCTTTTTTCAGGAAACTGTCACACTCTGATGTCCAGATAAGTGAAAACAATTTGATTAAATATAATTAACTTTTCATTGTATTTCTTTACGGTGAGATTTTATAAGTGATCCTTAACTTATTTTGAGTAGTACGTGTGTGTAATCTATGTATCTTTGAGCCCAACCAAGATGGCGCCTAACCGGCAGTAATCCATTGTAGATGCCGCCAGGCCACGGATTTAGTTGACGATTACACTTGTGTCCACAGAAACGTGTTGTTGTTTTCCATTTGGATTAGTTGTTTCGTACATTTTGTGGTGTTTCCCCTTCGATTATCCTGGCATGGTCTTCGGCTATTTGCAATAGAATTGTGGTTTCCCTGTGTCGTTTTTCCACCGGCCGGTGCACTCGACTGAACTTCACGAGATTGACATCCTTCGTCCTGTTTGGTGACAGTGCGTTTTGATGAGGCTGAGAAATGTGCACATGAGCTATTAATAACAATAAGAATTGACTATTACATCACTTTGGAGAGATTGGGCCCTGCCCAGTTAGCAACATGTCCATGACACATCGCCTATACGATGTGTGATGTTGTCGCGAGGTAATGCACTTGCCTCTCAAAACGGTGAACAGAAAAAGTGGGCGATCTAATTTCTTAAGTTTTAAGTGACTCATGATCTCAAAGGAGGTGTCTGCATACTAAGTTACCTCCAGTCGTCTTGACTTAGGTCTTGCCATTGGTCCAAGGTAGCTCGGAACCAGAGAGCGAGATTGATGACAAGCGCAGTTTCTTCCTCACTGTAATCCAAATATAACCCAAGTTACATCAGCAAGACCTAACCGTCTGATGATGTTGCCTTCATCGTTTACAATGGGCAACTAACAAACAACTCCCCCTCTCTCTCTATATATATATATACAACAAATATGTATGTATGTGTATATATATATATATATATGTACACACACACATATTTGTTGTGCCTTGTCTTGACTAAGCAAAACATAGATGGCCAGGTCACATTTTACGATGGTGCACAACAACAGCGGTATGGTACCCCCGCCCCCCTCACAGAAAAGAAGTCACGGCAGGGATAATCTCCAATGTGTTGGTCAGACTCCCTTGCTGCACGCTGAAACATCCGAGATGACTCTAGAGGCGTACCGGTACTTACCATGCACTGGACTGATGGCCTAAGACAGGGACCTGCAGCTACGCTGAGAAACTGGTCATCAAGATCAAGATATACACACTGAGCTGACGGAAAAAACCCAAAGGAATTTGAAGATGCTTCAATAGTCCATCATATCTATGATAATCACAGTGGAATATCCCTGCTACGCGTATCCGGAAAAATTCTAGCACGCCTCTTATTAAATCGGCTAATCAATTATCTTCAACAAGCAACCAACTTCCAGAGAGTCAATGTGGCTCCAGAATAGAACGAGGAACTGTGGACACGATCTTTGCTGCGAGAGATAAAGGAGAAATTGCCAGCAGTATAGCATAGACTTATACACTGTATTTATTGATCTCACCAAGGCATTAGACACGGTAAGCAAAGGTTGGTTGTGGATGGTCATTTCAAAGTGTGGCTGTACCACCGACCGAGTTTATCACCATGGTGAAGGAACGTAAGAAAGGCCTGCGTGCTCGTGTGCTGGAAATAGAGACTTCCAGAACGTTTGACATGACAAATGGTGTAAATCAAGGATGTGTGCTCGCTCCAACCCTGTTTAGCATGATGTTTCAGCCAAGATGTTTTTAGAACAGACACTTCGGCGTACCCATCAGATACAGCCTGGACGACAGGCTCATCAATGTTTGCAGAATGGGGTCAAATACCAGAGTAGCAGCCAACATGATTCGTGAACTTATATTTGCTGATGACTGTGCTGTGAATAGCAACTCAAAGTGGGAAATGCAAGAGGACATGAACCGGTTCTTTGTTGCATGTGATAATTTCAGAATGGTCATACATGTTTTAAAAAACTGAAGTTATGCGCCAACCAACTCCAGGATACACACAGCCACAAATCACAGTAAATGGACAGATCCTAATAGATGTGTGCAAGTTTCACGTATGTGGGTAGTACATTGTCGCGAGTCGTCAATCTGGACGACGAGGTAGCAAGCAGAATAATGAAAGCCAGTGCAGCCTTTGGTAGAATGCGCGCGACAGTATAGAAGCACCGAGGCATTAGCGCCAAGACAAAGGTCAAGGTCTACCGTGTTGCCATCCTACCAACCCATTTGTGCGCATGCAAGAGTTGGGCTGTCTATGCAAGACAGGCAAACAGATTGAGCCATTTCCACATAACCAGCCTGAGACGCATAATCCGCATCCGCTGGCAGGACCATGTCCCTGTAGTCCTGAAGGGAACGGATATGTCATGCATCTATGCAGGTGGCACAGCTCAGATGGGCTGGTACTTTATATGCATGGCAGACATAAGACTAAATATATACACACGCACACATACAAACGCGAGGAATGGCGGATAAGTTTTAGCAATTTAGTTTGAAGGATTCAAGACAGTTTAAAATTGGTACGAACTGAAGTCCTTCTCTATGTAATTCACTTCACATTGTATGCAAGGTGATAGGATTCTCCCATCTATTCTTCACCATCCTGAAGCCCGATTATAGAACTCGTCCGTCTCCATTTCAGTAATCAAGTCCTGGACGTTGGAAAAATGACGTCCAACGAAGTGGATTTTTTAATGTTTGGTTGGGGACAGGAAGAAGTCACTAGATGACAAGTCCAGTGAGTATGGTGCATGGGACTTGACTTTGGTATTTACTGGACTTGAGAAGTATGAATTTTCCTCTTCGTAGGGTTTACCCGGTATGGTGCATGGCGCAACACAGCTTATTTACCGGAACTGTGATAAAATTCTTGATGTTGTAGGAAAAAAACACCTACAGAAATACACAGGGAGATGAAACCAGTGTTTGAGGAATTCCGTCCTTCGTATGCTTCTGTAAAAAACTGGTGTAGGCAGTTTAAGCGTGGCCGTTCCCATGTTGCTGATCTTCTAAGATCAGGAAGACCATCCTCAGAGTGCAGCGATGAAAATGCTGTAAGAGTGAAGAAAATCATTTACCAGGATAGAAAAATTACAATTGCAGAGATATCTAGGTCAGCAAAACTGAATGAAAGTACAGTATTTCAAATTTACACAACAGACTGAACATGAGAAAAGTGTGTGCTCGCTGGGTCCCGCGTCTGCTGGCATGTGAACAGAAACAAACGAGGGTTGATTGCTGTGGCCAGTTGCTCAAAATGTTTCGGTCGAAAAACATGTTACCAAAATATGTTACCGACCATGGCGACAGTAGATGAGACTTGGGTTCACCATTATGACCCCGAATCCAAAATTTCCAGCATGCAGTGGAAAACCCCGGCCTCACCAACACATGTCAAGCCAAGAGCACAGACATCTGCAAGAAAAGTATGCTGACTGTTTTTTGGGACGTCAAAAGTGTCATATCGAAAGATTACCTGCCTCATGGCAACACGGTTTATTGGCAATATTATGCAGCTTCCTTACCAAACTAAGAAAGACTGACCAGAAAACGAGGAAAAGCGCGCTCTCAAATTCTGCCTTTGCTTCAAGACAACGCGCCCTCCCATAAAGCAAGGCTTATGATGCAAACATCCAACGATTTGAATATTGAAATTCTAACACACCTACCATATTCTCCGGATTTAGCACCATCGGACTTTTTTCTTTTCCCAAAACTTAAAAAAAAGCTGAAAGGAAATCATTTTGACAGTGACGAAGATATCATACTGGCTTGTGATAACTGGTTTAGTTTGAAAAATAGGTTACTTTATTATGAAGGTCTTTTCAAGGTCACACAGAGCTGGCAGAAATTTGTAAATTCAATTTGTGGCTACATTGAGAAGGAATAAGCACTGTGTCAAATTTCAACTTTCTCCTCCTACTCCTTCATGGTCTGGGTATAGACTTATGACAAGCCCCTTGTATATACATATATATTTATTTTAAAAATAAATATAGGCAGACTTGAAAGAAAAACAGGTATTCTTAGCATATTGCGACGTGTTGGAACATTGATACTTTATTCAAAGAGTTGCTAAAAACAAAATAATTTAAAACGATTATAAACATTAGTAATACACATGGTAACAAAACCTGATCAATACATATTTCTCAAATGATACATTCACATACAAAAAATGTATTTATATAGTAAAGCATGATAAAGAAGAGTGAAAATACAAGTTAAATGGTAAATAAACTGTTAAATAAAACATGCAAATGCATTAATTACTGTCAGACTTGTACAGATAAACTGTGGTAATAAACACCTATTCACAGTATAGTACAGAACATCATGTACACTTGTACAAATCATGGATACCTGTAACACTTGGCATGATGCTCAAGTAGGAAACCAGCCTACGTGGGGGCCTGTGTCAAATGACTGGCAGTAAAATGAGGATATAATGCTCAAAGTATGGTAAATGCAAATAAAGTGAACAGGCTATGGTCAAGTCTACAAAATCAAACATATCTGAACACAACAACCAAGAAAAATGCAAAATAAGAGAAAATACAAAAAATGGTTGTACGCGCTAACAACCACATAACATGTCATTATCATTCAAGTAGAAAAGACAAGGGTCATCCCCACAATTGGTCTCAATACAGGAAGGTCTGATTCAAAGCTTTTATGCACTCTTGTAGAGATGGTTTCTGCAGCACTTTTTGTAATAAGATAAAGTTGCCAGTCCCAGGCATAACTCTATGTAATGGCCTATCATGACATGAATAGTAGAGCACAGTGGTGGTTCTATCCCTTCATCCCCAGCAAGGAATCCTGGGAACCACATGTGGAATCGTTATGTAATATATAATAAGCATTCATCACAAGTGATGACATCACACAAATATAGCTCTGCAGTGACAGCCAACTGATGTTAAGATATATGCATGCTGGATGAAGATACTGCAACCACTGACAGCTTGGTGGATGACACTACAATCTATGACTTCCTGCTAGATGATGACACTTTAATCTATGACTTCCTGCTGGATGATTACACTACAATTTATGACTTCCTGCTGGAAGAAAGACTACAATCTATGACTTCCTGCTGGATGATGACACTACAATCTATGACTTCCTGCTGGATGATTACATTACAATTTATGACTTCCTGCTGGAAGAAAGATTACAATGTATGACTTCCTGCTGGATGATGACACTATAATCTATGACTTCCTGCAGGATGATTACACTACAATTTATGACTTCCTGCTGGAAGAAAGACTACAATCTATGACTTCCTGCTGGATGATGACACTACAATCTATGACTTCCTAATGGATGATTACACTACAATCTATGACTTCCTGCTGGATGATGACACTACAATCTATGACTTCCTGCTGGAAGAAACACTACAATCTATGACTTCCAATTGGATGATACTGCAATCTATGACTTCCTGCTGGTTGATGACACTACAATCTTTGACTTCCTGTTGTATGAAAACACTACAATTTATGACTTCCTATTGGATGATTAAACTGCAATCTATGACTTCCTGTTGTATGATGAAACTGCAATCTTTGACTTCCTGCTGGATGATGACAATGTAATCTATGACTTTCTGCTGGATGAAAATGTAATCTATGACTTACTGCTGGATGATGACACTGCAATCTAAGATTGTAAAGTGGATGTTACAGGGTAATTAATGACTTGGTGATTCACTGACTGCCGGAGTTTGACAAATGTGGGTCTAGCAGAGAAGTGTACCTGGGAGGACTCAGCAGAGAAGTGTACCTGGGAGGACTCAGCAGAAAAGAGTACAACCAGTGAGTTACTTGAACCATCAGTATCCACATAATCTGTAACAGAGACCTAGCACATATAGGTCTGCCGGGAATGCAGCTATATTGATTCTAATAACATAACATATATGTTTTTAAGTCTTTTGTTCTTCCATCTTTATTTTTTTCAAACTCCTCCTGAAATTTCCAAACACCTTAAAAACCGTTCGAGAATTTACTGCCACATTGAAAAATTATATTCGATTTGATATATGAGAAACTGAAGTACAATTAACTGAACATTACTGAGTTTCTGTCAATGTGTTTCTGCATTCAATCGAACCTCTGCAAGAGATACTGCATGTGCATTATTCCTGCAAAATGCACAATCAAGTCTTAACTCTATATGCCTATCACAACCGCAACATACCAACTCTCAGCTGTGTTGTCCTCAGCAGTAAATAGTAGGCCCTTTATACCCTTCCAAGCATGGAATAATAGGATGTTAATCATGTCAAACAATTTGCTACAGATACTAACAGTGCAAGAGTGCACTTGAAGTGCTTTGACACAGGCTTTGAAGTAAAGGGCCAATCCAGTGATGGTCCTATACATTGAAAAAAATGCAGACATTAAGAATAGTGATTACTGGAAATAAAAGGCAGCAGCTAGCAACATTTGACTTTTCTTCAACTTTCTTCTGATCTCCAAGATTGGTTCTCCTTTAATCCTGTATCATTTTTGTAGTATTGTTTCTAGAGTCTTTTGTCCAACTGAGAGAGTTAGTCATACTCAAAAGGTTTTTAGGCCACTGTGAATCCTGTGGTAGGGTGTGCAGAGCTAAGAGCTGGAGTCTTCTATCCTGGAGAGGTCAGTTAGACTGTACTATTAGATGTGGTGTGCAGAGCCATGAGCTGGAGTCTTCTACCCTGGAGTGGTTAGACTGTGAGGGGTTATACTCCACTATTAGATGGGATATGCAGGGCCATGAGCTGGAGTCTTCTACCCTGGAGTGGTTAGACTGTGAGGGGTTATACTCCACTATTAGATGGGGTATGCAGAGCTATGAGCTGGAGTCTTCTACCCTGGAGTGGTTAGACTGTGAGGGGTTATACTCCACTATTAGATGGGATATGCAGAGCTATGAGCTGGAGTCTTCTACCCTGGAGTGGTTAGACTGTGAGGGGTTATACTCCCCTATTAGACAGGATATGCAGAGCTATGAGCTGGAGTCTTCTACCCTGGAGTGGTTAGACTGTGAGGGGTTATACTCCACTATTAGATGGGATATGCAGAGCTATGAGCTGGAGTCTTCTACCCTGGAGTGGTTAGACTGTGAGGGGTTATACTCCCCTATTAGACAGGATATGCAGAGCTATGAGCTGGAGTCTTCTACCCTGGAGGGGTTAGACTGTGAGGGCTTATACTCCACTATTAGATGGGATATGCAGAGCTATGAGCTGGAGTCTTCTACCCTGGAGGGGTTAGACTGTGAGGGCTTATACTCCACTATTAGATGGGATATGCAGAGCCATGAGCTGGAGTTTTCTACCCTAGAGTGGTTAGATTGAACTATTAATTGGAGTGCAGAGCCATTAGTTGGTTGCCCTAGAGTGATTATAATGCACTTTTAGCCACCTCCTTTGTAAGGATCTGTATGGTACTGGTCCTATTCTTGTCTCTGTCACAGAGCTCTCTCGGATGTCTCTCGTGTAACATTCAATGGCATCATCACCTTAAGGAAGCCAAAAACAAATAATATCTCATACAAGATTTCGTTGCTCTGTTAAAACTAAAGACAATATCTTAGATGGAACAACTTCAGATAATGGCTACAGACAGTAGACCCTTGCTTTTTGCCTGACAACATTTTAGGTGAAAACTCAATTGCATCAATAATACATATCATTTTAAAAAATTATTTTTTATAAGCGCAAGCCACAACAAATATTTCCGTAGGCTACATTTGTCCCACGGGACTGCAGTTGGACCGGCCTGGTGTATATTTTCAACAAGTACAGAATCAATTTACGTATAGTGTATATATATCCATACAGTGCTGTATCAATCCCACAATGTTGTGTATATACATACATTGCTGGAACAATTTCTTCATCTTATGTATATCCAAATACCATAGGTGCACCCCATCATTTTAATGAATGATGTATATATTTAATATATAGTATCAATTGATCAACATGGAAAAGATACACATTAATTAAGGATCACCACCAACAAATTTCAAATAAAGCTGTCAGTGTTAGCATGAAATGTGTGAGCCGAGCAGCAGTATTCTACATTGTGTAAATCATTAACAAGCTCAGGCCCTACTGGTTCCTCTAAGGTATGATGCAGGCTTGCTGGTAGGGAAGACACCATTAACAACGTGGATACAAAGTTGTTACAACATTGGGCTCACAAATGACAACAACAATATAAACTGATGAAAGTATGCATGAGTACTGTAAAATTTGTTATGTAATTGTCATACTGTCATTCGTATTCAAATGCATTGCTGACAAGATCAAGTAATCAGCTCTCTCAGTTTCTGGTCCCTAATAATTCATCCACTTATTTGACGTTTCCGTTGAATGAAAACAAACTGCCTCCGATGTGTGTTATGATGATCCTCCTTGATATCTTCACACCATTCAACACATCCATTACATTTTGGTGGCTGTCTATAGAGTTCTAAACATACTGCTTGTAGTTCACCTCAGACACACTTACCACTGCTTCACCTCAAACACGCATGCACACAGACACACAAACCACTACATCCTCTCAGACACACAAACCACTGCTTCACCTCAAACACGCATGCACACACACAGACACACAAACCACTACATCCTCTCAGACACACAAACCACTACATCCCCTCAGACCCACTAACCACTGCTTCACCCCAAACACACCCACCACTGCTTCCTCTCAAACACACAAACCACTACATCCCCTCAGACCCACTAACCACTACCTCACCCCACACACCCACCACTGCTTCCTCTCAGACACACAAACCACTACATCCCCTCAGGCCCACTAACCACTGCTTCACCCCAGACACACACACACCACTGCTTCCTCTCAAGTCCACTAACCACTACCTCACCCCAGACACCCACCACTGCTTCCTCTCAGACACACAAACCACTACATCCCCTCAGGCCCACTAACCACTGCTTCATCCCAGACACACACACACACACCACTGCTTCCTCACAGGTCCACTAACCACTACCTCACCCGAGACACCCACCACTGCTTCCTCTCAGGCACACAAACCACTACATCCCCTCAGGCCCACTAACCACTGCTTCACCCCAGACACAAACACACACACACCTACCACTGCTTTCTCTCAGACACACAAACCACTACATCCCCTCAGGCCCACTAACCACTGCTTCACCCCAGACACACACACACACACACCACTGCTTCCTCTCAGACTGACTAAGTGATTGGTATATTTGTGAAACTCTGCACATGCTGTTAGATAAGCCAATCAAACACAAGTACACAATTTGTTACTGCTACTTTCATAATACAAGGCATCTGATACTGAAGAGGAGCCGGTGGCTAATCGGTTATGGTAGCAGTCTCTTAACCTAGAGACGTGGGTTTGAGCTCCTTTTAATCTTTTTTTTTCTTTTCTATTTGGTGGAAAATAAAGACAACCTGCAGAGCAAGCAATTTTGTCATCAGTCATGTTAATCTTCCCAGTGGACACCAGCAATGGGAAAATGTAGTATTTAGTATATTTTGGTCAAAAATATCACTAACACAATGTGTATGATCTAGTGTAGAGCCTAACTATTAGGTGTTATCTATTGAGGGTTAAATAACAAATCTAGAGAGACCTCCGCATTGCGACTGCCAAAGCAAGCAACATTTATTTTTTTCTATCAATTCTAGTGGCAGACTTGCAGAAATTGGAAAAATACCATATGATACTTTTCACTTAGTATACTTTTTACTTAGTATATCACTGATAATAATAAAATGTTAATATGTGTATGTCACTTGTGAAAGTTGTAATACAAACTCAAGTGTATGTTACAATGAAAACTGATTTTAACACGGTCTTTACCAGCGAGTGTAAAGATTACTGATAACATATTGCTGGATCAGTGCCCAAAATATGAGGAGCAGAGAAAACACATGGCCACCAACTATAACATTCTATATAGAGTTGCAAATAATCTCAAATAACTACTGTTTCTTTAGATAGATTTATGTTCACATCTGAAAACATATAATGGAAAAGCACAGATGCATGCTACTACATTTGTTTAAACTGAATTTAATAGAAAAATAAAAGTGAAAAGTCACTTCAACAAAAGAACATTGGCACAAACTAAAGTAACTTTAACACAAGGATAATGGTTAAACAAAAAGCCACTTCCCCACAAATGTACTGGTTAAAAAAAGTGCTATTAACACTATGATACTGTGAAAACTACTCACAAGGTTAATGAGAGAAAAAAAAAGGACTTTTACCAGAGGTTATTTGTAACTGGTATAAAAGGACGTCACTCTAATACAAGGTGTACAATGCTATTAACAATAATTTTTTTTAAAGTGAAACTTATCAAATAACCTTTCAGCTGAACGGGAGCTCAGACAAAATGTAAAAATTGCATACACAGTAATAAAAACTGATTTAGCAAGTACATATGACTAGGAGTGGCAGGTGAGAGAAGCAAAGTACCATTGAACTCACCAAAAAATATGCACTCAGAACTGAAGTAATAGGAACTCTGGAGCTGTTTACCTGTCCACCAGGTGATGGAAGCACCTTGCTAAAAGAAAGAGACGAGTTATGGGATTCAGCCAGATCACCACGCTTTATATACGTGTATTAGTTTTTGTGGAGCAAGAATACTTATTATTGTGAACGTCGTCCCTACTAGCCTACTACTCTGTTGGTAATTTCCCATCCTCAGAGAATTCACATCTTTGTTACTGATCAGGTGATACAAGCCTCAGCAATATTAAAATATACCCAAAAAATT
This sequence comes from Ariolimax columbianus, assembly GCA_036924085.1. Taxonomy (NCBI): domain Eukaryota; kingdom Metazoa; phylum Mollusca; class Gastropoda; order Stylommatophora; family Arionidae; genus Ariolimax; species Ariolimax columbianus. The sequence goes on from JAVGWX010000003.1 coordinate 119,022,674, forward strand.
AATTAACTCAAATAGCATATGATTTAACAAATGTTCATTAAAAAATGAAATTAAGACAATTAATTAAGACAATTTAATGAACATATTTTTTGTATTGACAGGTCCTCATTTAGCAAAATTCAGAGGTTTTAGATTCTAAGATCTTATTCAGAAGCTAATGATAATCTATTAGCATGTGTAGATTGTTCAATAAATACTACTATGTTTGTTCAAACTATTTTGTGTGTAACCCCCACAAGAAAATGATAAGAAAAATAATTTTAGCCGATGAACTGTATCTGTCTCAACCATCTGTGAACCTATAGCTATTGTCCTATTACAACTACTGGCACTATACTATGATGTGGTGGATATTAAAAACAAATTTTAAAATGACATTTAAACCTTACTTCAGAAAAAAATCATGCTCACAGATCAAAATTCAATAATTTTACATTGATTTTGCAAACAATGGCAAATATTTAAGATTTTAAAAAAACTTACATTTTCTAAATAGATACCTCCAGATAAATAATATGGAAGGAAAGAAATGTAATCTACAATTTTGGTTGGTGCTGGAGGGAGATTGTTATTTCGAATGTCCACAATGAGTAAGTTTACTCTTTTGTGTGCCCTGAAAAGGATGTTAAGTGGCGGGTTGCAGTAGCTTTCCTCACATCCCGAGCGTGCTGACAAAGGTGGGCCGTGGTTTCCCAGGCAGTTGTGCTATCCCTGGCTTCATCTGTGTGTTGCTTACCACTACGGGCATGACGTCAATCCCTTACTCCGTTAGTCAGGCTGCTATGAAAACAGCCCGTTTCCAGGGAGGGCTACTAGGAAGCCGAGGTGAGGGTCTTGGTCAGTATATTTTGCCTGACCCTGACTAACATGTCTGATCAGTATGTTGTGCGTGACCAGATGTTAGTCTTCTTCCCTGTAGCAGGGTGATCACTTCTGGTCAGTATGGTGCAACAATCAGTGTTTAAAGCTACACACTGAATATGAAACTGAACTTGAAAATTGCCAACAAGTGATAATGAATCACATATTTACTCCAAGTGAATCTTTAGGGCCACAATAAAAGCTCACCTTAATGGAGGAAGCCTGAATCTTAGCTATGCCAGGGTGGTTTCAATAGCAATGGTTTTACATGGGGAGTTGCTAGTCCCAATCACAACTCTATTTAGTCACCTTTTATGACATGCTTAGAATGGTCCTATTTTTTTTAGTCTGGGTATGGTCCACGGAATGATGCTAGAGAATTATAAAGATATAAATCTACCCTGAAAATATCCTGATATCAAAGAGATTATAATTAGACATTCATTTTACCTCAGCAAAATTGGGGATACAACATAATATCAAATGTGTGAACTTTAATCAGTGTTAACTTCACCAGATACCCTAAATTTCCTTTTCGTTTAAATAAAATATCATTTGCAGTTTATGAAATTGTCATATTTTGAGTAAAGTAACCCATAGCATTACTGCCGTAGGGGTGTGAGGTGTTAGCGATCTCACATTTCAAAGGCTCGGCTATATGAGCGCGGTAGCCATCTCCTCTCCCTCGATGCTTTTACTTCCCGGACTGAACCGGTACCCATTTAAGGCTGGGTTGACCCCAAGAGCCATTTCGGTCTGAAAAAACACTGCCGCCTCAACTGGGGAATGAACCCACGACCACTCAGATGCGAAGCCAGTGCGCTAACCAGCTCCCTATTTTGAGTATAGATCATTTTTAGAGAATCAATTTGGTTTGACGGGCAAGAGCCAAATTAACAAGATAATCAACGGAAACAAAGCTACTGACCACTCAATATTTATCTGTTTTACTAGTCTATTGTACATTCAGTAAAAAAAAATTGATTAAACTTTGAATTACATTGACAAAATTTTGTAATGAAACAAATCATAAATGTATGAAAGCAAATTGTTTACCACTACAAAATATGTTCATTCCTAGCCATCAAATGCTTGCTATCAGATATTACTGATCAACAGTACAACATGATAAGCTGTTATAAACTAAGATCAATTATTATTCTTGAGAGCTGCCATTCGAGGTTCACAGTAGAACAGTTGCAGTCTGACAGAATTTTTAAAATGTTAAATCTTCTAATTCATTGTGTTTCACAATAATGATGTGCTCAGACCACTAGTGGCTCAGGGACCAATACTTTGAAAGACAATGGTCTAGTGCCAGTGTTAAATTTAATTACCCTGATAGCGTCTGTATACTTCAAAATGATTACAAACTGCACAAATTTCAGACTAGCACAACCAACTGTAAATCTGCATGCAATGATATTATTCAAAGAATTACCTACAATAACTTCATAGAATGCACACCTTTCAATAAATAAATTAAACTTTTAATGAATATTTCTTGGACTATATATATATCAACATTTATATGTTCTGTGTTATCATGGAGTTCTGCTATAAGGTTCTTTTTTTAGGGTGAGAAGGAAGAAAAAAAGAGGAGAAGGGTGTGTGTTTTGTGATGCAATGAGCATTTATAGACACAAATAAAATAATCCAGTACTGGCCATTTCATTGTCATTCATACCAAGATAAAAGAACAGAGTTATGGCATACATGGATTTCATAGAAAACAATACAGAACTGAGTCTAAAAATATTGAAATGTTGCAACAGATGTGGACACAGCATTAAAGTCATAACAATCTCCTAAGCTTCCCCTCAACATACAAATCATTTTTAACAATATGTACAAAAATATGACACAAAAGCTTACATCGGGGAAATAAATAATTTTGCTTACATTGTGGTGTGAATATAATATACTTACATGTGAAATATAAAAAGCTGAAATAATATGTGAATATTACAAAGAGGCTTTACTTGACTAGACAACAATCAAATAGTCTTATGTCATATCAAAGTGATTTCTGCCAAAATAAACTCAATGTGTTACTTAAACACACTTCAACTCAGTTAACAATCATACCATGAACCAATTTATGTTAATTTTTTTGTTTATGCTACACCAACTCTATTTCTGCCTGCGAGCTGACTTTCTATGCGGGTGTTTTATACAAGACAATATGATAACTATTTTTCTATTTATCTTGAAAAAGAACATTGACCTGCACATGTCTTTCTTTAAAGATTAATTTCCAGGGAAATCTATAATGTACTTACATAACAGTTATGCCAACAATAGCCCTTGCTGAGAATACTGTATCACGTTGATTCACAAACTTTTCTAGATAATGGACTGCCTGTAGACAATGATAGTTCACAGAGACTTCCCTACTTTCCAGTCCAGGAATGAAATGTTAAATCTAAACACAGAAACATTTAAAAATCTAGATTTGGTTTCTGGACCCCAAAAGGACACTTCGTGGACACCCAGGGGCTCCTGGATCCTAGGTTGTAAAACACTGCCATATACACACTGTATACTTTGCATTGGCACATAATGAACTCTACAGTAAGATAACAAGATTGAATACTACACTAAGAAATAATAAATGAATCCTTGAATGGACAAAACACAATCAATAAACTACCAAGTGACAGGTGTATATCAAAGGCTATGTTACAGCAACACAAGCCGGTTATAAATTAAAATAATGCAAGATGAGTAGACAGAACACTGTGGCACATTACAAGTACGCACTACATAATGAATGTGCATTTCTAAAAACAACAAACAGGCTAAACAGTACCCTACAGTATCACAAGTACAACAAATTCTACAGCGATTACAAATTTATGAAAAAAAAATGTTTAACGTTGAATAAAATTAAATTTAATAAAAATTTGTTAATGGGTATGGTCAGATGTCGCACCGAGACGAGAACACAAACGAAACCTACGTTATGACCAATAGTCCTTCATCATGGACAACAAATAACAACAATGCTGAAATAGCAAATCTTCTTCTTCTTCGTACGCAGTCAGACAGTAACCATTATTTTTTCGAAAAAAGCGGCGGTCATCCTGAGGCTGTCGCCACTGCCATACAGCTTGTCTTGCAGTTCCACTGGTGATGGCCACATCTGCTCTCTCTGATCCTCGTATGTCGGGCAGTTCTGCAGCAGATGTTCAGCGACATTTTACCAGTACCGCACGGGCATTCGTCGGTACCACCTATCTTCAATTTGTTGTCTATTAGCAAATCAATATATAAGAAAAAAAATGGTCTACTTATCTGATATAGTGTCTATCTTCGTGACTTAGGTTGAAGGCTTGACTCTAAAATTCTACAGTGCTGTTTCAGGAATACCAAAATATGCAAGGGGAAAAAATTGACATAATTCAAAATACAATCCCAAGTAACCTGAACGCTGCAGTATCCTTCAGCACACTAAGAAAACTGCCAACACAAAATATCAAAAAGCTACAAGCCATGCGTAAAATCAGCTGTTAAGACTTACGATGTAGGACATCACAACAGATTCTGGTTGCCAGATCATGGTGCAACAATTTTTTCTTCAATTTTCTGATTTTATATAATTTTTATTGAGCACCTGAATGACAGCGCTTATCTCTCATGGCAAAGGACATTAGAACTAATCTCTGTTCTCAACATGATCCAGTCTACGCAACTGTAAATGAATACTCGACTTATAGTTCAGGAAAGTAAAGTAGTGAGAAAAGATATTGGTCACCCTACTTCAGACAGACAAAGCTGAGACCTAATACAATGTTACCTCAAACACTTTTCCCAAACTGCTTGTCTGCCAAGAGTGTGGTCAGTAAGTAGGTCACAAACTGATATGGAATAGCTGAAGAATGTAGTTGGTAGTTTCTGAAGGTGTCATTAAGTGACAATAACATCCAGCTTTCTAATTTGCAACTCATTTATTAATTATTTCTTTTCAACAGCCATTTGTGAAATATTAACTGACTTGTCCTCAAATGAGGCAGCCTTAACTGTTATATTTGTATGAGACACGCTTTTTTCAATAAGTTTCAGTATTAAATATTTACAACCCACCAAAGATATAAATCATTTATTGCAGCCAAAAATGAACCACACATTTACATTGTTTCTCAACATAAACACCATTGACTTCAAGACATTTTTGGTATCATGGCACCAGGTTCCTACTTCCAGTGTTGAAGAAGTCTGCCGCCAGTGTCTTGAACCATTCATTAACACTTGTCTGCAGTTCATCATCAGTTTCAAACTGCTGGGATGCAAGCCACTTCTGTAAGTGCTTGAAAAGGTGGTACTCACTTTGCACAAGATCAGGCTATAGGGCGGGTGATCACAAATTTCCCACTTGAATTCTTGCAACAACTGAACAGTTGACCTGCAGTGTGAGGTCGAGAATTATCAAGCAAAAGTACAATCACTCTACATTCAAGAAAATCAATAAGCAAGACCCCTTTTTTGTCCAAGAAAACAGTGGCCGTGATCTTTGTGACAAATGGTGCTTGCTTAAACTTATTTGCTTTCATAGACCATTTGTGCTGCCATTGCATCGACTATTGCTTTGTTTCGATGTTTGTGTGGGAAATCCAGGTCTCATCTCTAGTATGTGACCAAAAATATATCTCCTTCATTGTGATAGTGCTGCAAAAATGTTTCTGCAGAAGCTAGGCTGTTCCCATGTGTTCATCTGCTAACATATTTGGTACTCATCTGGCACACAGTTTTTCTTTTGTAGCCAAGGTTTCTTGTCACAATATCATAAATCACAGAACGTGAAACTTCCAAAAATTTGATAGACAATGCAGAAATTGTGAAACTAAGATTTTCTATAATTTTTGTGTTCACTTGTTACACTGGCCTGACCTCTATTATCTTTATTATGGATATTTGTTCGTCCTTCTTTAAACATTCAAAACCATTTCCTAACCATACTATCAGTCATAATACCTGGCCCATAAACCTCACAGAGTTATATGTCAATTTCTGAAGTACTGTTGTCTTTTGCTAAATAAAAATGGATCACAGCATGACTTTGCTGGATTATTAATTTTTGCACTCATTATAAATGACAAACACAGAATGAAACCAGAATCGGACATCAGAAACATAGCAGACAGTTAGCTAATGAGCCACATTAAGGTACTGCACATGCATGTTTCCGCCTACCAACTTGCATTAGTGGTAATGTCAAAATGGAACTTACTTAAAAAACGCCTCATATATAAACTGTGCGTGTGGCAGTAGTTAGATTGTGTGTCTCTCATCTCAAAAGTACCAAGTTCAATCCTTGGTCTTGATATGCTCCAGTCTGCTCAGTTGTCGATGGGCAACCAATTGACAGTTAGGGAAGGCAATACAAGTCAGGAAGCTGGTTGGTCAATCCACCTCAGAAATAGCTGAAACCGTGTCTCTAACACTTTATAAAACTACTGTAACCTCATCAGTTTGATATATAAATCTTTTTTCACTAAAGAATTACATTTAAAATAACAATTTTCATTTAATCATCTATATTTTTTAAGTGGCTCTTAAACAAACAAGAGAAAATGTTGTGCCCTATGGAATTGACAAGAAAACATCAGACAATCTGCAGACATTTTTCAACTACAATGTGCTAAATTGAAATATAATGGAACATTTTCATCAGTTATGTACAAGGAATTCAACCATTTACAGGCAATACATATAAGGTTGTTAGTCTTTTCTGATATAAATACTGCTGTGAAAATACATAACTGTCAACAGTTGTAAAACATGCCACTTTTAACTTGAGCACAAGATTCTTGTTCAATGAAATGGGGATTAACATGTGTCCTCACAGTTAACATGAGTGTCTGGATGACATGTGGAAGTTAACAAGCATATTAGCTTCTATGGTGTCTGGATGACATGTGGAAGTTAACAAGGATATTAGCTTCTATGGTGTCTGGATGACATGTGGAAGTTAACAAGGATATTAGCTTCTATGGTGTCTGGATGACATGTGGAAGTTAACAAGGATATTAGCTTCTATGGTGTCTGGATGACATGTGGAAGTTAACAAGGATATTAGCTACTATGGTGTCTGGATGACATGTGGAAGTTAACAAGGATATTAGCTTCTATGGTGTCTGGATGACATGAGGAAGTTAACAAGGATATTAGCTTCTATGGTGTCTGGATGACATGTGGAAGTTAACAAGGATATTAGCTTCTATGGTGTCTGGATGACATGTGGAAGTTAACAAGGATATTAGCTTCTATGGTGTCTGGATGACATGTGGAAGTTAACAAGGATATTAGCTTCTATACACAATTTACAGCTTCATTTTCGGATCCCTAGGAAAACAAAATTACTGAATGTTCTATTTCTGTACCACGTATGCAATTGTTCCTGGAGCTTTCTGTTAAACTAAGAAAGCTACTTTGCACTAAGCGTCCACCCTAGAATTGATAGACTACATTTGTGATTGCCTCTCAATGATCTGCATGGTGGTGGTGGTGTGTCAATGTTTATCTTAGTTGTACACATATTTAGTAGCCAATATAGTTGTATTTGTTTTTTTATGCGCAGCTGATTAGTCAATCAGGATTTTAGAATAAAATGCTACTAGCTATGCAGTCTACAACATTCATGAGGTTGTTAATGTACAGAGATTGTCAAAAGATGTTAATTTATCCTAGTTGTAAATGTTTTTACACAATCAAGAAGTTAATGAGGATGACAATTTATTCTGGTTGTAAATATTTTTGCACAATGAGGATGTCAGAGTATCATAGATGTTAATATTTGTATACAATCAAGAAGTTGGCATGGATGTCAATGTGTTGAAGATCTTAATGTTCTTGAAGCCTACAAATTTAATGAGGAACGTATCAAAGATGGTAATACTTTTATACAATCAAAAAGTTAACATGGATCTCAATGTATCAACAATATTCATATTTTTGTAGTCTACAATTTCAATGAGGATGTCAATGAATTGAGGTTGCTAATATTTTCAAAAATAAAGTCAAGAAATTAACGTGTATGTTAACGCATCAAGGATGTTAATATTTTTTGGAGTTTACAAATTAAATGAAGATGTAAATGTATGGAGTACACTAATATTTTTATTCAGTCAAAAAGTTAACATGGACGTCAATGTGTCAAGGAAGCTTATATTTTTATACCGACAAGAAGTTAATGCAGATGTTAATGTATCAAGGATGTTCATAATTTTATACGGACAAGAAGTTAATGCAGATGTTAATGTATCAAGGATGTTTATAATTTTATACGGACAAGAAGTTAATGCAGATGTTAATGTATCAATGATGTTCATAATTTTATATGGACAAGAAGTTAATGCAGATGTTAATGTATCAAGAATGTTCATATTTTATACAGACAAGTTAACATGGACGCTAATGTATCAAGGGTGTTTATATTTTAACAGACAAATTAACATGGATGCTTATATTCCTCAAAGCATCATGAAGTTCGCTTGAATGTTAATGTATCAAGGATATTTATATTTTTATACAGACAAGTTAACATGGACGCTAATGTATCAAGGATGTTTATATTCTTCAAAACATCATGATGTTAACTTGGATGTTGATGTATCAAGGATATTTATATTCTTCAAACCATCATGACGTTAACTTGGATGTTGATGTATCAAGAATGTTCATATTCTTCAAACCATCATGAAGTTAACTTGGATATTGATGTATCAAGGATGTTTACATTCTTCAAACCATCATGAAGTTAACTTGGATGTTGATGTATATATACAGTCAAGAAGTTAACAGTATTGTTAAAGTAAGCTGTTAATATATGTGTAAAGAATGTTAATAAGGATATTTTATTTGAGACACATAACTGGTCACATAATTGAATAGAAGTTGAGCAAACACATGTCAGACAACACTAAAGTGATAATGATGAACTCAACCAAGTACTGAAAAGCTACGGATCATCAAGTCTGAATGCGTAATTGTCCCAGTTATAATTGCACATTTGATATAATCATGTTTACTCGCCCTACACACATACACAGTAATATGCACACCTGTAAACTTCTTTTTTGGGTGGAAGCGTCGTACTGAAGGTGATATATAGACTGATCAATTGTATGTACTTTTAAAAACTATCATTACATCACTTAAACCCATTGCTGATGTCAACCAGAAGAATTAACATGGCTGCTGAAGAAAAACACTGCTTGTCACACACTGTACAGGTCAGTTTTTATTTGATCTCTGATAGAAAACAGAAACAATGCCTTACTGAAGTTGATGGTATGTCTCCGTTGGTCAGAAGATCGAGATAAAACGCTCAGTGAGCTGTCTTGACTGCATGTCCTCGTGGTCAGAAAATATTAATCAGTCAGTGAGCTATTCTTCTTAGACCTTATCAAGTAACTCAAATTCAAACTATAAATCGTGCAATCATCTAAAAATATCAGTTAATCACTATAAGAAACAGGTTATCCGAGAGCACCAATTTTTTTTAAAGCGACAAAGATGTTGAATAAGAACAAAAAGGACATTTAAAGTTTGTCACGACAATAAGTTCCAGGTGAAAAAAATTAATATGTACAGAGTGGTGAATGGCTGTACACTGAAGGAAATGCAGAAAAAAAAACATTATGGATAACACATACAAGCTGACATATATACTACACTTCCATCTTTTTTACTGCTAGTTAAAATAGAAATGCTTCTAAACAAGCAGTCATAATATTGACTGACATATCTACAATATTTTTGCTGTGATGCACACTGATGACAACAAAATACATCCATAAGTTAAGAACTTTTCTCTTATACATCAATAATTATCCGCCCGTGCCACTTCACAACATTGACCATTTCTACAGTGTTGAGAATTTCAAAGTGTCAACTTGGCCAGTTCAAGTTATAAACAAATATAAAAACTACCTGATACACAAATGATTAAATGGTGTTTACATCAGTCTAGTTTGCAATTTTAAAATGTATGTTGTAAGCTGATCATAAATATCTTTATAAACATAAAATATTTAAACCTCAAACTGTCTTGAAGATTAGCACTTCAAACTTTCTGTGCTATAAAGTGACATCTACACTGACTTACACATCATAAACCCCTATGAACAGGTAAAACAAAAAGGTTGTGGCAATACATTTCAAATGAAGCAAGCAATATAACATGATTAAAGAAACAAACACACAGCAATAATAAAACACAAATAAATTTACATTATTTATCAGTGGTAATAGATTGTCCCTACGGATGACACTATTATCAACAACCATACAACATTAATCAACATTCACAAATAGACAAAGATGATTGTTATGTTTACAATCAAAGATAAAACATTTTGTTCCCTAACCAGAAATGGGCGTCTGATTTGTGTAGTGGTAGAGAACTTGCTTTTCACCGCCACATTGGGGGTGTGGATTTATAGGGCTGAAGAATAAGTGCAGCTTTCCCTGCAGTCCTAGGAGAATTTAAGGGCTAGGTTCCGAGTTATCTTCAATACAAAAAAAATCTGCGTCATATTAAGATTTTTCTACTTGTTTCCCTTTGGTCAAGAGATCCTGGTTTTCAACTTGTTCCCCCTTGGTCAAGATATCAATATCCTGGTTTTCAACTTGTGTCCTCTTGGTCAAGATATTAATATCCTGGTCTTCAACCCCCACTCCTTGGTCAAGATGAGATCAATATCCTGGTCTTCTACCCATCCCCCCCCCCTCCTCCCGAGATCAATATCCTGACTGGTCTGCCAAACGCCCCTCATGGTTAAACTACCTAGTAATAAGCTTACTGAATTTTGACGCACACTGACACTTTTGGGGCACGCTTTATAAATGTTGCGGCACACTTTATACATTTTAGGACATGGTTTAGAAATGTGGTACGCTTCATAAATTTGTGTATGTTGTCCCAGCATCATGATGATTGCTATGTGTGCCACTCTTTATCACAAAGGTAATCACTGACATCTTAAAATTAGTCCAATTAACAGGACCAAATATGGACAAATCTAATCCATCACAGCCTATGGCTCACATCACTTCATCAGTAATATCAAGCATACTTTGTATTAGAAGATATTTTACAATACAAAATAAACACATGAAGGTAGACTAAGACTGAACAGGCTGTTGTCTTCCTGATGTGAAAATGGTCATGTGTCATGTTGTTTGAGAGAGAAATTCATTGGTGCAGTCTGTATTTCTTGAATCAGTGTGTCTATTATTAACATGGTGTAGAGCTATTATTGGTATAGAGAGCAGCTATAATTTTGTTCTAAAATTTGGCTGCTGTGAGTTGAATGTGACTTGTTGGCACAGAATATGATTGTATTATTGGAATATTGTATGCCAATTATTGGCAGAAAATGATTGTTTTGGGAAGGTTATGACTGTGTTAAATAAAAGATGACTGCTAATGGCATACTGTATGACTGTTTTTGGTAGAATATAACTTGCTGGCAGAGTATAAATGTATTAATGGCATATTATATGACAATTATTGGCAGAAAATAGATTATTGTTCAAGGAAATTAATGACTGTGTTATTGGCAAAGATTGATTGTTTTTGGTTAATGGCAGATAGTATGATTTTTTGTGGTAGAATATAACTTGTTGGCACAAAGTATGACTGCATTATTGGCACAGGGTATGGTTATTATTGGCACAAGATGCGACTATTATTGACAGAAAATGAGTTTCTGGTAGAATCTGACTATTGTTGGCTCATGGTATGATTGTGTGTTTTACACAAGTGTATGAGGTTGTTATTAACATGGCATATACATATGGTAAACAGTATCTACATGTGTGGAACTAGAATGGAACATAGGTGTGGTCAGCATGACTGAACCATAAAGGGGAGCTACAAATATTAATACTGTAACCTGCCAGACCAGATATGTCATAAGAGGCAGCTAGCATAGGGTTGGACATGAGGCCGGCTACAATACTCTGTAGAAACCAAATCGACAAGAAAATGAAAAGAAGACCTCTAGCATCCCATGATAGAGGACCAATAACACCCCATGGTAGAAGATCTCTAACATACCATGGTAGAAGACCTCTAACACCCCATTTTAGAACACCTATGACATCCCATGGTAGAAGACCTCTAACATGCCACGGTAGAAGATCTCTAGCATGCAATAGTAGAAGACCTCTAACATGACATGGTAGAAGACCTCTACCATCCCATTTTAGAACACTTCTAACATCCCATGGCAGAAGACCTATAACAAGCCATGGTAGAAGACCTCTAACATCCCATGGTAGAAGACCTCTGCCACCTCATGGTAGAAGGCCTCTAACATCTCATGGTAGAAGACCTCTAAGACCCCATTTTAGAACACCTATGACATCCCATGGTAGAGGACCTCTAACATGCCACGGTAGAAGATCTCTAACATGCCATAGTAGAAGACCTCTAACATGACATGGTAGAAGACCTCTACCATCTCATTTTAGAACACCTCTAACATCCCATGGCAGAAGACCTATAACATGCCATGGTAGAAGACCTCTAACATCCCATTTTAGAACACCTATAACATTCCATGGTAGAAGTTCTCTAACATGCCATAGTAGAAGACCTCTAACATCCCATGGTAGAAGACCTCTGCCACCTCATGGTAGAAGGCCTCTAACATCTCATGGTAGAAGACCTCTAGCATCCCATGATAGAAAACTTCTAACATCTCATTGTAGAGGGCCTCTTAACACCCCATGGTAGAGGACCTCTTAACATCCCATGGTAGAAGACTTATAATGTCCAATGATAGAAGGCTTCTAACACTTCCTGGAAGATCTAAAACCTCCCACAATGGAAATCAAGTCAAGGGCTGAGCACTAACACCAACTATAGTGTGTTATTTTCCCATGGGAGATCATAAGTCCCCTTATTGTGAAGGAATGAATAGGGCCACTGAATTTTACTTCATATGTCATAAATGGCAAGCAAAGAGGCTTGTGCATGGAACTGTCAACTTGACAATGAACTACAAGGAGCTATGAAAAATTGCATGAGCAAATAAATGTGACATCGCACAGCAACAAACATCAACTGAGTGGTGATCCCCATGCTTTTACTGGACTGGAGAAAAATAATGGTAATTTAAGATATGGTAGTTTTAGAAATGACAAGAACATAACCTGCTGTAAAATGCACAACAATTTTCTTTTGTCCTTCCTCTTTTTTAAAAGTAGAAGTGATGGACATGCTCCAGCTGCAGAAGTTAACTGCCATCAACTCATGAAGGATATGGAGGAACTATCAATATTATAGATATGATGTTGGACCACACAAACTATGCCATTAAACTGTTTGACCACACTGGCAGACATGATGCTACCAATAAACTGTTGGACCAATGACAGGTGTTATTCAAATGTTAGACGACACTGGCAGACATGATGCTACCAATAAACTGTTGGATCAATGACAGGTGATATCATTCAAATGTTAGACGACACTGGCAGACATGATACTACCAATAAACTGTTGGACCAATGACAGGTGATATCATTCAAATGTTAGACGACACTGGCAGACATGATGCTACCAATAAACTGTTGGATCAATGACAGATATCATTCAAATGTTTGACGACACTGGCAGACATGATGCTTCCAATAAACTGTTGGATCAATGACAGAGTAAGTGGCACGGCTCACAACCAGAAGGTGCTGGGTTCGATCCCCATCACAGCACCGGCCGTTACCCCGGGGAAGCAAACCCTTAGAAAATGCAGGAGGAAGCAGACCCTTACATAAAATGCATGTTGAAGTCGGATGCACTGGGCCGACAGGCGCAAAATAAAAACCACAGTGTAACGCACACACGCCTTGGGGAATAGATAAATAAGGCGAACGCAAAAAAAAAAAAAAGATGTTATTCAAATGTTAGACGACACTGGCAGACATGATGCCAATTTACTGCAACAAGACAATGCCTAGTTAGCCTGCCAACTATTATCAATCAAATGTCCGTGTTCTCTCCAGGTGCATGGAGTCATCACTACAGTTAGCCTCCTTACTGGAAGCTTGTAAAAGAAAATGAATGTACCCTATGCTGTGGTACATGACATGATGATGTCACACTGCAATGCACAACTATACTTAGCACCTCTTTCCAGATGCGTAGTGTGGAGCTTTGGCCTATTCTTCATTTTGCTGAAAGAGAACCCATGACCTAGGTGGGGTGATTGTTGCAACTTGTCAGATGGGGTTAATGCCCTTGCTTCTCATGACTAAAGTACTGGGGCTCAATTAGTTATTATTATGAATTCATACCGTGCGGGGAAAAACAAACATTTCATAAAATGAGCTACTATTCTTGCCATGGCCATAAGACACAACATATTTAAAATTAGTTTGAACAGTAAAGGGTTAACTCAAGTTGTATGGTTATTAAAGTAAGAATACAATTAACATGTAATATTATTTATACATACACCTTTTATGTCAAGACATAGACATATCACCACTAATGTTGAATAACATTAAACTGTCATGTACCTGTAAATGTAATCTCAGTGTGGCATTTCTGTGGCGTTGAAAAAGTAACATTTACATATAGAATAGATATAGTGAGTTACATAAAGACTAAGATAATCAAAGATACCATTAACATCAAATAATATGGGTACAGTACAGTGACAGGTAATTATTTGCAGAGCAATGGCACTGAAGACAAACTGGTCACCAGAATATGTCTTCTGTTAAGCAAAAACAAATGAATTGGTTGTGACTTCCAATTATCATCCTGTTGATGACTCCCTCTCTGTATGACTTTGGGTTGAACCTGCAACCTTTTGGTTGCCAGACAAATTTCTTATCCATTTGGCCAGCTTAAAGAGAGGGTGAGTCTACCTAGGTCATCACTCCCAAGTGTAATTCTGTTGACAGCTCCCCTTCACAGGGGTTTGTGGTTGAACCAATAACCTTCTGGTTACCAGACCAGTTTTTAATAAATTCAGCCAGTATTAGACTACATATATATGTATAATTAAATCTGTGATGAAACTAGTACATTGACCCCCGTTTACAAAACTCTTGAATACCAAAACACACCTTAATGATAAAATCAATGTTTCATTATGCATGTATCAACATTCACGAATATAAGTTATAGAGGGTGCAACCTTTAAACATGCCGTTTTGAAATGCACATCTGAAATTAACAAAGCACAGTTACTGATTCCTGAATGGTATTTCTCCTGTTTGTTTCAACAGACATTTAGTGGATCTTACTATAGATGATATGGATGTAAAGAGCTCACCATGTAAGAAACTTAAATCAATGGGTCCTAAATAAAAAAAAAAGTGTGGGACTTCATTGTGTAAGATCTCAGGTGGGGTGATCAATTAATTCCTTTCCTCACTGTGTTAGTGAACAACAAGCAGGTATCAATTCACAGTTGGGTAGATAGGAGTTTGCTGTGACCTACAGGTAAATCCCAGTCCCTTCGCTGCAAGAGAGAAAGCTTTAACCATCTGTCACTCAAATGCTGAATACATGCCCAAAGAATGAATACATTAATTTGTATCTCTTTTAGGATGATTTCCTGCTGGAAAAGTTATGCTGTTGTAGACTGACCGCTTAACTCAAGGCAGCAAACTAATCACAGAGACAATAGCCCTCGCTACAAATCATAAATTCAAAATCCAAACTTCTGGTTAAATTCAAAATCCAAACTTTTGGTTGATCTATAAGATGAAATGAGCTTGAATAGGGGACATTGCGGTCCAGTTGTTAAGTGACAGCTTACAATCCGAAGGTGCTGGATTCACTCCCCATCACAGCACCGGCCGTATCCCCGGGAAAGCAAACCCTTAAAAAATGCAGGAGGAAGCATACCCTTACACAAAATGCATGACGAAGTTGGATGCACTGGGCTGATAGGTGAAAAATAAAAACATAGTGCAACGCACACTGTCTTGGGGAATAAAGAAATTAGGCGAGCGAAAAAAAAAAAAAAAAAAAAGCTTCAATAAAATATTTTTTGAAAATAAACTTCCAATTACATAACTGCAAAATAATTAAACCAGAAGTTGTCTATGAACTATAATAAAAATACTTTTACTAAATCCTTTTTACTATGGTGAGGTCAGCAAGGATAGAGTTATAAGGATTGATGAATGAAGACTGCTTACCATGCATTGTGCAGGACAGGTTTTTATTATACCCATGAAATGAAAAAAATTGACCTTACCAGAGTTTAAACTCTTGTCCTCCAGGATTTACTTATTGCTCCGTTATATTCCTCTTACATGAGCTACATACATAAATATGGCGTGTTGCTTTTCAGCACATCAAATAACCTGAGTGGGGCCTGAATCTACATCTTAATCGTTTTGAATAGCAGAATCTGCAAATACTTACATATGTACTATAATCAGGTAAACTGAGATCATAAACTGAAGTAGTGGTTTCTGTAATACGTTGTTATACAGTGAGAGGTCGCCGGAAACATTTAATAAAATGGCCCAACAGCATGGCTGAAAGTGTCAGTCAGACCACAACTCTCTGATGGAAGACCAGTGAAGTGTCAAGATTACCATCAATTGGTGACGATATATAGCTGAAAGTACCAGTCTGACCACAAGTCTATGATGGAAGACCAGTGAAGTGTCAAGATTACCATCAATTGGTGACGATATATAGCTGAAAGTACCAGTCTGACCACAAGTCTATGATGGAAGACCAGTGAAGTGTCAAGATTACCATCAATTGGTGACGATATATAGCTGAAAGTACCAGTCTGACCACAAGTCTATGATGGAAGACCAGTGAAGTGTCAAGATTACCATCAATTGGTGACGATATATAGCTGAAAGTACCAGTCTGACCACAAGTCTATGATGGAAGACAAGTGAAGTGTCAAGATTACCATCAATTGGTGACGATATATAGCTGAAAGTACCAGTCTGACCACAAGTCTATGATGGAAGACCAGTGAAGTGTTAAGATTACCATCAATTGGTGACGATATATAGCTGAAAGTACCAGTCTGACCACAAGTCTATGATGGAAGACCACTTGAAGTGTCAAACTTTCTATCAATCAATGACAACACATGGCTGAAAGTGTTCAAATGACCACTAGTCTGTGATGGAAGACCACTTGAAGTGTCAAACTTTCTATCAATCAATGACAACACATGGCTGAAAGTGTTCAAATGACCACTAGTCTGTGATGGAAGACCACTTGAAGTATCAAACTTTCTATCAATCAATGACAACACATGGCTGAAAGTGTTCAAATGACCACAAGTCTGTGATGGAAGACCACTTGAAGTGTCAAACTTTCTATCAATCAATGACAACACATGGCTGAAAGTGTTCAAATGACCACTAGTCTGTGATGGAAGACCACTTGAAGTGTCAAACTTTCTATCAATCAATGACAACACATGGCTGAAAGTGTTCAAATGACCACAAGTCTGTGATGGAAGACCACTTGAAGTGTCAAACTTTCTATCAATCAATGACAACACATGGCTGAAAGTGTTCAAATGACCACTAGTCTGTGATGGAAGACCACTTGAAGTGACAAGCTTTCTATCAATCGATGACGACACATGGAAGTGTTCAGCTCTACAGCAAATTACACTCAATTAAATCTCGAAGTATCAGAATGTCTCTATACAACATGCTAGCTGCACAAATTAACATATGGCATGCAACTAATAACTCATTAGGTCAACTGAGCATTCGCCTCTCGCACAATAAGCTTTTCATGTCATGTTCCGGTGTACGCCTCTATAAATGGGCACATGACTATGACAGTTGGGGAGAACAAGGCAGCAAGGAAGGGAACTGATCATCGCTCCTAACACAACCAAGCTGGCTTCACAATGAAGTCGCTAACACTTAATCCTTCACTTCATTATTTCATATAGGAATACCTTTTCTACCTTTGAATATAACCCAATGTGACATATGCATCTCTCTCAATGTCGTGCAGCGTGTATCCTAGGTGACACTGAGCTGGCTTGCTATGACTGGGATTACACCAAGCCAGGGTTCTAAGTAGCGGATGAACAGAAAATAATCCCGTAGTGGTTCGTTCCAAATACAACCCCGATCGTTGACTCAGCTGTAAATGGGTACCTGACATATGAGTTGGGAAAGGTATAAGCAGCAAAGAAGGGAACTGGCCACCCCACCTCACATAGTCTGTGGCATAGTCCATAAATAATTATCTTCCTCCCCGATGGCAATTATTGCCATGGGACCCATCTTTACCAACATAATGCCATACGATGTCATATCACACTTTTAAAATAGTGCTTACATCTTCCTGCAAATACAGGAAGACGCTAGTTGGAATTAGTATAGGAGTAAAAATAAGGGAACATCAGACCTTATATCTTTCATAATTCTGAAAAGTATTAACTAATTTCAACTAGGTTATAAATTAACACCAATGAAAATGAATAAACTACAAGCACAAAAAGCTGACAAAATATGGCCATAAGAAGATAGCAGGTTAAACCACCTGGAGATGGGAAGAGTTCTTACAATGATCATATTGATCTTTTGGTCTCTTGGAGTTTTCTGTATAAATTGCAAGAAAGTAAAATGTTTATATGGATCTGCCACATTTAACCTTTACCAAACCTTCGTCGTTTGAAAGTTTTACGAACGAAGTCGCTGCAAAATGACGGACGAAGTTGCTGCATAACTACGGCCATTCTAATCATATATAACCAAACCAAGCTATTGTAGAAATTGTCTGAACATGCTGGTGATTTGATTGTAGAGAGTTTGACTTCCGTCTTGTCTGGTTTTAAAAACAATGGAGATTTTGACATTTGTATTAGACTTTTGGAAATGATTTCTTCTTTTTGCCACATGAATTTGAAGATTCAACAATTGAGAATGGGGAAGTTAGTTTAAGTAGATACAATAATTACATTTATATTGGAAACTGGTGGCTATGGCTATTTGTAAATATTTATAATCCGTTTTTGGTGGTATTTTTTTTTTCCAATCAAGGTACGACGAAAGCCTGTAAGTCTATATGTTTGAGCTGTTTTTCAACACTACCATCTTCTTTTTGTATCTCAAAAACTAACACATATACAATAAAAACATTAACACTAACAAGTTCTTTATTAATTTTGGTCTTTCCCTACACACAATCAAATCATATATATATAGATGACAGAAAAATAAAAAGGTAACAGGCTATCATAGTCAACAACATAGTAAAACGCAATGTGCTGAAAAATAATGTGGCTGCAGGGGAAAGGGGAAATTGTGTCAATTTATGTTGTGTTGCTGTGGTAAAGGTTAACCCTACCAGACCGCTGTCCCCATTTTTCGGTAATTTCCTTAACTGCCGCTAAACCGCTGGACCTAATTTTAGGTAATTTGGGTAGTACGTCATAAAATGCGTCAGAATCTAAAAATAACCAACCAATTGTGGTCAATCCTCGTGATTAGTCATTGCAAATGGCTGCCCCCATGTTTGAATTGATTTTGTGGGGTTTAACGTGAACAAATTCGGAAAATTGACAATGAAACGAACGGCTGATGAATCAAGCACTTCAACAGGAAAGCAAAGTAAGTCTAGGCTTATGACAGTCCAACAGGTGATCAATAATTTGGTTGATTCAGACTCTGTTCAAGTGAAACAGACAGTGAGAGCTCGAGTGATGAGATGAAGGCTTTTCTTGGACTGAGGATCTATATGGAATACATGTATAAAGCCCAGATATCAGGATTATTGGACAAATGAGGGCTCTTTGTTGTGTTTACTCCCGGATTTCGAAATGTTTTATGACTCGAGACAGATTCTTTGCCTTTTGCTGGGTGGATTGGCACACAAGGTGGAATATTGACGCTAGATGAAAGGTAAACCTATTTTCTACAATGTCTCCAAGTTACATCTTATTCTAACCACTTGTTTGCATGTAACTAACATTTTTCTATATCATGTTGGTTTTTTCTCTTTAATGCTCTGGAACCCAGGAATGGGGGACAGATGGGTTCAGGGCCTTAGGTCTGGTAGGGTTAATACATTTTACTGTGAGGCAGAGCAATGAAAACATTTGCCTCTTGCAGCAAAGGTATGAGTTTCACTTTCTGATCTTATTACGCTCCACTAAACACAGTTGTAAATGGGTAACTGACTCACAGCTAGGGAAAGCAGTGCAGCAAGGAAGGGAACTGATCAATTCACCTCAGAAAAAGCTGAAACCTAGTACAATTAAATATTTAACACTTTATCTTTGATGGCAGTGTCAACTAAAGTACTTCCTTTATCTGTTTATTTATATTCCCTGTGTTTTTCAACAAGGTCTCATTAGCACTTCATCTCAGCTTAAGTGATGAGCTCTGGTCTTTCATTTCATAACTTGTCTGTCTGTTGTAATGGGTCTGTTGTAATGGGTCTGTTGTAATGGGCTTCCTTGCCAGATCCTGAGAGTAAAGCTACCTGTTGCTAACGAGCCGCAACAGATTTTGTTCTGTGGCTAACATGTATATGAAACAGCCAGGTCTGGCATTTGTCATGATTCAGTATTAGGTTGTGGCTGGTTTCCTGAAGTTTCGTCTTCCCAGAAAGTCATCGTTTTCGCAAGACTGGCAAGGATAAAAATATGCAACAGATGGCTGATGCCAAAATGCAGGTCAGACCAAATGATTACCATTTAATACAAAATAATTGAGAAAATATTCTTTGTGTTGTTTCCTGACTAGGCTTTACAATCGATGCTCGTCATGCTGAAAAATGGGAAGAGCAAAGTCATGTGTTAACACAGAACCAAACAAGAATGACAAAGGGAACACATATATTAATAATGAAACACTACACAAGAGAAAAATAAGCTGGCACTGAGAATGATAATTTGTTTTTAAAAAAGGAATAAATAAGTTCTACCTCTATCATTTAGCTTGGCACTTGAGGCTACTAACCAAGTATCTGAATTCACATGAACTGGTCCTTACCATATTGATAGGCTTATGTCAAACAGCAATAGCGCATAAGTAGCAGTGCTAGAGCACTTGCAAAGTTACTGGGTTTTTTTTGTTTGTTTTTTTTGTTCGCCTTATTTCGCTAATCCCCAAGGCGGTGTGCGCTGCACTGTGGATTTTATTGTGCGCATGTCGGCCCAGTGCAACCGACTTCAGCATGCATTTTATATAAGGCTCTGCTTCCTCCTGCATTTTCTAAGGGTTTGCTTCCCCGGGGTAACGGCCAGTGCTGTGATGGGGATCGAACCCAGCACCTTCGGATTGTGAGCCGTGCCACTTAACCACGCAGTCCCCTCGTTACTGGGTTTGATTCCAGCTAACATTGGCCAGTTGACCGAGCTGTAAATGTGTACCTCACTGTTAGGCAAGGAAAGGCAGCAATGAAGAGCAATGGCCATCCCATATAATAAACACTGAGGCCTAGTACAATGAAGTCTCCAAGACTTAATTGCTGACAGCAGTGCCTGCTATGGGACTGACTTCCTTGACTGTGCCTTTTTTTCACTGTTTCACATACAGGCTTCATACAAAGTATATTTACAATGTCATAACAATCTGGTCATCTGACAGAGCCTTTCAACATAAATACTTTTAAGTGTAGATGGTTTACTATTCAGAGTAAAATAGTTGGTTATAGAAACCAAATATTTTATGATTAGATTTGAAAGTTTATCAATTAACTGATGATATAATCTTGACATTTAAGTTTCTAGGAGGCCAGCACATCACGAAGATCATATTTTTTTAAAATACATTAATATATTTCTTCTTCTTCTGCCTTCATCCTGAATAGGACATTATGATCTTGTGTTGTTGTTTACAGCGAGGCTGTGATATCTGCATCTTTCCACCCAACACAACCGATTTCAGCTGCCTTTTTTTTGGTACCAGGTTTGTCTTCCCACTGTGATCTCTATTTTTATAGCCAGACTACACTAGTGCAGCCTGTTTCCAGGGGTGCGCCACTTGGTCAACTTTTGTACATAGACCATGATGCAAGCAGCCATCTATGAATCACTGACAGCTGTAAGCTCATTTATTGTGCTGTATCTTCAACCTCAGTAATATATTTCACATATTATTGTTAAATATGATATAAAAAAACCAGCATAATAAAAAAGGTGCATGTCTTAAAATATCTTTGCTGTCCTAAAAATATAATCAAATTTGCTAAACTATTATGAAAACATACTTTCAAACAAAATTGCAGAGCAGAAAGTATTTGTTAAAAATTAAAGCTACAAAAACAAAACAAAAGTATACAAATTTGATTTTTTGTCTAAAGATTCTTCTTTGTCACCCTTCATATCATTTGTTTAGAGAGGTTTGGTCCTTTCACCTTCTTCCCAAAAACTAGGTCTGGGATGAGCACAAATGGCTCGGACTTGACTACTCTAATGCCATGCTCTGAGAAAGTGTTCTTTTTTTAAACACATTAAATGAATAATTTCTATAATTATCAGTGTTTTGTCTTTAGACATTTCTTGGATGCATTTCTCTTCTGGAGTTAAATGATCAGTGTTTTATTTCTATTTCTTACTTTGATACCTTCCTGCTTTTATCAGTTCAATCTTCAATGTTTCATCTATGTTTCTTTAATGCTTTCCTTTTCTATCAGTTCCATCATCAATTTCTTTTTAATCTTTCCTTTTCTATCAGTTCCATCATTAATGTTTCATCTCTCATGTTTCTTTTCTATCAGTTCTAGCATTTTATCGCTTTGTTTCATTGATATGTTCTACTTCTACAAGTTTCAAGTCATGAACACTGTGAATACATTTGGTGGTGGTTTTTATGGTGTGTATATATAGCTAAATACATGTGTGGTTAGCAGAGAACTACCACAAGAAAAGCTACATTTTGTTCTCTATAAGTGGTGCCTTCATTTTAGAGCTTGTCAATTATCACGTGTCATTACACTCTAAATTCCAGCTTCTCAATAATGCTGTTTATTTAATGCAATCTTCTTCATGCTCTGTATTTTCCTTTCTTTAAACATCTATTTTAGAGGAACGTTTCAATTTGTAATTTCAACTGTCTACTATTTCCTTTGTGAGGTGCAACTGATAGTGCATGTAGCTCTCTGGTTATACACACTCCTGCTCTAAACCATTTAATTATGTTTTGAATTTGCAATAAAAATAAATCAATCAATTAGCAGAAACTATAGTCGGGGATGACATTTTAGAGACTGCATTGTACAAAAGCCACAGCTTGTGTGAGGTGGGTGGCCAGCTTCCTTCCTCACTATCTTTCCTTCCGAAACCGTGGTCAGGTACCAATTTACAAATGAACTCCCTATTCAGCTGGGTCAACAACAATTATACACCATCATACCTGTCTTCTCCTAAACAGCCTGTCAAAGAAGCTTCTCTGAGGTGGCTGAGGTGGCAAGCCTTCAATCAGATCAGGTGATGGTTCACCATTTGGCCCAAACAAATTTAGTTCTTTGTAGCACTCAGTTTCAAGCATCTAACGGATGACAAACAAAGTAAACATTATTTTTACCAAATAATATTCAGTCCTACATGAAGGAACCAGGCTCGGCAAGTTCAATCTAAGACAAGTGCAACCTTCTTTAACAATAATTTCAACTTTAACTTCAACTCGGAATTCTAGTTCCAAATCTAGTCTCTTGAGAAAAATTGAGTCTTGCTTCATAAAAGTATAGAGTGACAACTACGATATTCCCTTACAAAAAGCATGTACCAAAGCATGTATGTTTGCTCCTGCTATAGTGGCTTCTGTAGCAATTTGTTTTATGTGATGAGGTTGCTTGTTTCATGCACAACCCTCTTAATTAGCTTTTACTACATACTTAGAAGGTTACAGTGGTCCCATCTTTTCTTTTCCATGTACTGTTCAGGTAGCAAAATATCATACTTTCTTTTAATAAACTTGGTCTATTTTTCTTTTTCAAAACGCTACACAAAAACTGCTACACCAAAAACTAATAACAAGAAACAGTTACATCCTTATATGGTACAAAGAATTAAATGGATAGACAATGGTCAATACAAAGGAACCACAAGTCAATGAATAAGTCACGAAAATAACTAACAAATAAAAACGACATGCCTCATTTTGCCATGGTATGGATATGCTGCCTGTGTTGAATTTACTGTAAAATGAATCATCGCTAGCATCCAGGTTGACACCTTTCACGGTTGAAAACTGTTCAATATCCAAGACATCCTTGCAGTAGACAGCTCTTGGCTGAAGAAGTAATTACAACAAATGAACTAAACAGAGGTATTTTCCAGCAACTATCTTAGTATGCTACACCCTCAACAATGTGACCATAAACTTTTTCAGCTCATAGGTGATGAAATAGGCTGTTGAAAACTAAAAATTGTGACCCACTGTGATTAAAAACGATCGCTGAAACAAGTGTTTTGCGTTTTGTGATTCACTTTGTGATATTTCATTTTTGTATGGCTCTACGCAATGCGCAATTGACGTTTAAACTGTAACGTTATTTCTGATAAGTGGACATTTCGCACGTTATGATCTTTGAAAGTTTACACATTTATCACGACAAAAACTGGGCTTCAAGGTCTGAGAAATTATGTTATTTGATCAGACCAATGAACATGTATCTGGATCACTCATGGATATTCAACACATGCCGTTCAGACTTTGACTGGGACATATTAAATGAAATGTATGTGTCAAGAAATTGACGAATATGTCGGCAAATCACACAATGCGGTAAGTACCAACAATTTTTCTCTCTCTAATTTCCACCTAAGCTATAAGCTTCATACTAATATATAATCTTTATTGTGAATTATAATAATTATGTGTCTAGCGCTGTTTAGATCCTAATTTTAGCTCAATTTGTTCACTATTTATTTATTTTAATTTGAATGTAAACTTTTTAACGTATGAGATTCTGGCGCTTGGCCTGGACAGAAAAACAAATTGACAAAATAAAGCCTGGACTGAAAATGGTTAATAGAGGATTTGATCAACCATCTGAATATGAGCTATAATGATGTGTACTTAATAATAGATGTTGTAATTTGTATTGGAGGTAGTTCCATAGATAGGTCCTTGTGTGGATGCCATGGCCCCATATTGGGATGGAAAGAACATCACTGCTAACTGTTCTATCATTTGTAATACCATAGGTATTTAAATCCTGCAAGTTTCAAGCATCCCCAGGGCATCAAGGGAGGTGAGATCTGGCACCTAGTACTATTGGAGACGAATGATAAACTTAGAGGCTCATGTTCATGCCACGTACCTAATGAATCCTTGGCAGTTGAAAATCCAAAAGAGCGGCCTGTTAGTCGTTATCCGAGAAAAAATTCTAAAGGTTATTTAAATTCATACCCAATAGTGGCCTACAAGAAGGTGACACCTCCATCATGCAAAGACACAACATGCCAATCACCTGTTTGCCTGCACACTTGATTGCAAATATATACAAAAGGATCTCTACACCCAAAGGTGTGGAAGAGGAGCGACTAAGAGAGAGAGAGGACTATGCATTAACCCTTAAAATCCGACGCGCCAAATCACGAGACGATTAGGCAGCCACCGAATAACATTACGCAAAATAGCGTGTCTCGCACTCTTTGCAGCGTATTAAATGTATTTAATATGGGTTTAATCCAAATCCAGCTAGTATAAACCCACAACAATGCCATTTCAGATTCCATTTCTAGAGCGTGAGTTAACATTATTATCAATTATGTACTACTAAATTAAAAAATAAAAATGTAAACAAAGCTATTTTGTCTACTTTTTTTACTTGAAGAAATGGCGTCCTCCCTCCCCATTCTCGTGGGACACGATTTTCGGCAGTACGTGTCTCACAGATAATTCAACCATGACTTGAAATAGACAGACATGTAGATGAAGAAATATTTAGCATGGACAGTTCTAATTCCGAAGGAAATATTCATAATAAATTGTTATCGGAAAGTGCGTCAGTGATATTTTGTTTCCATGAAATGGGCGTTGTCGCTCGAAATGTACCAACGCCAAGTTTTAAATATTTTTATTTCCTATCCAACATTTTAAACTACTGCAACGTCATTTCCTGTTCCTGTCCTTTTTTCGATCTCACGGCGTTGTTTGGTAAGGTTTTGAGAATTAATTTGGCACATTTTGTTCAATAATCTAACGAAAGTAGCGATTTTTTTCAACTTTGTTTTTCATCTGAAGAAATGGCTTCCTCTACCAATTCTCGTGGCGCACGATTTTCTGCTGTTTAGGCCACTAAGATGATTCAAATCTGGGCTGAAGAAGATACAGATGACATGACTTCTGACACTGACAGTGAAAGTTCTCATTCAGAAGAAGAAGGGGATGTTAGAAATACATCATTGTACAGTGCCACCAGGGATAGTTCGAGTGAGCAAGAGGAGGAGTCTCTCATCCATAGTAGAGGAAAGGGTAATGGTCCTATGCCTAAGAGAGGACGAGGAGCAAGGTCAAGATCTGTACTTGATAGGAATCCTGGTCCTAGGCCTAGTACTAGTACCAGCAGTACAGTACATCCATCTACAGTGTTTCCTGTTCCAATGGTAACTACTAGGGCAGACGCTCAGGTTAGTGATGAAGGGCAATGGAGGGAGGTATTTGAGGGCAGCACAGACAATACCTTTCGGTTTATTCCACCTCAGCCAAGAATCCCTGGTGTCAATCCTGACATTATTCCAGAGAATGCATCACCCTTATTTTGCTTTAAAGCTTTATTTACTGATGCCATTATGGAAGACCTTGTCAGGTCAGTAAATGATTATGCGGCCCAACGGTGCCTGGCAATGAAAGAAACAACTGCGGTACGGTCAGTTTTTCTAACATGGTCACCAGTGACTGTGCCTGAGCTACATAAATTCTTTGTTGTCATTACTGTTATCGGCTATTTAAAGAAGCCTAAAATTAGTGACTACTGGGCACATGATGAGACTACAGAAACACCTTGGTTCAGGAAGGTATTCACGAGGGACAGGTTCCAAGCTTTGTACCATACAATGTTTCACGTAAGCAATCCTGATTCGCAGGGCAAAGCCAAAATTGAGCCATTTGTGCAGAGCTTGCTACTTCAATTTCAAAAATCCTATTACCCATTCAAGGAACTTTTTGTGGATGAAATGGTCATTGGATGGAAGGAAAGGTGGGCCCATAAGATGTTCAATGCATCAAAGCCAAAAAAATGCCACGTCAAAACCTTTGGCCTCTGCGACAGCAACACTGCTTATGTTGTCAACATATTGATATATTTTGGCAGCAATACATCTTACAATCCAGATATAAATCCAAGCAGTCAACAAGTCGTCAAAGTATTTTACAAACTTTTAGAACCTTGTGGGAAAGGCCATCACATTTATGCTGACCATTACTACAGTAGCTATCCGCTGCTGCAGTACCTTACCAGTAATGGCCATTACTTCACTGGTACGGTCAACATAAACCGCAGAGATTTTCCACAAGCTTTCAAGACAACAAAATTGTCCTTTTTACAAATGAAATGGTTTCTCCATATAGAAAGAACATTTCTCTGCGTGATGTTCAGAGACAAGAAGGCTAAAAAACAATGCTTGCTTGTCTCTAGTGAAGCCTCGGTGACCACCAAACATTTAACAAGTCGTTCTGGTGTAGTGAAGGATAAACCATCAATGATTGATGACTACAACTACCGCATGAATGGGTGTGATAAGGTTGATCAGTGTGTCGCAACATATGGTACCTTCATTAGAAGAACAAGGAAATGGTGGAAGAAAATTTGGATTTTTGAAGTAGCTCAGCTGAATTCATTTATTTTGCATGCCCTGACCAGGTCTGCAAACACAAAAAAGCAGCCCTATCTACAATTTAAAAAGCAATTAGTTACTGAGCTTCGCCTTTTTGCAGCTACAGAGACTCCTAGCTTGCAGGTGGAACCTTACATCAGCAGCCATGCAAACAGACACAGTGGAAAAAGACACATTATCAAAAAGTATACACTGTGTCGTTAATGTATTGTTTGCAGTACTCCAAATGCTAGAGTTAGGACATTTTTTTTTCAAGGATGCCCAGACCAGCCATTTCTTCATCCAAATCACTGTTTTGAACAGCATCATTTGAAATAAATGTAAATTAAAATCAGCTGTACATAGATAATTTTTTTTTTCTTAGAGAATTTGTGCCATTTTATTTTTCAATTTACCAAACACTGCTGAATGGTCATAATAATGTTATTTCTGATCCAAGAGTGATGAAACTTCCCAATATTAGGTAAATATGGATATATTATCAAAAGAAAGAATTTTTGTGTGTCAACATTGTGAAGGATTCATTTGAATGAAATGGTAAGTGAAAAAATGTTTACAAATTATTTATTGTTTTTATTTTTGTTTACACATTACATTATTTGCATGCAACTTCACTGTACAGACATCTTATTGCACTGTTTCTAAAAAGAGGAATCATTCCTGAACATTTTGATATTAAAACATGATCACACAATAAAAGATAACAGATATATGAATAATTTCGTCACAGCAGTCAGGTGTGAACATTTTTGTAGAAAAATAGGCGTGTAAAATAGTGGTTTTTGGCTGCGTATACTAAGTGTTAAGCTGGCAACCTCATTATGTGCTGAAAAAAACTATTACTGCAAGAGCATATGAAAGCTTTTGGTGGAGGCTTGCTTACTGCATGACAGTCAACCTAGTCCTATTTGAGTGAAAAAGAAAAGATGACGATGGCACATATTGTTGTACGGGGAGTGATGAGTTAAAAGACCGCATTTGTTTGATCTTCAGCCCTATGTGACCAGTTTTCTACTTCACTGCCTGACTTTCTTCCTCCTAAAACAGCAGAGCAAGATTTATCTCTCAACTCACAAACAAATCATATCAATAGACCATCAAATAAAAATGTTACAAGTTCTCAAAGTAGCAACCATAGTTAACCTTTAGCACACCACATCTTTTTTTACGAAAATTTAGCATATTGCTTTCGTAGTTGACTTTCAAAATTTGAAACTTTACTGTTTATTTGTCAATAAATGTGATTTTCTTGTGTGTAGAGACACAATTGAATAAAGAACTTGTGGGTGTTATTGTTTTTGTTGTGTGATGTTAGCTTCTGAGATACAAAATGATGAAGTTGAAAATTTATGAAAATCTCTGAAAATTTGGACTCGGCCACTAGGCCTAGTCGCTCCGATAGAAAACCATGGAAAGCACAACAACGTATCGATACTGTGTTTACAATATCAACACAACTGTTAGTTTCCAATTCAAATGTAGTTCTTTCATCTAAACAAACAAAATAAACAGATCTACTCAATTAAGATCTTTCCCAACAACCTACTTCATTTTCGCAAAAAGTCGGCTTGCTCCAAATGGCGTTTACAAAATTAAAACTGTTCAAAATCCCTTTGTAATCTAACATACGATACATTAACCGGCAAAATACTGTGTATATATGGTGATGAATTCAGCATTTAAAAAATGACTATCGGGAGTTCCGGAACACCGTTTTTGTATGGAGCATGAGTCTAGACATTCTTGACCAGTACGCGCTAAAGATTAAACGACGTGATGTCCTGAAAAAGAATGTAGGTAACGGGGAAATTGCGTCCATTTTCTATGCAGAGTGGTAACAGTAAAATGAACAGACAAGTGAAAACATAAGACTTCAACTAATTATTTAAAACAGTACTTACATCAGGTACAAAAGGAGGATCTAATATCCCTGCTTCTAATCTCTTGAAGTTTATAGTTTTGAAAAATGCATGAGATTTCACTTCCTCGCCACCTTCCTGACCACAGCCAAGCCTGCTTGATGGAAACTTTTGTAGAAGCTGCCAACACAATAACATTTACTAGAAAATAATTTATTTTATAAAACCTAAACAAAGTAAACCATTAGACAGTTTAGGAACATGAGGATGGAATGCTAAAGTAATGCAAACATAGATATTTAAAAATAAAATGAACTACATTGCTGGACCGGATTTGCTATATGACCACTTTTGTAACTGCTCTGCCACTTATTCAGGTATTACATTTGTTTCTAAAACAATTAAAAACAAAATAAAAAAGGTGGCCTCAAAGCAGATAATCTCAGTCTCGAGTCCACTACCTTGAAGTGATGAGGGAGCTTGCATCTCTCAAAAACCCTTGGAGCTAAACCAGCAGAAGCAAAAGTGTTCAGAAAGGTCACTTAGGCTGGACAGATCATGGGGAGAAAAAGGTTTGAAAATGGACAACTCACCAAGTATAACCTAGAGTATAATAGGTTATAATAGAGCCAACCATACAAATCCATGAAAAAGTCGGTTATGGAAACATTGACAATGAAACAAAAGCAAACGGCATTGGAAAAAGAAGGGCCTCATGGGAAGAATGATGCAAGGGAGTGAAAGCAAGGAAGCTCTATGGCTGACTACCCTTCTGACTCCCAAAACAAAAACAAAAATGACATTGAATGTTAAAACATTATACCTGACAGGAAAACGGCACAGACAGCCACAGATATGAAGAATTACAACCTGACAGTCCTAGGGCTGCACGAAAAAGGATACAATCAGGAAAGATGAGACTGACACCTGAGAAAATGATTATTTACTGTGCAAATAAGGGAACTGATGCTCAACACACACAGGGAGTTGGCACTGATTATTCCTAGAGAAGCACAAAGGGTGCTAAAACAATTGGGGGCTTATTAGTCCTAAAATTATGAGTGCAAACTTTATGACTAAAAACAAGAACATTAAAATGAACATCATTCCATTTGAGTCTGAAGATGGGGAAAACAGGATGTTTTACATAACATACACCTATTACAAGACCAGTAAAGGAAAATAGAATATAGAATAAAACTCAACAGATACCAAGTGCTGCAAAAGCTTTATGAGAATGAGATAGACATTTTTAGTAAGAGAAGGAAAGAGAGAGACAAGTCTCTGGCATCCCAAAACCAGATAGTCCATAGGTTGTGAATCAACCAAAAAGAAGAAAAACTGACTTTAAAGAGTAAGAAGATGGCGAGAGGGTGTCATGAACAAATAATTAGTTGACTATGTAGATAATATGTGCTATATATATACTTACATCTGTACATATGCTTCTGCACTCTTCACTGAATTTAGATGAGTACACTTCCTGGTCCTCTTTAACTCTTCTGTCCACCTCTTCCCTTTTAACTTTTTCCTTCCTTGCTCGAAAAGGTGACTTCAAAGAAAAAAATGCAGATTATGTAATTAATTAACTCTTAATGTGGATTTTATCAACTGGCTGAATATAAGGATTAAAACATGCATATCCATAGCTGATTATGATTAACTAACATAAAATAAGACAAGACCATGTAAACTGGTCACCTGCAGCATTTTTCTCCTGTTGTAGTTAGGTGTTTTCCTGCCTCAAAAGGCTGAATGTCCTTAATTTTGTTAGTTTTATTTTTCCTGATTGTAGAGTGCCTACTTCATTTAAAAAATGAGGCAAGAGAAGGACATGTCCTTTCTCAGATATCTTTAATTTACGCAGGCAAAAAGCCATCAGTAGTTAAAAAGGAGTCAACAAGGAACACAAATAAAATTATGAGAATATACCACAAATAATAGGAAGATATATGATTAACTCATTCACTCCCACGCAGTGGCTAGAAATCTGTCCTGGGTCTGTTTGGCTGTGGAACCTCGAATGACAACACTCACAGGTTCCTGTCATTCTGTGCCACGTTTAGCCTGGTGATCACTGATTCCTGGTTCCGCCGGTTCGATATCCATCGGCACATATGGATCTCCAACAACCACATCACAAGGAAGGAGCTAGACCACATTCTTGTGAGCGGGCTTAACAGCGTGACTTCTAACCGTGTCTATCGTGGCACTGAGACACCTGCTGACACAGACCACCACTTACTGGTGTCTACGTACTCCATCAGTCCATACGCTCCACCAAGACCAGCACTAACACCAAGGTACAATGTCCGACGTCTCAAAACTGACCACACTTTGGCGGAAGAATACGCCTCACCAGTAAGATACAAGTTTGTCACATTAGGCTTGCTATCTGACGATCCAGAGTCAGTATGGGCTGCCATAAAGAACGCTGTATGCGAGCGAGGCTGTCACGATAATTGTAGGCCCAAGAACCGTAAATCGGAAACTATGACTCTCTGACAGTGCTTACGATATCCTTCTCCCAAAACAACTCAGCCAGACTACACAACGATTACGCCACACGCTGGCGGATAAAATTCCAGTTCCGTGCGGCTGATATGGCTGAACAGCTTCTTCAATGAAATCACTAACAGTTGAAACAGGTCTTAGATCCAATGATCTCAGACCTGCATACTAAGCCATTAGGCTCCTCGGCCCCGGAAGCAAGCCGAAAGCGTGTAGCAATACCGAGTTTTCAATAGAGTGGATGGCTCACCATGTTCGACGCACAAAGTAGCAGACAGATGGAAGGAGCACTATATGCTCGCCCTTAATCATCTTCCAGCAACGGCTTGTATCTGCCTGAATTTGGAATGTGTGGATACTCCTCCAACACTGAGACGTGCATCGACCCTCCAACATTGGCAGAAGTCCAAGCCGCCATATAGAAGCTTAAAGATGGGTGCTCTGCAGGTTCAGACCATATTCCGTCAGAGCTATTGAAGTATGCCAAGGACCCCATCAGCTTCGCTTTTCACCACCTCTTTTTACAAGTCTGGAGAACAGGACATGTTCCAGCAGATTGGCAAGATGGAATATTTGTTACCCTATACAAAGGCAAGGGAAGCCGTAAAGACTGCAACAACTATAGACCAATCACACTGCTCTGAATCCCAGGCAAGGTATTTGCACATGTGCTGCTAGTCCGGATTAAGCCACTCCTGATCGCAAAACGCCGTCCACATCAGTCCAGTTTCACCCCAGGTAGATCAACTGTGGATGCCATACTTGCACTTCAGCTCCTGGCTGAACTGCACCAGGCATTCAACCGCCCCATCTGTGCTGCGTATGTGGATCTAAAGGCCGCATTAGATTTGTTGGGACAGCTTTCTGGAAAGCCCTTCAAGGCATCAGCACTCCTGCCCCACTGCTGAACTCGATAAGGGAGCTACACATGGACACGGTGCCAGAATCCGCCTAGGTGGCACTCTCTCGGACAGGTTCCCAAGACTCGATGCCTTTCATACGAGCAACCAGCGATGCATCCTCAGTATCCAGTGGTTCGATCTCGTCTGTAATGTGGAGGTGTCTGCAAATACAAGTCTTCTTTCCAGCTAGGACACTCTGGTCCGCCACCGCCTGTCTTTGGTCATATGGTTCGACTGGACCAGGAAGTATCGGCTCACCAGATCATGTCCAAGTCAGCTATGTGTAACAACAGTCTCCCGCCGTCCAGCTGGAGGCTGGGGGGGGCATCCCTGTTCAACATGGCTCAGACAGTTAGCAGTCTCTCCTCCATCAGTGAACGAGGTTTAGCTACAAGCTTCATCAGTTGGACATGGTAGTGGTCGATCGACCCAACAGGCCCCAGATGCCTAGGGGAACATTATTATTATTACTCCCACACGCATTTGGCTTTCACAAAATCACATATTTTCTCATTCTTAGTTCTCCTAAATGTTTTATTTTGGTTAGAGTTAGCGGGTTTAATTTTTTTTATTTTATTTTCGTGTTTGGAAACCATAAATTTTTTTTTTAGGATGTCAGCCTTGAATCTAACAAATGCCCCTGCAGCTAGACCAGAGTTTTTACAGTACAAGCTTGGTGAAAGATGGATTCTATTATTTCTAACAGTAGTAATGATGAAAATATTTATTCTGATAGTGATTTTTCAATTTCTTTATCTAGTCTTAGATCTACTGATGAGGGGACGGAGCCCTCGTTTTTTTTTCAAGTAATGGTAGTAACAATTCAACGATTTAGCAAAGGTTCAAGATCCTGAACAGTTATGCTAGTGTGTAGTGTGTATAATATAAATGTGTGTATACATATTTTTGAAACAAGCAGGAACATCTTTTCTCGATGTGTGTAAAATGTAAACATTTTTAACTTCACGTGCCTTCAGTAAAATGTGAATACTGTGAAAACTGGACCAAATTAGGTGTAACTTTCAGAACATTTTTTCTTACGTTTTTTGTGTATTGGTTTAGAGCTGAATAACATGATGATAAGAAAATTTTTTTCATAATTTAAAAAAATTAAAGGATTATGCAACTATAATCCCTCATACACAAATGTTCACCTCCATTTGTAAAATATTGTATTCTGGACTCAATTATGAACAGTTTGGAATATATTGTGTGCTTTTTCAATGTACCTTTATCGAAGATAAATAGATCACGACTAAGTGATCAATGCTGTGTTTGAGTTTTGCTTAAGAAAAAAAATTTTGCTCAGAGGTCCAAAATATTTGGGAGTGACAAAATGGTACATCTTGTTAATTTAAAACAAAGCATAAAGGCAAATTAGAGTTTCATAAGTATGAATGAAATTGTACATGCATACCCTGCATTTTGTAATCGCAGTTTAACACACTAGTTAACTTAATGATTGTATTCTGGATTTAGAAGACTATGCAGTCTGTAAACAACCAGTTTCATTTACATTTCCTTGCTCTAAAAGCTATGTGCATCCAATCTATTCTTAAATGCATTAATTGTCCTTGCCTCCACTACTTCCTGTGGCAATGCATTCCAAGCATTCACCACTCTTACTAAAAAAATATTTCCTAATATCAAATCTGGACCTAGTTTATCTGCATACTTTTTCATACTCATTTCAGACTGTTTTACTTATTTGTGCGCTTTCAAGCATGACACCACTACTAGATTAATTTCAAATGGCTTTGTACCTGCATTGTTGTTGTTATTGGTTTATTTTAAAATACAGTCCAATTTATATATCTTGCATTGTTGTTAATGTCTTACACTGTGATTTGGTTAACTATCGGACCAAAGTTGCCCATTCAACAATAGCGTCTCGGCTGATGTTGGAAAGCAAAGAACTCTCCTTGATTACAAAGAGAAAATTGTAACCGAACATCCGGAACATGTGACGCTACCATTTTCTGAAAACAGTGTGTCATTCACATCGTTTTTCAATTTTTTACAAATTTTTCAGAAATGGAATTGAAAGCTATTCAGAAATGATTTATTATTTGATCAGTCCAATGATCACGCATCTGGATTACCATTAAATATTCAACCCACACTCAAATCTGACTTACACGTAAGGTAAGCCTGTAAAGGAATTGACTGATACATTGTGAAAATACACAATGTGGTAGGTAACCAATAAAAATGTTTCTCTTAAATTGCCATCTACACATTAACTCTTAAAGGCGATAATTTTGTAACTAGTTTTGCCAGATTAAATTTTTCCCTATAAAAGCATTCTATTCATAAAACTTGACTTTTCTTAATTATTTCACAAGGAAGACAAACATGTTATACATCAAATTAAAGGAAAACGCAGTAAGAATATGATGGTCTTTGTAGAGTTTCATAAAATATTACAAGTAATTGTTAATAATTATATTGTCATTTTTTTGTAATAAAAACTATTTTTCACACAACAATAAAATGGCACCAATCCATGAATAACAACGGAAACGTAATGCAGATTGGTCTAGTATACTTCAGAATAACAGTAATCCACATATGAATAATATCTACAAGAAAATATTTTCTGTAGCAGTCAAATGGAGTTGATGTGTCAATGAGTTGGAGCCTCCATTCACTCCACATAGTCGACCACATTTTGCAGCAATCTAGATGAGTTCTGGGTCTCAGTCAGTCAGTAGTCGTGATGGAATTTGGTATTGAAACCCATTCGCTATCATGTTCTCTAGAATTTGCTATAGAAATATTGCATCTTCGTTTTTCTGTTGATGGTGCAAGTCAAACGTTTTTGCCTTTTAGCATCACTAGTTCCTGGCTGTGATAACCACCCCTCATCTTCAGCAACAGATTCAGTAGGCTGAGTAGGTCAAATAATATTCTATTCTATGTCTAACTCCGATTCAACATCAGAAAAATGTGACTACTCGTCACTAAATTTATCTAGAGTACACAACTCCCTGTTCTTTCTACAGATAAAAACAATCTACTATTAGACAATCTTGAAATGCTAGATTCGCTACACATTTTTGTGATAAACTGACGTGAAAGATGACAAATGTTTTGCAACTTTGATTTTCACCACAATGTACGTCGCCGCTTTTCCAATTGAAATGCAAATATAAGAGTTACCTCTCTTACCATGTAATGTCAAAACTTAAAAAAACACTGAAGAAACAAAATTAATTTAATTCAAGGAAGAATGCTGACAGCGTTCTCATGGCCTTAAGAGTTAATGTCATTTAACGCTTTATTCTAACATTTAGACTTTATTATGAATGCTTCCTGTCAGAGATAATTTAATTTCTTACAATGTCAAGATAATAAATTTAGCTCAATTTATTCAATATTACTTTATTTTTAATAATACTTTGACACACCCATTTCTTCCAGTAAAGAATAGTGTTTATTTTAGTTATAACTTTATTTTTTTATTTATAACGTTATTTTCATATTTTAGGCCCATAATGCATGACGATTGCAGTACATTATATGAATGAATAACTGAAAATAATAAAACGATTCCCACTGGGTACATTTTTGTATATGCTCTGGAGCCATAGGTATGTACATATATGCAGAGTATGCCCCCCCCCCCCTTTTTTTTTGTATCTTAGTAGTAACTCACCCTTCCTTCTATCATTTCATATATTATGCATCCTAGACCCCACCAGTCTGGGCTGTAAGTGTATCTTTCATTTTTCACAACTTCTGGGGCTGGAAGAGATTTAAATCAAAATTAAAATGGTTTTACAAAATTCAATGAATATAAAAAAGGAAATGTTTATTTCCTCACAGTAATGCTTATGATGGCATATTTGCACCCATCATCATCATCATGTAGCATGTCCTTTAAAGAACGTCGCTCCCAGCACAGTCTGTCTGAAAGAAATTCTTTCCCTAGCCAAAACTCCAGTCATACCCAGGCCAGGGGGACGGCGTGGGCTAGTGCTTAAGTGAAAGACTCACAATCCGAAGGTGCTGGGTTCAATCCCCATCACAGCACCGGCTGTTACCCCGGGGAAGCAAACCCTTAGAAAATGCAGGAGGAAGCAGACCCTTACATAAAATGCATGATGAAGTTGGATGCATTGGGCCGACAGGTGCAAAATAAAAACCACAGTGCAACGCACACCGACTTCGGGAATTGAAAAATAAGGCAAGCGAGAGAAAAATAAATATCCAGGCCTTCCTGGATATCTTGGTGCCATCGTCTTCTTGGTCTACCCCTGCCTCTTTTACCTGGCACCATACCTTCCATCACTGCTCTCTCAAGACCATTGTTTCTCTTGATGTGACCAAAGTATTTACATTTTCTGGCCAAAATGGAATTGATAAAACACTTCTCCTCTATGCTTAACTCTCGCCGAATGTCTATATTTGTCTTTTTTTCTGTCCAGGGTATTCTGAGAATCTTTCTGTAACATTTTGACTCAGAAGGATTTGATTCTTTGTCTATAAGTTTTGGTAATCGCCCATGATTCGCAGCTCTAAACTGCCACAGGAAAATCACAGGCTCTCAAGACTTTTACTTTTGTTGGTGCTCTGCCATAATTTCTTCAGGCTGTTCAGTCTCTGGATTGCCATGGCTAGTCTTCTTCTTTGTCAATTCTGGAACCCAGATAATAAAAATGCGTAACTTTATCTATTTCCTCACCACCCACTGTAAAATTAATGTTGACATTGTATTTTGTCTGTGGTCCTTATCTTTGTTTTATTTATGTTTATAAACAGGTTTTTATCTTTACTGTGTCCATTTACGGCAGAAATTAGCTGCTCTAGCCATTTTGCACTTCTTGATAGTATCACTGTGTCATCTGTGTATCGTAACTCTGGAATCTCGTACCCGCCAATCGTAAATGTATCAAAACTTTCAATGTTCTCGTCTTCTCTAACATTTCTCATTATACATTCTGCATAAATGTTGTATAGATAAGGTGAGAGGATACATCCCTGTCTTACTCCCTTTTGTACTGCGAACCAATCTGATATTTGCCCAGATATTCGATCTTGGTATAATGTTTCGATGAGATGCATAATATGCACAGTAAACCCCATTTCCTTCATAATGTTCCACAGATTTTGATGTTTTACAGTATCAAAGGCATTGGTGTAATCAATGAAACATATATATATATATATTTTTTTTTTTAACGGAGACCCTCCCAATAGCCATTTTTTAAAATGCTGAATATGTAACCATTTACACACGATATTTTGCCGGTAAAAGTTTCATGTTAAGACTACAAATGGCTTTTGAACAATTTTAATTTTAATTTGCCGCTTGGAGCAAGCCGACTTTTTGCTAAAGGTGGAGTAGATTGTTGGGAAAGATCTTTATCGAGTAGATTTGTTTATTTTTGTTTGTTTAGATGAAAGAACTACGTTTAAATTGGAAACTAACAGTTGTGTCGATATTGTTAACACAGTATCAATACGTTGTTGTAGTTTACATGGTATTCTATCAGAGCGACTAGGCCTTGCAGTCGAGCCCAAATTTTTTCCTGAGATTTTCATAAATTGTCAACTTCATCAATATGTATCTCAGAAACTAACAAACACACAAAAAAAAACAATAACACCGTCAAGTTCTTCATTCAATTGTGTCTCTACACACAAGAAAATCATATTTATTGACAACAAACAGAAAAGTTACAAATTATGAAAGTCGACTACCATATCGAGAAATTAAGTTAATTAATTAGGTAAAATTTTCGTCATAAAAAATGTAGCGTGCTAAAGGTTGACGAGAATACTGCAGCAGCACTTTCTGACGAAGACCGTGCAATTACGCACACATATGTGGGAAACATCAGTGTTGATGTTGATGCCAGTAAATTTTCACTTTCCTATTTTAATTCTGGGATGACCAAAATAATGTGGGGCATTACTTTCTGAGCAACCCTCACAATCTAACTCCAGGTTCCTGCACGGGGCCAACTGCAGTTATCACCCCATGCTTCTACTGGTGTGAAAAATGACATGTGAAATTACATGTGAACGAACATAAGGTTAAAAACATTGCATAAAAAAGTAAAGGTAGTCCTGTAGAAGATGTTGCAGACAGGGATAAAGCATTAGTGACTTCAGAATACTAGACATTTTCATGCACTGAGATAGCCATTTCTGTTTCTCTCTGTCTTTCACTCCCCTAATGGTAAGCCTAGGAAACATTTACAGCTGGGTTCATTGGAGCATGGATAGAATCTGGCCAGGCACCCTTATCATGAGAATTTGTCAGTCTACCACTAGCTACTCAGACATTCCGACATTATATAGGCTGGTAAAGTGCTGCCATTCAAATTAAGTTTGAGAACCACTGTCCTAATCTATGACAGTGAAAGTAATCACAAACTAGGCTTGCCTACAATGCTCTGGACATTATGAGTTAGGGGTAAAGTACACCAAATGTCAACACTCTTACCCATGTAGCCTACAGTGCCTACACGGCCTCGTATTGATTCTCCCTCTGGTATTTCCACTGCTAAACCCAGATCTGAGATTCTCACATGTCCTGAAGAGAGGGTAAAAACATGCTTGCAAAATATGAAACAAAGATAAAACACAAATGTACTTAGTAACTTGATATTAACAACATCCTGAACATTAGCATATCTTTACTAGCATCTATTAATCATGTTAAGGCTTCCATTTCAAGCAATTATATGGAGATCAAGTGACCCCAGAAAGAGGGCCAGGCCAAGAGAGACATTTTGCAGGACAATCACCAGAGAGGGTACCATGATGGGTCTCAACAACATACAGGAACTACAACAAATGGCATCAGGCTTACCTAACTAGAGTTCTACCTTATATGTCGAGTTTGGTCTCAAAAGAACATAGATAGACAAAGACATAGAAAGCATCTGCTAAGACACTTTAATGTGTACTTGTAATAAAAGTTCAGCATTTTATTTACAAGGCTGCAAGCCTCATGCATAATCTCACTAAGTCACCTTTTACAACACCTATAGCAGGGTACAACAACCTCCTCCCAACTACAGGGGTCAAAATTCAATAATGTATAAATATTTTATAATAAAGTATTTATAATATATTGAGATCATCACTGCAACATGTAACTTATGAACTCGGTAGGAAAAAGTACTTACCATTATCATCTAATAATATATTTTCTGGTTTCAAATCCCTGAAAAATAATCACAAATAATTATTGATTTTGTTGAAATTATATACCGCAACATGTAATTTATCAGCAGATTCAAATTATGAAATTTGTTTTTGCCCAATTAAGGCTTCTGAACTTTTCCAAACATTTTTATAAAGGTTCAAGTGTCTGAATTGAGACAGCTGACTGGTAAGAGTTGTTAGAGCACTTGTTTCTAATTGAAAATGGACTAGGTTTATCCCGTCATTCCAATATACACAGATGTAAAATGGGTGACTAAGGGAAAACAAAGTAGCGAGTAACAACACTGGTAA
Source organism: Ariolimax columbianus (assembly GCA_036924085.1). Lineage (NCBI taxonomy): Eukaryota > Metazoa > Mollusca > Gastropoda > Stylommatophora > Arionidae > Ariolimax > Ariolimax columbianus. Next base: position 119,063,045 of record JAVGWX010000003.1, read on the forward strand.
ATCCCCCTCACAATAAGCCGAGATCTCAAATAATGAAGTATATAACACTTCCTCCTTACACCAGTGTATGCTATGTAGCTACTTTGACCTTACTTGGAAGCGAGAGCATAAACCAGCACTAACAATAATAACTAACATTGACATTCTATTTGCTTTCTTTCTCAATATAATTATGGACACCATCCAATACAACACTCGCCTGTAAACTATTCTCTCCTTGTGTAAATCATTCAAGCCACAAGTAATCTCAGCTGCATAGAAGACGGCCCGCTCCTCTGGAAAGCCAGGATTTCCCATGTTGTGAATGTGGAATTTGAGATCCCCTCCATTCATTATCGTTAAAACCAAGCAGATAGCATCTTTTGTCTCAAATGCATAGGCTAAGTTGACCTGAAAATTAAGAATAATCGTCTAGTCAATATGTAACATGATAAGTGCCATTGTGTTACCATGGCCTGAAAGGGGAGTAAAGAATATTGACACGGTAATGTATCAGGCCTGCAGTAAGGGGTGACTAAGGAGGGTTAGACGAATGGTTGGTTACACCATCCTGTTGAAACTACAAGCCACAAGAAAAGGAAGAGAAAACCAATACTCCAAAGAAGAAGAGGAGTGACCAGCTCAGGTCAGTAATATGATGAAACTCAGCCACAAAGGCTAAAGATGCAATCAACGAGATAATAGCAATTAGTGATATAGCTGGCACCTTGCGCAAGGTTTTCTTCAGCATTGGTCCTGAAAAGAGAGTTGTGACATTGTGCTGTAGTTGCAGCAGGGCTATGATATTTGTATCCTTTTGACTGGATGTATCCAGTTTCAGCACAGCATTTTGGAACCAAATTTATCTTACCTCTTCTATCCCTATTCTCTTAGCCAGGCTACATAGTAGCAGTTTATTTCCAGGGTCGCCAGTTGGAGACAAAATAAGTTCTTGGTCAGCTATGTGCCGCTTACCTCATGTAAAGAACCAGCTGAGTTCTTGGCTGCTGTATCTTTTGGTCCTGCATCAGGGTCAGAGACTCGGACTCTATTCTGCCACAAAGTGGTGCACTCGGAAACAAACTGCACCCAAGTAGCCTAGCTGAGAGTATTAGGTATCGAAGAGGGAAGACAAACCTGGTCTCAAATATGTGCATTGCTAAAATCATATGTATCCTGTCATAAGGTGCAGATATTGCAGCCTTGCTATAAGCTGCAATATAAAGCAACAAAACTTCCTTTTCAGAACATACTCCAAAGAAGAAGCCCAACCATCATATTTTAGCACCATTGCAGGACTAAGAATCAAACATCCTAATGTATATGCTAGATTTATGTGTGGATACGAGGATCCTTTCTGAAGAGGAAAGAATAGCCACACAGCAACCTAGTTTCCTTGACAGACAACTAGGGTGGGTTATGTGTGGAGCAGGAAAGCTTAGCATGTACAACAATTTGCCATAGAAACCCCCATTGAAAAAGGACATAAATGCTTTTATGCAGGCATTCTACAAGGAGACTAACTCCATAATTACATTAGAAATGTTGCCAAAGATGGATGTGTAAATATCACAGTCAAGCTGTAAACTAGCGACACAATTCCGTTCTCTGGACAGCATCCTGCTACTTGCAAAGCAAGTTCAGGGCTTGGTAGCGGGAGATTGAGAACAAACGCAGAAGAAGATAGACATTAGAAATAAATAAAGCAAAAATAAGCTAAAATGCTTGCTTCTCTCTGCAAAGAAACCAGATTCACTATACATTTCAATCTACCCAGCTGTAAATAGGTGCATAATTAGGCAATACAAGATGCTGAGGAAAGGAACTGGCTATCCCACTACAGAACAAGCAGCGATTGGTAAGGGAAGCCTCCAATACTTTAATCTACATGAGTGTCAGCTATGTGGCTGCCTTTACCTTGTTTATACTAAAGCTATTCATTGTTCCCTGTCCAGAACCAGGGTTCCATTACTGCAGAGAAAAGAATAGAACCCTTACATCTTCAAATATGTCATTAAATGAGATAAAAGATGTTGTGCATGGGACTAGCAATACCATAATGTAAAACAAATTGGTATAGAAAACCACCAAAGCAAAAGCACACAAAGTGCTTTGTAACAAGCGTCCTGTAGGAAACTATTGACAGTAGCAGTCCTCTGCTTCAAATGAGGCAAAAATGGAGAAAAGGTAATCGTTATGTTAACAATACAATTGGTCACTGCAAAGTCTTAACCTTTAATCAATGTACAGTGATTTTTTACGTCAAAAAACATTTCCATTTTACTTCTAATGACGTAAAAAACTTTCTAGAACATTGACACTTTCGTCATGGTAGATGTAAACATAAAACATGGCTGGTTTAATTTGAAAGAGAATTTTGAAACGATTTATTCTTTTTTTTCACTCTGACTAGAACATTAAAACATTATTGAGGATGATGAAGTTAAGTTGTTGCAACAGATCTTTCTAAATCTATTCAATTTGTTTATTTAGAAGTTATAAATACGTCTGTAAGGGAGATTAACAGAAATGATGATCTTGTAAGAAACACTATCAGTGTTCTGTGATTATTTTTACCGAAGGTTCAGATTCCCCCAGAAACTGATGTCTAAATGTTTGTGCTGTTTTTCATTACACCATCTTCTTGTATCTCAGAAACTAACACACATGCAATAAAAACAATAATACCTAGGAGTTCTTTATTCATTTAGGTCTATACACACAATCAAATAAAAAAGATACAGGCTCTCAAAATCAACAGCCTAGAAAAACATGAAAAATAATTTTGTGGCAGGGGAAATTGCATAAAATTGTTTTTATTGAGTGTGGTAAGTGTAAAAAACTCTAGGATCACAGGCTTAGGTGACAGTATGACTGGTCCCTGTAAGATCTTAACTCTTTCAGGACTTGATTCTTTTTAGGTTTGGACCAAATTAATTTTCAGATGTAGCAAAATTTCACTACATCCCTTTTACAACTGACTATTACACACCATAGCATAGACAAATATAGTACTCATTATATATCATTGTAAAGAAAAATGGGTACAGAAAATGAAAATATCAGTAAATTGCTGATATTTCATTATTTGAAAAAATAATTTAAAGGGTAGATAATTTATAAGTCAAAATATTGTAACTCACCATCATTTTTCATTGGCCTGAATTGTTGATTTCAATTTGTCTGGTAATTTTGCAGAATAGTATCCAAAGTCCCTCAAAACACTGTTTATTTGATGTATTTATCTCCAAAAATGTTGAAATTATGTACAATTTTCCTCAATGACCAAAATCAATAAAAATTTAAACAAATTCACAACTTCCATAATTTTTTCCATTATTTCCATAAGTTTTTTGTTTTGTTCAGTACAGCTGTGCTTATCTTGTGTGGTATTCTCTAAAGCATGTTTTAGCCCACAAATGCGGTTTGTGCGAACATCCTGTGCAGTAATAGCTGCTTCATTTTCTTTTTTTCTGAGCAGCACAATGTACGCACGGTGAGTCTTTTCCATCATAGTCAATGAGATGGGCTGCACCCTGGTATCTCTCAAGCTTGATGTTCATTGGTTTTCTCCCTGGCTTGGACAATAGAACAGCCTGAAGGCTACTAGGTGTCTCTGCTCCGACTAACTGACAAAGTTCCCCTATCAGGATATCTTTGAAGTCCGCAAAGGGCAAAGGCTTCTCGGTGTGAGGGCGGCTCAGGGTGTACAAAATGTGGGCATTGAGTTGAGTAATTTCCATCACCCACATAAACACTTTCTTCCACCACTTGACTGTTTTTCTTGTGTGGTTTCCATAATATGATATCATCTGGACCACTCTGTCACATCCATTCATTGAAAGGTTGTAGCTGTGAATGGGTGATGGTTTCATAACTTGACTCCTACCCTCCATCCTTTGCTCATATGTGGCACTTCCATGTGTTGTCACCAGCTGGCAAGGCTTCTTAGATTTCTTATCTCTCCAGTTGACACACATAACCTTTTCCTCATCATTGATAAACCACTTTGCTTGATTCAGGGATATCTTCTTGTTCTTTATTTCTGATGGAAAACCTCGTCTGTTTACATTCAGAGTTCCAGTGTAGTGGTGGTTTCTCTATCGCAAAAACTGAACAAGAGGCAGGGAAGAATAATACCTGTCAGCAAACAAATGGTGATGTCCTGTGATGCCTTCCAGTAGTCTGTCAAAAACTTTAACAGCATGGGAAGAATTTGGGTCCGTTTCAGGTTTGTAAGCTGTATCAGCTCCAAAATACACCAAGAGATTGAAAACATATCCGGTGATGGAGTCGCAGAGTCCGTAGGATTTGATGTGATATTTTTTGGGCTTGCTAGGATTGTACTGTTTGTACTTAAATCGCCCCTTGTGACCTATGACCATCTCATCAATACATATGTTTTAAAATGGGTAGAAGGCTTCTTGGAAACTGGCAACGAGTGCATTTACAAACGGCTCAATTTTGCATTTCCCTAGAGCATTTGGAACAGCTGCATGAAGCATTGATTGATAAATCAATAAAAATGTGGTTCTGCTGAACATTGACCTAAACCAGGGACTACTTCTGTGGGGTTTGGTGGACCAATAATCTTTTATTGAGTGCTTTGCATTCAACCCCATAGCAATCAGGACGGCCAGAAACTGTAAAAAAAAACATTCCTATCAAGTGGTGTCCATTTGCTCAACGTTGAATGTTTTCGTGCTGGTGTATTCATGTCAAGTTTCTGCTGGGCATACTCATTGACATTTCTTATGAGGTTGTCAACAATTGGTTCTTTCAGCAAGGAGAAAAAGCATTGAAGAGGTATGCAATTTTCATCCAGATTTAGTCTGCTGCCAGAATTTATTTGCCTGAAGTTCGATGCTCCAATGGCCTCTCCATCTAAGGCATCACGCCACCCATCACCAGGCCTAGTAGTCCTCTGTGGTATGGAATTTGCCTTTCTCCTTGCAGAATTGCCATTATCACCATCACCATCAACTCTAGACGTACCTGGTATATCCTCTAAATCAGTCTCATCGCTGCTGCTTGATGATTCAGGAGCACTGATAGTCCCTGACTGGAAGCAACCACCAACTAACCCTAAGCCAGACCGTTTTGATTTCTTGGCACTAGGTCTACTAGTAGTAGTACCATCACTTTCGCTGTAATCGCTATCCTCTGAATCGTCTAATTCTGTATCAGAATCACTAACTAATAAGCTTTGAAACACAGCTATAGCTTGTTCTGCACTATATCGTTTTGGTCTAGTAGAAGCAGTGGACGTTGCCATTATTTTTTAGGAATCAACAACACAGTTTAGTTACTTTAAAACATAAATATATCACTTATTCAGTACCTAAACACGCTTGTTTCAACTCACATGTAACGAACGGAAGCTGTTCTAGTTCTGGTTGTAATTTTTAACTAGTTTGGTTAACACAAAACCTGAATTACGACTCTACAAAACAAAAACCGAATTATCGGTTAATGGTCCTCTAGGGTTTAAATAACAGTCCGTTATATCGGTCACTGGTCCGGAATGAGTTAAACTCTGGGATCATAGGCTTAGATGACAGTATGAGGACAAAATTGAGAAGAGGTATTCATTATGCTAACAGTATGACTTGTCACTGAAAGTTCTTAACAAACTCTGGAATCACAGACTTTGGTAATAGTATGAGGTAACAAAATGCAATTCAATTCAATTAAAGAATGCTGTTAACCCTACCAGACCTGAGGCCCTGAACCTAACTGTCCCGCATACCTGGGCTCCTGAGCATTAAAGAAAAAAAAACCAACATGATATAGAAAAATGGTAGTTACATGCAAACAAGTGGTTAGAATAAGATGTAACTTGGAGACATTGTAGAAAATAGGTTTACCTTTCATCTAGCGTCAATATTCAACCTTTGTGTGCCAATCCACCCAGCACAGGGCCAAGAATCTGTCTCGAGTCATAACATTTCAAAATCCGGGAGTAAACCCAACAAAGAGCCCTCATTTGTACAATATTCCCGATAGCTGGGCTTTATACATAAGTATTCCATATAGATCCTCAGTCCAAGAAAAGCCTTCATTTCTTCCACTGTGGCATCCTTGAAATTTTTGGCATTGTAGGAGTTGGGCTTTGCTATATGCAATTGGTGTGCCCGGAGGTTGGTTTTCTGTCAAATTTTGCCAGAAAGTATCATCCAAAAACAAGGATGAAAAGTCAATCGGTTCACTCTCCTCTGTGATATATCCAGGAATGTTCACTGGGCCTTTTCCATCCTCATTGAAATTCAGATCTGTATTTGGTGATACAAAATTCCTTGTCCAACCTTCATCACCACCTAGATCTCCCCCATCAGCTGTTTGAGGGACACGCCCCCCCTTCTCTTACTATCGATCTAGCTCTAGATCTACAAGGTTCAAGATTCTCCTCACCACTTGAGCTCTCACTGTCTGTTTCACTTGAACTGGAAAAGTATTCTTGATTAAATTCTGACTCCTCAGAGACTCAAACAACCAAATTATTGATAACCTGTTGGACTGTCATAAGCCTAGATTTACTATGCTTTCCTGTTGAAGTGCTTGGTTTATAAGCCGCTCGTTTCATTGTCAATTTTCCGAATTTGTTCATGTTGAACCGCACAAACTCAATTCAAACATGGGGGCAGACATTTGCAATGACTAATCATGAGGTTTGACCACGATTGGTTGGTTATTTTTAGATTCTGACGCATTTTATTCACGTACTACCCAAAGTACCGTAAATTAGGTCCAGCGGTATAGCGGCAGCTAAGGAAATTACCGGAAATTGGGTACAGCGGTCTGGTAGGGTTAAGTACTACATGGCTTGGCTTAAAATACATACTTTTTGGGGTTTCTAAGCTAGAATGAGAGGGCAGAGTGTGGCATACAGTACTGGTCATTGTCCTAGATATTGTGAGATTCAGGGCAACGAAAGAGTTGACATCCTGGCTTCACAAACACCAATTACGGGTGCACTAGATATGAATAGGAATACCATTTTGAAGTCTATCAATGACCGCATGTTAGATGATGATGCCTCAATAGATGAATCAGCAGTTCACAGACTGCAGATCTTTGATATCAAACGAGGTTCGAGCAAACTGTGGGACAAAAGAGGACATAGCAGAAGTGAACAACCAATGAGCTGCAGGAACCATTACTATCCACACCCTTCGCCATTTAATAAGAGAGATTGAGCACCGTTGGGTATACCCAAAATGCAGTGAAGTCGATTCTTAGGAACAGAACAGAAAATACATACAGATTACACAACATTGATGGATAATGGTTTAAAGTCAAATAGTTTAAAATTTGGTATGGAAGTAGTTAATGCTGCTGTGTGGGAACTGGCCAAATGTGGAGGTACTATCAATACTCTTATCAGTAGATGGTACCAACTGTCAAAGTTGCAGTATTTATAGCAGAACAACAGATCAGTTAAGCGGGAGAAAGGAGATAAAGTAAAGTATTGGACAGAGAGTGAGAGCTCTTGAAATGAAAAATGAATCTCAGTAAAATCTCACTTTCCTTGCAAATTTATCATAACTGAACATGAGACAATATCTTTAAACAGACAACACAAACTGTGAATAACTTACAACAAATCTGGAGTTTAACTTTTGAAGAATCTGTTTTTCATTTAATGCCATTGCTTCCCCCTTGCGTTTCTTGATGCGCTTCTTCTCCAACTTTTTGCAGGCATACATCTTTCCTGTAGCACGCACTTGGCAGGCACACACCTCTCCAAATCCTCCCTTGCCAAGTACCCGATACATCCTAAATGTATTTTTGGTGACTGGTTGACTGTTACAAAAATTAAACAAAATATGACTTGAAAATGTGACAATATCTACTCCAGCCATTTCCCAATTTTTCCTGAATTTGCAGACCTCAAGCAGCCAATAATAAATTGTTACAAGCCCCCACTCCTCATCTTGCCATGAAATGAGGCGAATGTAAAAAAACAACGCTAACATTTCCAGTATTCTTTGCAACCAATTTCACATTAATAAATTGATAACAGTCAGATTTAGCAATGTTTCAAAATAATTTGACAATATTTTAAAAACCCAGATGTTAAAGCAAGTTGTGAACATTCACTATAATAACTGGAAAAGAAATAGGATTATTGGTTTCAGTTTCTAGAATGCATCCCTACCCTCCTATGTGGGTGGCACTAAAACTACTATTCCTCATGTAAACAGACCAAAATAAGATGAATGGAATATATGTATGAATGACAACAAAATTGAAACGTACGCTTCCAGCCATTTCCACTGCATGAACCGCTTGAAGTACATACTCTCCAAAAATTCAGAAAATGGCTCTTTGCTTAAGTACTCTAAGACAAACCTGAAAGGAAAATGAACATTGAGAATGAATTATATTAGATACAAATTACAAGCAAAACTAGTTTTTCTCCCACTTCATTAACTCCACCAGTTTCTAAAAAAAATCATATTGGATTTTTATTTGGTCCTATTTCTAAATTGTAAAGATATAAATAAGTCAGCCACAGATATCTTCACTCAAAACAAGTTTTTTTTAAAAAAATTAACTCTTTCCAGACCGCACTAATTTTGCTGATTTGTGTCTTTCGGCCTACGGCAAGTGAGTAAATTATGAATGTCTAAAATGTATACAAAATAAAATGCATTAATATTAAACAAATTGAACTAAAATGGTGATCTAAAGATGCATAACTATCTATGATAAGCATTCCTAATTACATTTTTTATATTAGTATATAAGCGTAAAATATTATAACTTGGAATTTAAAAAACTAAAAAAAATGTGTATTCAGTACTCAGAACGTCTTGTGAATTTCCCCCAGTAGCTTTACCACAGAAATCTTCTTCTGTGTTCTAGTCAATCTCTAAATTGGACATGTGTTCTAGTCAAAGTCTAAATTGGACATGTGTTCTAGTCAAAGTCTAAATTGGACATGTGTTCTTGTCAAAGTCTAAATTGGACATGTGTTCTAGTCAAAGTCTAAATTGGACATGTGTTGAATGTCCAAGAGTAATCAGATACATGATCATTGGTCTGATCACATAATAATTTATCAGGGTTTGGTTCAACTTTCTTCGCACTTAATGTTTAAATTTTGAAACTTCATATCCGTAATATGTTCTCCTATCAGAATACGCTCTACAGTCACATTACAGCTGTGCATACGTGAATTGTCACCATCTTGTGGGTTACTTCAAAACCTGAAATTATGCAAACTATATGACAGAGCACAACGCATATGTTAGAAGTTGATTTTGGTTCAATTGGATGGAAACTGATGTCTTGCAGTTGGTCTGTGCCAGTTAAGTCAAGCTGTAAAAGGTTAAACTATCCTGTTGTCCATTACAAGAATCCAACAACAATTTCTTCCATTAATTCTAAAAAGTTAAATTTTCAACAAAATGGTGTGCCATAGTAGGAAAGATTATGAACACAATGACTCTATTGAACGGAAGATGCACAAAAAAGCAGTAGACAAAAATGAGAATATGCAGCAATAAGGTCGCAGTTACTTCAATATCTCTTATTTGCTTTTTACAAATATGACAGAGGCAGGCAGAAAATCTAAGAAAATGATTAATAGTTATTAAAGAAAAATGTACTCGCAGTAGGATTTTGTCCTTACCCATTAGGCCACAACATATAGTTGAAATCATGTGATGAATTATTAATTTTATCCTTAGTGAATTATCTATTTTTTTAGACTGCACTACAGAAGCTAGCATTACAGACACATTTAGATAAGTGACAGTCATTGTACACAATTATAAATATTGATAAAATTGGCATCAGTTTTACACAAAGGTCTGAAGACAACAGGGTTAAACTATTTTGGCCATATTATTACTCATAATGGTATCTCAAAACATTCATTATGCACTTGTGATGGAAGTAAGCATTAGAGAAACAAAATGTAGTTTATAACAGCCTTGTCTAATGTTGTTTCATTTAAGACCAAAATAGCATCTCTAGTGTTTATAAAATGACATTTACAGGTTTTTGAAATGTGTCTTCAATCTGTGAAAATCAGGACTTTTGCTTCGGGATATGAGAAATTTAATTAACTCTATCAGGACAGATGACCAATATATCGGACTCTGATTTAAACCCCAGAGGACCATTAACCGATAAATCGGATTTTGTTTTGTAGAGTCGTGATTATTACAAAAATTACAACCAGAACTAGAACAGCTTCCGTTCGTGACATTTGAGTCAGGCCACACGTATTTTGGTACTGAATAAGTGATATATTTGCATTTTGAAGTAGCTAAACTGTGTTGTTGATTCCTAAAAAATAATGGCAATGCCCACTGCTTCTACTAGACCATTTTTGGAGATAAATGCATCAAATAAACAGTGTTTTGAGGGACTTTGGATACTATTCTGCAAAATGACCGGACAAATTGAAATCAACAATTCAGTTCAATGAAAAAGGATGGTGAGTTACAATATTTTGACTTATTTAGATATTTTGACTTATAAATTATCTATCCTTTAAATTTTTTTTTTTGTACAACATAATTTTTTAAAATAATGAAATATCAGCAATTTACAGATATTTTCATTTTCTGTACCCATTTTTCTTTACAATGATATATAATGAGTACTATATTTGTCTATGCTATGGTGTGTAATAGTCAGTTGTAAAAGGGATGCAGTGAAATTTTGCTACAGCTGAAAATTAATTTGGTCCAAACCTAAAAAGAATCAAGTCCTGAAAGAGTTAATAATCATAGAAATCCCAGTAATGACGATGACAGTGATTCTGAATAGGACATTGATGTTATTGTTATGAAAATGTTGACGTAATGGAGACCCTGAAATGGATATCGAAGTTAAGATCGTTGTTAATGAGCCTGAATCTGGAGTGACATAAATATTGAAAATTTCACAGAATCTATCGATCATGTCTGTGGTCTAGGCCTAGAAGCTACTTGCTCTTCTGTTTACAAGTCTGACAGACATGATATTTTGCATTATAACATTATTCAATTGTGAATAGTTAGTATACATCATCTAAAATGTTCATGAAACTTAATTCAAAATAAATATGTCTAAATCAAGGGATTATTCTGTGGAAGTTTTATGGTTAGGAATAAAAATTATGAACTGAATGGGTTAAGACTGCTTATTGACTTGAACTGTCAAGTTCCATGAAGTCTTTGCAATTAGAGGTACCAAGTTACATTTTTATTTCGGAATGGATCACCAAATTACATGTCCTGAATCAAAAGAAAACTTACTTGGAACAATTATCAAAGAGTGCTTTGCAGGACTTTTTCTGGCTCATAATATCTTTAACCTCAGAGATCTGGTTTCCATTGACATGTGTAATATAGCTCTCAGACTGTCAGAGAAAATAGAAGGTAATACTTGTTGCTGTTGTTTTACTGTTTTAAGTAATTTCAACTTTGTAGACTGACAGAAAGTATGCAGATTAACATTTGCTTAGTTTTAAGTAAAAAGAAACATATATCTGTGTGTGCTTCTGTATTATACAAGGTTAAGGCAGTAAGTAGGTCACAAACATATGGGATAGCTAAAAAATGTATTTGGTTGTTTGTAAAGGTGTCAGCAACATCCAACTCATGTGATTACTGCAGGTAGCAGGCGCTAGATTTCGTATGTACGCGAACAGTTCAGATACAAAATGGCATTCATACTCATATAGGGCATATCAACGAACAGGACGGTATTGTGCATTTTTTTTAGGCAAAAGGACTTATTTGAAAAGTACATTCGTAAGGAAATGATTCCTGTTTATGGTGAGAAGTGTTTGTGGTGTTAAACGGTGCATGAAAGGGTCAATACACTTTCTCAATGATGCTAAAAGAATAGCTGATGAAGCCTGACCTGGTCGTCCTGTTCAGACTAGCACGGCATGATCATCATGTTCAGATTGCAGCAGAAGCATTCGTGCAGCGGGTATGGGAGATGATTCGAGCTGATAGGCGAACAATGGAATGATAGACAATGTAGCAACTGCAATAAGACATTCGCATGGTTCAGCCTACAGCATAATCCTACTTTGGTGGGGGACATTTCGCGAATAATGAAAAGGTTGACCATAAAGTGCAAATGTGGCTGAGGCAGCAGCAAACCAAAGACTTCTATGCTGCATGTTTTGGTGCACTGATAAAGCGATGGAATAAGTGTATCAATGTTGGTGAAAATGAGGTTGAGAAATAAGGGACAATATAAGTGAAATAAAAAATGGTTTTTAAGTTCAAATCTCATTTAGTTTTTTTAATTGCCATTTGTGACCTATTTACTGACTTGACCACTTAGTTACTGTTCAATGCAATATATGATTACTCACAGGGAAATATTGAAATACTTGCTAAAGTTAAAGATCTTCAACAAGAGGAGTAAAGGAAAGATGTACATTATAAAATAAATAGAAATAAAGTTTTGAAATGAACAATATATCACAAAGTGAAAGACAGCCTTTGACATATGAGTCTATATCCAGAAAGAAGGAGGCATATGATAATGATGGACCTCCAATAATACATCTTACACAAGTTTAAATGCAGACACTGTTAGTTTAAACAATAAACAAGGCACTGTGCAGTTGTTAGTCAAGAAATCGTGGAAAAGTGATTATAAGAAGAAAGTGATGCTACCTAGACAAGCGTGTTCATTGAGACCATGAAGCTTTACTCCGCACACTGATGAATTACTCACACTTCAGGGCATTACAACATGTAGGAGCCTAGCTGATCATCCACACCACAAAGAAAGTCAAAGGCATTAAAGCTAGGGCAAGCATTAATGTTCATAATGGCCATCTTGTACATGTCACAAACAATTAAACTGAATACTCACTTCTGGATTGAGGTAAATTTCAAATATTTCTTCTGCCTTTGCATGTCTCTTTTCTTCAGATGTGATTTCATATTCTTGCTGTTTAAATGTGAGAAATGTTTTAAAGCAATATGCCACAGACAGTCAGTATATAAGTCATGTTAATTAAATTTAAAAAACATGATAGAAAATCAATTCACAATACATCAGTGTTTTCATTTTAATTACTTTCCATAGCAATTATGTGAAATTGTTTTAAAATAATTACTATTATTGATTAATCACCACACAAACGGATGAAATATAAAGGTTGAGAATATGGGTCCTTGATATTATACAATGTTGTTCAATGAAAACAAAATGACATTTCAAAATCAAATAAATGTATAACTATCAAAATTCTTTTTTAGCTTATTGTGTTTGAGAAAGATATTCCAGCACCATACACCATCTCCAACCTAAAAATCTCCAAGAGTGATACATCACAGAAGCACTGTCAAAGTAGAATCGCTTTTTGCTCAGTTTGACAAATTGAGCATGACGTGGGTTTTTTCATGGTATCACCGACTCTTCCAGTCGGCCCAGTTATAGATGGGTGCACGACAAAGTCAGGGGGGAAATTATGGAGTTTGTGGTCTGTCGTCTGCACTTTCAGCAATGAAAGAGACTGAGCACACTGGGGGTCATCGTCAATTTGACGCCAGATGCATGTTTTCTCTTCAGTCTGGCTATGTTCTCTCTCTCTCTTTTTTTTTTTTTGCGTTCGCCTTATTTTTCTCTAATCCCCAAGGCAATGTGCGTTGCACTGTGGTTTTTATTTTGTGCCTGCTGGCCCAATGCATCCGACTTCAGCATGCATTTTATGTAAGGGTCTGCTTCCTCCTGCATTTTCTAAGGGTTTGCTTCCCCGGGGCAACGGCCGATGCTGTGATGGGGATCGAACCCAGCACCTTCGGATTGTGAGCCGTGCCACTTAACCACTAGGCCACGCCGTCCCCCTGTTCTCATTATGAAAAGAGTCGCTTTGTTTCAGAAGCCAAATTGCTGTGGCTAATTTATAATTTCAATTACAGCATTAGCCACAGGAAACCTTTCGGTTGCACTCAAAGCTTCATGACAAGGGTAGTATTATCCAAGTAAGTGCATTCAAAACTTTGGTACGGCATAGGTTTCTTTCTATAAGAGGTAAAATGAAAACCTTGTCTGTATAGTGCGTGGCGGTTGCAGGGGAAATGGCCTGTATTTCTCAGTTCTACAAAGGATGGCTAAAAAATGTTGTACTTTAGTATGAAGGGGGTCAAGGCACTTGATTAGAAATTGGTGTGAACTTTTGTCTTACTGTGGATCCACTTCTGCCTCTTTTCTTCACTTTTATAATGCCCTGATTATAGAATGCCTCCGCCTGGGCCTAGAACCCTGTCTCCAGTTCAGTAAAGTCCTGGACCCAAACATAAGAGTTTTACAATCAGGGCATCAGGAAGGCGAAGAATTGATGGGAGAAATGTATCGCCTTGCAGGACGAAAATCTAGAAGATTAAAGTACATACCAATTTCCAGGCAACTGCCTTGACTCCATACTAAAGTGCAAACCTTTTCGAACATCCCTTGTATAAATTCTGGATATACCCCGGCAATGAGCATAAACACTGCAGTGAATATTTTTATGTTTATAAAATAAGCAGATTTTTTGCATTGTACATTGTGTTTGCATGTCGCAAATGGTGACTAAACAGAGTTGTGTATGGCGCTAGCAACTTCATCATGCAAAACCACTGCTATTGAAATTCCACTGTAAATGGTCAGAATACAGATTTCATGTAAAGAAATAGTCGTGGGCCTATGCTTTACTTAGAGCAAAAAGACGAATCAATCACACCATGTTTGGTCATTCCCCTCTATGGTCAACCAACTCTAATCACTTTTTGACAAAAGCTCCTCTTATATAAGTAACTTTGATTGCTGCCAATGTTAACAGAAGCTGTTAAATTGTTTATTAATAATGATGACAAAAGTTGATGTAACCAAGATAAAAGAATCTATATCAACAAAGTACACCAGCTTTCAACAACTTAAAGTTGCAGGCTGTTTCCCACACAGAATGGGAAAAATAGAAATAATATAGAAGAATGTGTGAGGCAAGAGAAATGTATCAACAATATTAATGTTCCAGAGCTTGGACTAACAGAGCAGTGCATTGCCTGGGTATAAGTAAATGAATTAATTGCTCTAAGCGAATTCGACACTCTGCTGATTGGGAGTGTTTAAAATGACTCATTACTAATTTTCCCCCTGTTCTCATAGTGTGTTACAGCAGCATGAATGGGTGCCTGGGCAGAATAGAGAGATTGATATGGTATAAGACCACTAATCTAGTACTGTTGGAAAACACAAGACTGATATGAGTTGAATATGACATCAGGAGAATACATTGGCAAAGACGCACATTAACAGAACTAGCTGATAGCAAAACAGCCTATAGGATAGTCTCTGTTCTGGAATACATAAGCAACAGAATTAGAGAGACCAAAGTACACATGGAAAAGAGAGCTCGAGGCAAACATAAAGGAAACAATGAAGACGTGGACCTAGCTGAAACAGATGTCCCAGGGCAGGAGGACTTGGCATGAATTTGTTGAAGACATGTGCTCCGCAGTGAGCTGAATGGTTTTGTCTGGTCTTATCCACTTGTACTGTGAAGCACTGTGGGGGAACCATAGTTTTCTGTCCAGGGCCAGATGTGTTGCTGAAGTAGTCGTCAACCCATGAGGATTGTGAATATATAAGTTGATGAACCAAGATAATAATAGAGCTTATTCAAAACATATGGCACACCAGTCATCAACTTTTTGAAAAATTTAAAAGTTTTGATTGAGTCAAAACACGGAATTATATGGTGTGGTACTAATTGGGTTATTATACACACATACGCATATACTGACCATCTAAATTAATGATTATTAGAGATCCAATTAAACTCACCACTACATTGAGGAAGCCAATGGATCTTCTATAAAGTTCTATAGTGTTACAGAACTCTATAAATAGACGTCGTCCCAATGGCTGTTGTTCGAAGATATAGTTGAAATCTTGATCTGTAAAGACAACAACCAAATTCACACATAGTTATGCTGTAAAAATCAATATTTCTGTACTCCAAGGCACAAGTGCCAAGTCTCTCTCTGCAAACAGTGAAGGGTGTAGATACTGATGGTCCCGACAAATCGATTGTACGCATTCCTGCTTCGCCATCTCAAACACTTTTCTTTGCTTGACTATGTTTGGTATCAAACTCTTGTTCGTCTCTGCTTCAGCAATTAATCAACTGCAGTGTCCCCATCCAGCAGGTGGCTATTAACATATCAATATGTCTCGTCTATTAATATTTAATGGCCACTCCCTAAACCAAAATGTCAGCTCTTTGAATGCCATTAGCTCCAGCATAAACAACACAGTAGATACACACACAATTTACTGAATGTTACACACACACACACACACACACTGCTGAATATTTGAGGCCTGTTTGTCTGGTATCTGCTCATGCCATAGACATCCCTTATATACTTTATGAAGCAACGGCTGAGAGCCAAACACAGTTACTGCCCTGACTAACAAGATCATAGATAACCACCTCAGATCTGAAGAAACTGCCTCAATCTCCATTCTCGTACTGTAGGTTATTGCCTTATCCTGATTTTTTATCACACAGCACATATCCATCGGTATATGCAGCAGCATCAATATTCCCAAGTATTATTATGTATCACTTGGGTGGAACCAAAGTAGAAAAGAATAGGATATCTATAACCTTCCAAGTACATTGTAAAATGTGTGTGACTAAAGAGAGATGTGAATGGGGTTAGCAACTTCATTATGTAAAATCACTGCCATTGAAACCACCACCGCAAATGCTTGGATATAGACCCTTTTCTTTGCTTGAACCAAAATGGCGATTCAATCAAGCAAATCATCATGTATCAGATACAAAGAATGGCCACAATTTTTAAATGGCACAATACTGTGAACAAGTAACGAGAAACAAAATGCAAATACACATCCTTGAGAAAATTATGGAAAGAGGCAGAAGAATGCAAATACATATAATAGCAATTAGAATAAACAGTACAGATGGAACAATATAAACATGTAAGAAACTGTTAAAGATAATAGCCTCAAATATGTCCAAATCAGACTGATTTTTAAATTTTATTTTTAAATTGTTGAAGTATAAACCACATCAAGAAGCTACAAATATGGTACATGTATTTAGAGTATATATATATATATATATATATATATATATATATATATATATATATGAAAAACATGGTAGTGAGGCGGGTAGCAAGGTCTGGGCTGGACATCCCACTTATTAAAGGAAAGTGAAGTGTCTGTTATAGCATCTCCTTTCCAGATGTAGAGATCGTTAATGGCCTCTCCTACATTATTGCGTCCCCAGCAGCACCTTCATGAGGGGCCCCCTGTTTCTTACAGAGCCTACTGTGGGGCGCAACCAAGTACCCGGCGATATAACTGGGCCAGCAGATTAGCCTTGGTTGGCATGCCAACCTAAGAGAAGGTACTCGGGTAGACGAAGCTCGTTAGCCTGCTCAGGCAGTTCGCCTAGGAAAGGAGGAATTCTGATTTTAAACCCACAAATGCCAGGGAGTGCTGGCTAGTCCTGGGACGATGAGAGTATCATCAGATGTTTTGAGGAACTAGCATGTGCGGACAACAACTCCACTGCTTTGTGAAAACATCGGGATAAGGTAGGGCTACAGGAGTAAACCCAGATAGAACATCCGGAGTGGTAGCACCTAATGCGGATGGTTTCAAAATTGCAAAATTCATTCCGGCAGCTAAGCTGGTGCCATATTGTCATGTTCTGCATTCCTTTGGATTACAAAAGCAAGGAAGAAAGGGAGGAGAATCCTGCAGTTTGGGCAGGCCAGAGTCTCCATATTCAGCGCCCAGGAGAGGCTACTCACAGGATGCCATGCGCATGGTCTACAGAGACAGAGACCTATCAATGTAAATGAAAAAATAAATATAATTTAGCAACAACTCATTTACTTACTAATCTTGTTTTTTATATCCGCACATTGCGATATATGGGGAAATGACAAAATCTGCTTCCATTTTTTACTCTTTCCTTTCCGTTTCCCACCACCACCTGAAATTAAAGCATGTTCTGTCAAATCCAGTTCTGCAAAATCATGTTATCAGACAGAATGTCCACACAAGAAAGTAGTATAAAGACGAGTGACATAATGGACACTTAGACCTAATAAGATGACATAAATACAAGCTTAGTAATCGTGCAGGTTAAGGCAAGTTTAATGTTAATGAATCTAAAAATGTGTGAAAACATAACGAATATTATCTTCCACTTCATCTTTCATCCTCAGATTAAGGTCCCAGTTTCTCTTACAAAGAGGCACAGTTGCTTGTAAGGCTGTTTTTTTTTCTCCATACGGCTATTGCCTTCTATCTGTCTCGCCAGGCAATTATTGTTGTTCTCTTACTGCATGAGTATGCAGCTTTGTAGGATGTTTTCCAGTCTTGGTATGCTCTCCACACCTGTCATCTGTCCCAATCCTCATTTTGTTGAAAATGTCCCTTGAGATCCTTCAGCGGCAGTGAAGGGTTTCACAATGAGTCTGTCTCCTGTTTACCACAAAGATGTTGCATAACAGGCCATAAGTCTAATTTTGCTCTCTTGTTTTAGTCCATTGTGTATCCCGCCAGGCCCCGGATTTGACTGGAATTCACACCAGCCGACGATTACACTTGTGCTTACAGAAACGTGTTGCAGTTTCCCCATTTGAATTCATTGGTACGTTCATTTTGTTGTGGTTTTTGCTCTGATTATCTTGTCATGGTCTTCAACTAATTGAAATAGTATTTTGATTATCCTGTGATGTACTTCCATGGTCCAGTGCACACGGCTGTACTTCATGAGACTGGCTCTCTTCGTCCTGTTTGCTGACAATGTCGTTTGATGTGGTTAGGGAATTTATACCCAGGCCAATAATGGACTAACACATCGCACAGGAGAGACTGGCCTCTGCCTGGTTAACAATATGTACAAGACACATCACTCACACGTTGAGTGATGCCCCTATGAACTCTTGAGGTTATGGGAATGACAAGACAAGTAGTAGATGAAACTGGCAGTATACAGACTCTACAGAATCTTCTGAACTAGTTATGGCGTTACGTTAAATTAATAAAATGTTATCTACAACCCTAGTTCATTTTATTTAGGAGCTTCTAGAACAACCTGTTTTTGCCAAATAACTGTTTTCTACTTTAAAAAACTTAAGAGAATGTCACTTTAGAAAAACTAACCAACAATATTAGAGACAATAATGGACATATACTCCACTTTGTTGAACAAACCCGAGAGAATTTTAAAGAAAGATTTGGAAATAAATATGGTATCTTCAAAAGAAATAATTGCGACAAAATAAAAACAAAGATAAATGTTGAGGTTAAAATAAAGCAAAAAAGAAAAAAAAAAAAAAAAAAGAAATACTTTAGAAGTTGACTATCAACAATCTCATGAATCTATACTTTATTTCCCATCAGGATAAACAGTTAACTTGAACATCTATATTATTCTTTAGAAAAGCAATTAAAGCAGACTTGAAAAAGAGCAATATTAACATTTTATTGAGACTTTAATGTTTGTACAAAGGAAAATCATATTTCAGGCCACATAAGGGCTCTTTAGCAATACTCCTTGTAGGTTTAAGACGACCGAGCAGTATGTGCATGTGCAATTTAGCGTACAACACGTCCATCCCAATATCGACTTGCACCATGTAAGAACAAGGTGGTATTCAATTTTTTTGTGGCCAAAGGGTGTGAAACCTGAAATCTAGGGATGAATGAAGGTTCAGTATGGAGGTTTTTGAGTCAGAGGAAAGTATATGAATGGGAAGAATGATTTCAAAACACAAGACAAAATGCCAATGATGAACCGCGGGATGGGAGACCAACAAGGTGGCAACTGACATGGCGAAGTAAAAGATTGACCAGTTAGTCCATGGCAACAGGCAAGCCACTATTGTATTGATGGAATAGTCGCAGATTTTAACAAGAGTCACTGCGCTGCGCACAAAATTGTCCATGATGACCTCGGTTATAAAAAAAATGTGTAGCAGATGGGTCCCAAGGCAGCTGACAAGGTTGTTTGCGAATGCCCACAATGAGTAGGGGGTTACTCTTTTGTGTGCCCTGAAAAGGACGTTAAGTGGCGGGTTGCAGTAGCTTTCCTCACATCCCATGAGTGCTGATGAAGGTGGACCAGGCAGTTACGCTACACTTGGCTTCATCTGTGTATCGCTCACTACTACGGGGATCATGTCAATTTCCCACCTCATTAGACAAGCTGCTATGAAAATAGCCCGTTTCCAGGGAGGGCTACTGGGAAGCTGAGATGAGGGTCTTGACCAGTATGTTTTACATGACCCTGACTAACATGTCTGATCAATATATCTTGCACTGGAAGCGACCATCGCCATGCCCGTTTCCACTTAGATTAAAACTTGTTAAGTTCCAGCAGCAGCAATCACAACGGGGTCCAGAGACATTCATCAATCCCTCAATTTCTACCAACCTCGCAGCCTTCTCGTCTATTAACATGGTCCTGGACGCTATAGCGTGTTTCAAAACTTATCTAGAACCCTTGAATGTATCAAAATGAATTTTTTGCATGCTGTCTTACATTTCCCCATGACATTAAGATTATATAATTCATAAACTGCATATACTTTCATTTTCTTATAACTTGCAAGTTTATTTGATCTATAATGTAATATTGAACAAATTGCTCACTTTTGAGAAGACTTAGGCATATCTTCAATTCCCATTTAAATTCATAAATGTGAGTACTCAATAATAATATGCTTCAATTGCCTCTTGCTCGTGTGTTTTTTTAAAAGTGCTTATTGAGACGGAAATTTAGCATCTGAAATTAAAAAGAAGTAAAAGAATGGGTTCATGTGTATAAACAGCCTACGGAACAGGAAATAATAGGTTATATATTCAGTTCTGATATCAATCTTTTTGATGATTGGGGTGGTCGAGAAAAGGACCTGTTTTCACAGATGATAAATTCTGGTACAAAAATGTATAGAGCATTATACATCCTCTTGCTCACTTAATTAGAGTCAGACGACCCCAACATAGGGCTTCTAACTGCCGAAGACGGATGTATCGGACCAAAAGGTGCAAATATCGCAGTCAAGCTGTAAACTAGAGACACAATGCATTCCGTTCTCCGAACTACATCCTGCTACTTGCAAAGCCCTGTTGAGGGCTTGGCAGTGGAAGAGTGAGAACGAATGAAGAAGAAGGGCTTCTCAAACTAGGGAATGTGACTCCTGGAGGAGTGGGGAGCCCGTAACATTTGAATTAGCAGTTGCAGCTTTGCTTCCATTTGTTAAAATCTATTTCAACAGGATCAGGGAACCATAGCTGACCGAGACCCTGTTCAGCCTTCATATAGTGGCCCTTGAAACAGATATGCACTAGTCTAGTCTGTCTAAGGGATATAAAGGATAGAGATTCGCAGAAGAAAGAGAAACCCAGTAGCCAAAAAAGAACAGCTGAAATTGGATGTGTCGAACCGAAAAGACACAGATATTACACATTGCTGTAAACTATGACATATCATTTTCTTGAAGAAAGCCGAAGAAGACCGTTACCTTGAAATAGTGAGAGAGCTTGCATGTCTCAATGATCCCAGGAGCTTAGCCAGTAGAACCATAATGTTAGGAAATGTGGAGAGGATAGACCAAGCAAAGATAACTAACCTAGAGTATAATAAGTTAGGTTACGGCCGACCACCCAAATCTATATTTAAAAAGTCGGCTACAAAATGTTGACAACAAAACAAAAGGGCCTTGGAATAGGATAAGGTCTTCAGAAATACAAAAAAAAAGACTCAGTGGAGTGAAAGCCACAAGGGAGCTCGACAGCTGACTGCCCTTCTGAATATAGCGAGATGCAATGTTAGAACAATCTACCAGACAGGCAAAGCAGCACAGATAGCTAAAGAGATTTAACAAAGAAATTACAAAATGGCAGTGTTATGACTGTGAAACAAGATGAATACAACCAGGAAAGATGACACAAAAACTGGGGAAATGATAATCTACCGTGGAAACAAGGGAACTGAAGTGTAACACAAAGCACTGATGCTTTCTAGATAGGCACAGAGGATGATTATGAAGTGGGAGACTGTTAGACATAGATCATAATTGCAAGCTTTAGAACAAGGTTCAAAAACATCAATATCAACATCATTCAATGCTATGTCCTGACCAATAAGGTCAAAAATGGTGGAAGTAAAAGTTGGAAGAGGTCCTTTACACGTAGAAAAGGAAAGATCTCTTAAAATTAATGGGTGACTTTAACGTAAAAGTGTGGCCAGATTGACAAAATCTGTGTCAGTCAAGATATAATGTACATATTTTACAAGACCAGGAAAGGAAGACAGAATATAGCATGACCAAGTTCTACAAGAGATATATGAGTATGACGAGATGGACATTAACAGTATGTGGGAACAGACAAAAGACATTCTTTCGCCCTTGCTGGTCTTGTTGGATATAGATTGACATCAATCGAGGGGGAAAGAGTTGATATTCAGTGGACACTATGGTAACAATTGGAGGATCTGGACTACACAGATGATCTGGTACTTGTGTCACAGTCAGAGCCAAATGCAAGAGCAACTTGATTGGGTGAAAGAACAATCAGTCAAATTGGGACTGAATGTAAACAAAGAACACCAACCAAGCTACTTAACACTATTAACAATGAACCAATCATGCTGAAGGAAGAGCACTTGGAAGAAATGCACTTTTCTATAATATTTTGCATGTTAAGGATGTGATCGCTCATGCCTCTACTAGAGTGTCTGCATCCTGAGTTACATTCAACCATCTTGACTTACGTCTTTGTCAAGATAGTTCAGGACCATTACCTATTTGGGCAGCACAATTGACACACCAGGAGGTACAGGTGCAGAATTGTAAAGACAAGAATGACATTTCTTACACTAAACAACACATGGAGATCAAAGGGAGATCAAGATTCGCACCACAGTTAGAATATCCAATGCCAGTGTCAAGTCAAAGCTACTATATAGAGCCGAAACATGGAAGACAACCAATGCCATACAATAAATGCCTATGAAGGATAATGGGCATAAGTGGTAGGACATAGCATAGAATGAAGAACTACGAGAAAAAAGCAAACAAAAGTCACTGGAACAACAAATTAAGCAAAGAAAATGGGGCTGATATGACATATGCAGAGGAGGATCCCGTTCAACATAGCCAGACAGGCTCTTACATGGAATCCTCAATGAAAGAGAGGGAGATACAAAAATATTTGGAGAAGAGAATGTGAGAAGAAACTAAAATTAAATGATTACACCTGGAGAGAGACAGAAAGTGCAGCACAGGACCACATATGCTGGTGAGATGTTGTCAATGGCATATGCTCCAAGAATTGCGACAGGCTTTGATTGATTGATCAATTGAATGTGGTGTTTGATGTGGACAACGTATTTTATTTTCCTAGACGTAATATTGTTTCTTAGTCAATTTTTTGTTCTATATATAACCTCTTCAAGATTTATCTTCTTCATTCTCATTATCCATGGTATTTTGAGCACTTTCCAGTAGCATTCATGTTCAAAGGATTCAATCTTCTTCCATGGCGATTATGTAGTTGTCCATGTCTAGCATTCATATGTTGCCACAGTGAAGATACAAGTCCTCAGGGTCTTTATTTTTTTCTCACTTTATTAATGTTCTGTCATAAGTTTTTATTTTAGTTATTAATCTCTGCAATGCCATGGCCACTGTTCTTTCTACTTTTTGGCAATCTTCATTGTTGCTTATAATCAAGCCGAGATATTCAAAACTTGAGACGTTTGTAACTTCTTGCTTCTCTAGGATAACTTTATGTCTGGTTTTGCCTGCCAGAGCTCAATATCTTGGTCTTTCTGATATTTAGGTATACATTTTGCTCCACATTGTGTTGTTATACCAATATGATCATCTGGTCCAGCCCTGCAGTGCTCTCAGAAAGCACAACTGTATGATCTGAATATCTTAGTTCTGGTATTTTATTCCTGTTTATTCAGCTTAAATGCTGAAAATATAAATGGAAAGTATGCACCCTTGTCTCGCTCTCTTTTGGACCTCTCTAGCTATTCTGACTATTGATTGATATAGTGTTGCAATCAGTTGAATCAGGGGCATTGATAACCACCAAATCTTGCATAATTCTCAATACATTTCATGTTGCACACAGTAAAAAGTATTTGTGTAATCTATGAAGCAAGTGTGTAAGTTGACATTGTACTCTGCACTTTTCTATAATATTTTGCATGTTAAGGATGTGCTCACTCATACCTCTACCAGAGTGTCTGCATCCTGAGTTACATTCAATCATCTTGACTTACGTCTTTGTCAAGATAGTTCGGGACCAGAGCGAAGTTGATGACCAGCGCAGTTTCTTCCTCACTATAATCAAAATACAGCGCAGTTACATCATCAAGACAAAAACTGTCTGCTGATGTCACCATCATCACTTGCGATGGGCAACTAACCACGTTTGCAATGTAAATCTTGCATGTGCTTCAAGTACTTTCTCATTGAATTTTTTTTCTAAACATTTCATGATGATCCTCGTGAGGATTTTGCTAGGATGACTTTTGATGGTTGGGCAGTTAGTACATCGTTTCAGATCATCATTCTTTTGAAGTGGGGTATTATATACATAACTTTTTCATGCTTTTGGGTATATTTTGCTGCACCAGATCTTCTTGTGCAGTGCGTGGAAAGTGTTGACCTGGTCTCTACTTCTGCATGTATAAATTCAATTAGTATTTTATCACATCCCGATGATTTCCCTTTTTTTTCATGCTTTGGGTTGATATTTGAACATGATCTATCAATTATGTTAGGGCTTCTTCCAGCGTCTTCGTACATTTCTCTGCAATATTGCTTTCATCTCTCAAGTGTTGTTTGTCCATCGTTTCTGAAGAGTGTCACATTGTCATCTGTCAGTCCTGGAGTGGGTTCGTAGGTGGCTGATCAAACCAATCCGAGCCCAAAAGCATCTGTCACACTAAGGGCAGAAAAACACTGTCTGACAGTCAGATGAAGGCAACTCGTCTCTTGCCTTTTGTGTTGCTTGTCCCCGTGCAGCTTCCGTGATTCTTGTCTGCTCCATATGTGCCGTGTCACAAGAGATTTTACTACACCTGGCAGCGATCTTCTCCCATTTATCGCTCAAGTATATTGTTGTTCTCTGTCAGTCTATTACCATCTTCGTCATTTATTACGTGTAATGATGGTTTGAACCCACTATTTAGTGTTCTGATTTCTTTAAACATGTTTTCTTCTTTGCCTTGTTTTTGCAACTCCTGTATCCTACTGCATGTGTCTAATTGATGTTGCTTCTTATCCTTTATAATTTATCTTCTGATTTCTATTGCGCTGTTTTTTGTATTTGGTGGTATTGTGCTGTATCCCAGATTTTTAAACTTTTTTCTTTCTTCTTTGAGTCTCAAGATCTTTTCTGATTGTTGAGCCATTTCCTAGGTATTTTATTACTTGCTGGTGAGAAGAGGAGCCTACTTGCCTGTGTTACAAATACATCTTGTGTCATATATTCCTACACTGCCATAAGGACCCCATATTTGTTTTTTTTTACTACTGTGGTATATTTTTGTTGTATCGTTGTAGTGCATTTCAGCATCCTCAAATTATTATAAATTGATCATTATTTCCCTTCTCCATGAAAGAAAATGTGAAAATTATTGAATCTTGTTGGAGGATACTGCATGGTGCTTGGTCGATTAATGTTAACAAGAAGTGAAATAAAAGAATTAACAATTCACTGGTTGCAGTAGTTTGAAATTAAATGTAGGCAGAGTAGGAATGAACTGCACTTGAGAGGATTGATCAGGAGTGTGTGTAACCATCAATGTTCAATACACTTTTAGCAATTTGCTGAAAGAGGCTGTGCAGAAGTTGGTACAATAACTGTACAACCAGCAATCTCATCTATATTCTACATGAATCATCAAGTACTAGTAGAGTATTCCATAATCTTCATAATTATGCAGAGTAGCAAATACAGTATATTCTATAGGAATCATCAGTATTCATTCCATACACAGTTCTCTATTTGCTGAAAGAGACTGAGCACCTATTGCTTATGTGTCTCAGATGGTGTCTCCTTAGTGCAGTGTGATAGAGTAAGAGTGAATCACTGAATGGGGTGATAATTTGTTCATTCTAAAGTAACATAATTGATCCCCTCTACTTAGCCTAACTTCCATTCTTATTTCCACTTTTCATATTATATTTAAATGATACAATGAATCTATGAATTATTTGACACAAACTATAAACTAACATTTATGATAAATACAGACATGGCAATCACTGCGATGCCAAACAGCTCTTAGACTTGGCTGCTTAGACCTAGTTATTTAAATTTAAATTTAATTTAGATGTAATTGAATAGCCTTTTATTTCCCCAGTTAATTATGGTTATTTAGCACTGAAAATACATCAAATATTTAGAATCTACTAATTAGACTAATAAGTCATTAAGTTGATTAAGTGCATTCATTCAGTAGACATTGATTGACTCATTGAGATATTGAATGATTTAGTGCAGACTGCTCTCACGAGTCACGTCATTTACATTCTTTATGATTTTACACACAGGCCTGCACAATACAATGACAATTCACAATACGTTTGTTAGTTAAGAACGTTAATCTACTAACTAATACTTACTTTAAATAAGTATAAGTATTCAAAGCACGACCGTGAATGCGTAGCATAATATTAATTATGCAATCAGAAAGTAGATCTAATTACTAGTAATATAGTAATATATGATTATATCTAGATAGACTATTACTATTGTTTTTAAAATTGTTAATATGTAGTATGTAGATCTTGATCTAGACCTATTTTTAACTCTATAAAAATAATAAAATTGAATTGCTAAAACTCAAAACTAAACTAAAACAATACTTTTCTGAAACACTTTCCTTCGTAAATAAGCTGTGTCAAGTATCCACGAAATCCTTATCGGAACCTAAACCTCTGGCATAAGCGCTACCTCCCAATCAATAAGCAAGTGATGAGTAGGCTACATGATTATTCACAATGAACTTGTGATGGGTGTTTGAGTTGCAGTTAGAATTATATGCGAGAAGCAGGTTTAATTAATGTAGAAACATGTTTCCTCACCTTCTCGTGCTTTCAGATAAACTGTATTCGCGACAATGTTTTCAAGCTCCATCTAATTTGCAAGTGAACGTATTATTGCAACATTGCTGCGAAACGTAAGCCCTAACTGCACGTACTAAATCCTTCTATTTTAACTCACTCCTCCAGGGTGTGGTAAAGCGCTAGAAAAATGGCTGCCGTCATCAAGGAAAAACAGAGCAAGACGTTTCTCATTGGTTAAAATTCTTGAGCACATACTAATAAAAATATTGAAGTTCACCAACAATTCAACATAGAAATGTAGATTTATGGAATCGCAAGAAACGGCAGTCAACCTTTCGGTTTACTATGTCTTCCTTAGTGGAATACAATGGCTAAAGAATGAAATGGGCAGTATTGTAAGTCGCATATACAATAAGCCCAGGATGTGTGATAAAGCATGTGTTGATGTAGTGTAGTGCCGGTAATCAATCACAGAGGTCTCAAACATGCTGCAAGAGGGTAGCATGCGGCCTGTCAAACAATTATATGCGGGCTGCAGAGTGCAATGTATTTGGTGCCTCGTGATAGTATAAAATAGGATGTATTTTGGGTGCAGGTGAGACGTTTCCTTTAGTGCTGCCTCTTGGGCATAAAATGTATCCCTGTGCGACCGACGAACCACCAATTTGAGATTCCATCTATGAGACATAATAGAAACACATATTCTGGCATTTATTCCCATTGCTTTGTTTCGAGGCAGGAGTCTCAAGCTTTCTAGAGGTCGCATGAGGGCGTTTGGTAACAATATGAGGGTTTTTTTTCAAAGTCAAAATGGAGGGCAAAATTCAGATGGAAAAAAGCTGAGAATGTCCAAGAAACAAGTACTTTACACAAGCGTGCAAGAGCCTTTGGGTGCAGACTTATGCTGAGCTGAGATACATCGATGAAAATGACATAATATGTTCAGACTACTCCAGCATCAGGCCCGACTAACATCATGATGATGATTGTAAAATGTAGGTAATATCAGTCTCATATTACAGATATTGATGCCATGAATGAAGTGTTACATTTTTGGGACTTGGTTTGCCTTCCCTGTTCGATTCCTAACCTCTTAGCTAGTATGCATAGTTGCAGTCTGTTTCAAGGACAGTCACTTGAAGGCGGAATATAGTCTTGGTCAGTTATGAGCCACTAATTCTGATGCAAGCAGCCAGCTAAAAGTCGCTGACTGCTGTTAGCTCATATACTGCTACGTGCTCAACGCGGATGTTTAAACTAAGTCTAAATGAGAATAATCTGTACCAGGATGGAAACCTGAACTACTTAGGCACTACTTTTCATGGGCGTATGCCGGGCAAAACAGATAGAGAGAAACCGGATACATTTAAAACAACGAATGTAAATCATTTTTTTTTTTATGTGCTGGTACAATTTGAGGAAAAAATTAAAAAATTGCTAACAAAAAATGTACAGTGGATCTGTGAGAATAGTCTTAGAATATGGCATAACAGCATGGACAACTGCAACTAAATCAAAGTTTAACCAAATGAAGATTTTTTTTTAAAACTAAGCAAGGAGAATCTTTCCTGGTTTTACTTTTTGCTTCACAAGATTAAACAGACGGCGATCTTTGCGTAAAGGCAAATTCCTTCTGTAACCCAAAAAACATGCATTGCCGGCGCACGTCAGCTACCACAAATATGAGTATGTCCTATGATCGTGCAGCGTTTTGTAGACACTCTTGAGTCCATGAAATATGTCGCCTAGTCCTTTTGAAGAGGGGCGATACACTCGAAAGTTCCGAGTACAGGCTCTGTGCATAAAAGAACCCATGTAAATTGAAAATCGAAAAGAGCAGATTGTTTGTTGCATTTCGGGCAACTGTTCTATATAAACGAGCTTTCTGCTCAATGGAAAGTCAAAAAGGAAACGGCTCCTTCATGGAACAAGGCCACAACAGGCCAATAACTCTGTGTATGCATAATCCATTAAAGTATATACACAAATGACATGTACATCACCAGGTATAGCAGAGGAGCGGCTAAGATAAGAAGTCACGTAAGAAACTAGCATTCCCCGGATCTTCATTTGACTTAACTTAACTTAACGTCCTTATTCGGGGTTTAGAAGACTCTGCATAGTCTGTATAAAACCAGTTTCTCGAAAGGTGGGTAACCGATTTGCGAGTCCAACATAATAGACTCAAACATTAGAGCAAAGTAGACCGGCAGCCTGTTAGATGCCATCTATGCTGCTCTTCACAAACCTCGTAACCATGGCCGGTGTTATGTCATGTGTCACACAGTTAATCGCCTTTTACAACATGCTCTCTGTATGGCAGTGGTTCTATTCTTGTCTTTGTTTTACACAAAGACCCCGTCGGACCACTCAGGACTGTTGATGTTGATGTTCACCAAGCGTGAAGAATTCGATACGATTGACTTAGAAAATAATGTTAGGAGAACCTTTTTGTTGCTTGTCAAATGCACGTTTCAGCTTTCGAACTACTTCCTCCATCACTTTTCCAGTCACAGCATCACACGTCCCACAATTCAATCTGTTCTAGTGGCAAAGCACATTTTACACTATAAGAACATCTGTTATTTGAAAACGCATTAGGCATTGAACTATTCTTAAGTCTGAAAAGAACAAAAAACATGATTTAGTTAGGAAGAAAGTCTTTCTTTAACGAATGTTCTTCTTCTTCATCCTCTTCTGCGTTCGTTCTCAATCTCCCGCTACCAAATCCTGAAAAGGGCTTTGCCAGTAACAATTTGTTGTCCAGAGAATGGAATGCGTTGTGTTGCTAGTTTACAGCTTGGCTACGCTATTTGCATCTTTCGGTCCGACACATCCTTCTTCGGCAGGAACGAATTTTCTATTTTTATACATTCATGCCATTTTTCAACAGACGTCTGACTGATATACGAAGGGAGAAAATGTTTGTCAATAGAAACACTGCTTTAAAACTATATCAAGGAAATGAACCAACACAGTTTACGATTAAGAAATGTGTTACCTTTAACAATAATGATATCGTCATTCATTAGTAACAGTTAACGCGATAGGGTTAGAACGACAGGTTCTTGAAGGGAAAAAAATATGTGCTCTTCTGCCATCAAGAATAGAACACACTATAGTTCAAAAATTTGCGACTGAACAGCTCACCAAAGGAAAACACGCATCGCGCAAAACAAGAGAGTGTTGGATCAAAGGCCAAAATATGAAAAGGTGTACTGACGTATTGATAAAAACCTACTGATGGGATTATAAGATGAATCAAATGAAAGGAATTTCTAACTTCTTGTTTCCTCAGTGTCCCTAGTTCGTATCGATAGGGCTATATTGTTCCTTTAAATTTGTTTGTGTTTTCTCTTGGAAGATTGAATCCAGCAAGATTTTGCGCAGTTCTGTTTTTTATTTATTATACAAAATAAATGCTATCTACAAAAATGAACTTGGCTCTCTGGCAGACTCGCTCTAACGCCTGTTCTAGTGCTTACAAAAAAAGCATAGTCCAGTGAATACCAGCCTACTGCAACATTCCAGACAGCGATTGGGGGGGGGGGGGGGGGGGACAGACTCGCCAGAGAGGGAGGAATGCTGCAGCAGCGTGATACAGAAATCACAAGAAATGAGACTAAAATAGTCATTAGGGCAACGTACAGCGCAAAATAGAAAAAGACCACCCTGGCCATACAGAAAACCTCCCAACTCTCTAGTCGAGACCAGGTGATCATTCTACGGCTACACACAGGTCACAACAGCCTGAGATGTCATCTGTACAACAAGTTGAAGATTGGCACTATGGACCATGTGCCTGCGGCAAAGTCTCCACGACGACATACCATATTTTGCAGTCCTGCCCACTGTTTACTGACAAAAGAAGTAGCATTCGGCAACCGCTAGTGTACTTTAAAGAGAAGCGATACAGAAGTGCACGGAGCCTTGAGCCGACTGATGTCTTCGTTAGAGTAATTGAAGTCGAGGTCTGAAGACGAACGAGGAATAAGAATGGCATTTGTTTGTGAGAGCATTTTACTTGCTGTAAAATATATCTTTGTTTGTGTACAGCTAACTCATATTTGATGGACGGAATATCGTTAGTTATGTCAGTTTTTCTCTGTTTCTAAATTATTTCGTTTATAACAAATAATTCACTATATTCACAGCTTACTTTTGTTATCTATTATTACATTATGAAACACCAGTTGAGTCACGGGCCAAATAAAACGACTTCTAGGGCCACCAGTTTGGGACCAGTGTTTTAAAAGTTTACCTTTCTTTCGCATGTTTCGCCTCTTGCAACCACAAACGTAGTCACTTTGGTGCGGCCCGACATCTGAAGTTTAGTCTATATAAGTTTTCTCTCAGATGTCTCAGAGACATCTGAAGCAAAACCGAAATCAATACACGAATTGCAATTTTCAGATGATCAGTGTTTGCTTTCTGCTTCTGTTTCTAAGAATCGACGTCACTGCACTCCGAGCATACCCATAGGTGTTCAGTCTGTCTCAAGAATGGCACAGGGTATGGATACTGATGATCTCTGTAGCTCGCTGGTTAAGTTGAGTTAATGTCAAAACTTTGCAGCCTGTGGATTGCTGCTTCATCGATTGCAGTGTCTTTATCTAACAGACGGTCATTGATTGATTTCAAAATGCTGATTCACTTCATGCTCTACTCTCCTGTTGTCCAATTTTCTGCATTCCTTGCCTAATATTATGATGGCTCTCATGCTATCACCAGCGTAGACCCATTATTCTCCCTTGGCTAACGTCTCAGGTGGGGGTGACATGTCCGATTGTTTTCTTTGTCTGTGTCATCCATGACGGCCCTCTTGATCCCTTGATGTCTGAGATACTACTGTACAGTGGGTACCGCGTGTTTGTGGTGCCACTTTATGTTACTGATAACAATCCCAACATGTATCGCATATTACAATCGGGGTATCTCTAGTGCAGCCCAGAGCCAGTCGCATACCTTTATTCAGAATGCGTTTCAACCTTTCACACTGTGTTCTTGAAAGTGTGAGGATGCCCAGTCAGTAACCGATAACCGGCAACACAACCTGACGAAATAAGATGAACAGGAGGGGCTGTTCCAAGTTGGCAGCAGCCATATAGTCTGCTTTACGACTATGAAAATAAACAGTAAAATCACATGACGTGCTTGCGACTACCTGTGCTAAATACAATATGCTAATTAACAAGAAGAAACCAAAAACTAAGGATCAATAGAACACATGGATCACTCATAAAAATAACAGCTGTCCACCGATGAGGACCGCCGATATCATCCTTGTCACAGATTTCCCTGTTGGGCGTGGGTGCGCATGTGGCTGAACAGGTCAATGCGGGCACGAAAACATCTGCTACATAACGGGTACACGAGGTTTGTAGAAGGTGATGGTGTTCCCGCTGTTCGGGATTTCCGGGTCTCGTGTCTGCTCTGGGCTTTCACAACATGGAGGTCTTCGCTTGTAGCTACTCCCGCTTTGACTGTGCCTTTCCAGTCAGATCCGTTATGCGCAAGACATTCCGAGGTCCCAGGTGTCAACGTCTATCTGACAAAATTTCAGTGAGTCCATCAGACTGTCTTTTGAACGTTTCTTCGTGCGCCCTCTCTCGCGCCATCCCTCTCAGCTCGCCGTAGAGAAGCCTCTTTGGGAGCCGCTCGTCTGACATACGGACGAGGTGTCCGGCCCATCCTAGTCGTGCTTTTTCTAGCAGTGCATGGATGTTAGGCATTTTAGCCCTCGAAAGAACTTCGATGTCAGTGACACGATCTTGCCATCTGATGTGGAATATTCGCCTCAGCCAACCTGTGTGGAAGTGGTTTAACCTCCTTGCATGTCCAGAGTATACAGTTCAGCTTTCGTGGGCATAGAGTAGTGTTGGAATAATGGTGCACGGTAGACTTTGACTTTGGTCTTGACGCTGATGCCAAGAAGGTCCCACACCATCGAGCGCATTCTACCAAAGGATGTGCTGGCCTTTGCTATTGTGTTTGCCACCTCATCGAGGCTGACAGATCTCGACAACGTGCTGCCTAGATACGTGAATTTATCTGCGACATCCGACTTCAGCATGAATTTTATGTAAGGGTCTGCTTCCTCCTGCATTTTCTAAGGGTTTGCTTCGCCGGGGTAACGGCCGGTGCTGTGATGGGGATCGAACCCAGCACCTTCGGGTCGTGAACCG
Organism: Ariolimax columbianus; assembly: GCA_036924085.1. Lineage (NCBI taxonomy): Eukaryota > Metazoa > Mollusca > Gastropoda > Stylommatophora > Arionidae > Ariolimax > Ariolimax columbianus. The sequence goes on from JAVGWX010000003.1 coordinate 119,096,313, forward strand.
TGTCACTTAACCACTAGCCCACGCCGTCCCCCAATGCAAAGTCTAACAATATATTCGCATACAGTAAGAATGTCGTTTTCTTACATCCCCCCCCCCCTCCCCCCAACCTTCCATTATTTTTATATTTTTTATATTTTACAAATACAGGGCCCGATAATTATAATAGCAATAACAGTTCTCCATCGTAATGGAGACTAGTGCTACGAGAAGTGTTTTCATATGGTTGTATAAACCAATCCTGGCATGACAGACTTTGCCGCACTCGAGGCACTCATGTGAGGAGTCGGCCGTGGAAGCGTCGTGAGTTCTGTTCTTGTGGTCGGCACGCTTTCTCTTAGCCCCAGCGATTTGAGCATCTTGCGTGATGCAAGATCGCAAGGCGGAACTGATCTGTGCAAGCAGCTCACAGGAGATGACATAAATGTTAAAGCATTTCAGAGACACTTTCGTGGAGTTTCTATAGCCTTTCTTCTGTCCTCTAATGAGCGACTGCCTGTTGCAAGTTCACCGTATAACAGCTGTTTGTGGATGCGCTCATCGGGCTTTCTTAGCTGTGCTTTTCGCAGAAGCGCATGGATGCTCACCACATTAGAGATACCACGAATTTCAGAGATAGGCACCTCGACCGGGCACCTCATCTTAGTACGCTATGCAGCCGTCTCAGATGTAAACGATTTAGCTGTCTGGCGTGACTGATATACACTGTCTATGTTTCATTTACATGCAGCAAAGTGCATAACACTATAGGACGAACACTTAAACTTTGGTGGCGACACTGGTACAATGTTGACTCCAGATGTTTGCTTGCAGCTTCCCAAATGCAGAGCTCGGATTTATAATCCCGCTGGTAACCTCAAAGTCGATTTTCGCATCTCTAGTGATGATACTGCAGAGGAAGGTGAAGCTATAATAATAGGGCCCTGTAATGTACACATCGTAGTCCAATTCATCTGAACTTTAAATAAATAATTGCTTTTTCACAGTCATGGTTAGTTCCATCAGCCTTTAAACAAAATAATTTAATGTAATGGAAAAATACATGTTCTGCGTTATATTCACCTTCCACGAGACAATCTATTTATTGTTTTCGTTGTTGTTTAATGCTACATGAGTAAGTTTAAACAACTGCGCCCATTGAAAATGATGTTAAGTGGCAGGTTATAGTAGTTTTTCTCACATCCCGAGCATGCTGATGAAGGTGGACTGCGGTCCTCCAGGCGGTTGTGCCATGCTGGCCTTATTTGCGTGGCGCTCACTACTACGGGGATCACATCGACCCACATCTTGTCAGCCAGGCTGCCTTGAAAATAGCCTGTTTCCAGGGAGCGCTACATGGAAGAGAGATTGTGGTCTTGGTCAGTGTATTGCGCCTGACCCTGACGCGACGTCCTTGTCAGTATGTTGTGCCTGACTGGACTAGCATCTCAGACAATCTACTTAAAAACAAACTTTCGCTTCGGTTTTTTAAAAATGTTTTTGCTGTTGTTAATGGGTTTGTCTTTCTTGGATCTACTGGCTCTTTTAACCCCAGACCGTAGTTCTTTAGATTATATCATAACGTATTGACCAGTGTAAGGACAAGTATATGTCTGTATCTAATGTATTATGTGTATTCCACAATGTCATATTAGCAGTAGAGTACATTTTGCCAATCATTTATGAACTTAGAGAAGTGTCAATCATTTATGTACGTAGAGAAGTGTCAATCATTTATGAACGTACGGAAGTGTCAATCATTTATGAACTTAGAGAAGTGTCAATCATTTATGAACGTACGGAAGTGTCAATCATTTATGTACGTAGAGAAGTGTCAATCATTTATGAACGTACGGAAGTGTCAATCATTTATGAACTTAGAGAAGTGTCAATCATTTATGAACGTACGGAAGTGTCAATCATTTATGTACGTAGAGAAGTGTCAATCATTTATGAACGTACGGAAGTGTCAATCATTTATGAACTTAGAGAAGTGTCAATCATTTATGAACGTACGGAAGTGTCAATCATTTATGTACGTAGAGAAGTGTCAATCATTTATGAACGTACGGAAGTGTCAATCATTTATGAACTTAGAGAAGTGTCAATCATTTATGAACGTACGGAAGTGTCAATCATTTATGAACTTAGAGAAGTGTCAATCATTTATGAACGTACGGAAGTGTCAATCATTTATGTACGTAGAGAAGTGTCAATCATTTATGTACGTCGAGAAGTGTAAATCATTTATGTAAGTAGAGTAGTGTCAATTATTTATGTACGTAGAGAAGTGTCAATCATTTATGTAAGTAGAGAAGTGTCCACACCTAGAAAAAGTCCCAGACATGCACAGTCAAACTGAACACGAAGTCATTTCGAATAGGATGTTGAAAACCAAGCGTGCAATCGATGTACACACCTACACCACGCGCTCCTCCCTCTACGATGCTGAGGTCTACTGGCGGGATTTATCGGTATGACGAATTGAGAACGTCTGCCACTTTAGTCGCTCGTGTTATATATGTTATAATTGTTTGTTTAAATTTATATCTTCCCCAGATTTGAAGCATTTATTCGCATGGTCAGAAGAACAACACCCAAACCGGTAGTCCATCATCTCCTTGTGAGATCAAGACTTACATACAAATGGTTTTTCTTTCTAAAAATAAATATAAATTGTTTTACATTTATCTATACCCAGTACTGTTGCCAGTATAATATGCGGCTTGTTCACAGCTAATTACACCCACCAGTAGTGACAATTGACAGCATTAGTCATATGACGCAACGCGTGCAGCTGTATACAACACATGTTGCCAACCAAGAAGAATCAAAACAAAATTTCATTCCCAAAATTATCACCAAGTGTCAAAATTAGAGTTAGAGCCACAAAAAAAAGGGTTCAGGAAATTAAAAAGACAAAGTATTTACATTTTTAATAAAACATTATTTTAATTTTTTTTAAATATATGAACTGCCATTCGCATTTTGTTTTACAAAGGTTTACAAAATTATCATTATAAAACTGTCCTTCAAATGTGTTTGTGTTTTGCAGAAACCCGAGTAGGGAGCAAAGTATAGTTACACTGTAATCTGTCAGGCATTTCGTACACTTTATTTAAGGAGCGTTGGACATAGTCTTCCTGTAGAAACTCTACATCTTAAGATAAAGAAAAACCTCTACATCCCATGGTAGAATAGTATATAATAGGTAGATGGAAATGGAAGGTCAGTACTACGTCCCACTGAGTCTGCGTCCTAGACCACTTTCTATCTGGTTCCATACTTAACTTCTTTATACTGGTTTAGAAGACCCTGCAGAGTTTGTATGCAACCAGTTTCTTTTACATTCACTTTACCTAAAAATACCTATGCGAATCCAACCTATTCTTGAATACATTAATTGATCTTGCCATTATTATTTCCGCTGGCAATGCATTGCATAATTGACTATCTTCCGGCTAATAAAATGTTTCCTGGTATCTAATCTGGACCTTTCTTTAATTGAAATTTGTGGCAGTGCCCTCTTGTTCTTGTATGTGGCTGAAAAATGTGTTATAGTATAAGTTATCCTCTCTGCTGATATCATATACACTTGTTTTAAATCAAATGGACTGCAGTAACAAATGCTAGGAACATGGCAGAACGAGAAAAATCCATGGAGGCAAACATCGCCCTCAAAGCCGCCGCGGCGAAGTACAAACACACTCTCAAGCAAACAGCAAGAGAAAGTTGGAAAAATAAAACGGAAAGTCTGAACCTGGACAAAGAAGGGAACAAGCTATGGAAGCTAGTCAGAGCCATGAACGACGAAACCCCGTCAAATAAACAAATTACCATCAAGCAGGGCGAGAACTTGATCACAGGTAAGAAAGCCGCAAACGCCTTTGTCGATCACTATGCCAGAGCAAACCACATCGAGGTCCCTGCAGATAAGCATACAGACATTAGCGAAGAGCTAAAGGGACACGAAAACATAAATACGGCTCCTGAAGAGCACATGATGGCCAAACTAACAATGCGCGAAATGGAAGAGGCTATGAGTACACTAAAGAAAAGGAAATCTCCCGGAAAAGACGGGATAACAAACGAAATGCTGATGGGGCTGGGCCAAACAGCGAAGAAGAAACTACTATCAGTCCTGAACCAAAGCTGGAAAAGGGGTATTGTACCCCAGGCATGGAAAGATGCAATACTGGTACCAGTACCAAAAACAGGGAAGGACAAAACAGATCCAAATGGATACAGGCCCATAAGCCTACTGAGCTGTGTTGGCAAGCTGATGGAACGGATAATAAACACCAGACTGATGTGGCATCTGGAAGAAAAACGAATACTAATTCCACAGCAAGCCGGCTTTAGACAGCACAGATCCACTGAGAACCAGGTCATCCTCATAGCCCAGGAGATAGAAGATGCCTACCAGGCACAGAAACACACAGTAGCTGTTTGGGTGGATCTGGAAAAGGCATTTGACAAAGTCTGGAAGGATGGACTTAGAGTCAAGCTAAGAAGAAGTGATGTCTGTGGGAAAATGTACAAGTGGATCAACCACTACCTCAAACAAAGAACGGCCAGAGTCCAAGTACAAGGGCAGATGAGCAAAAAGGTGACACTCGAGCAGGGAGTACCCCAAGGGGGAGTATTGTCACCCACACTCTTTCTGGTATATATAAACGATATTACAGAGAATATACCAAGAAGAGTCCATAGCTCAATGTTTGCAGACGATCTGGCTATGTGGACCTCTGAAAAGAATCTCACAATAGCAAGAAATCGGATGCAGACGGCCCTAACATCGCTGGAAGAGTGGGCGAACTCATGGCTGGTCAAAATAAACGAGGAGAAAACCACGTGCACAATATTCTCGCTATCATTAAAACCCCAAAGTACCAAATTAAGTCTGAATGGCAAAATCCTGCAGCCAAACGACAACCCAACCTATCTGGGAGTCACATTTGATCGGCGCATGACATGGAAAAGTCAGATTGAGAGAAACCGAATGAAAGCCAGAGAAAGGATGGCGATCATGAGGAAACTTGCTGGCACAAGCTGGGGAGCAGACGAAGGCATACTAAAGAAACTGTACACTGGAAGAGTGAGACCAGTTCTCGAGTATGGCATTGCGGCATGGACAACCGCAGCGAAGGCGAACTTCGATAAAGTTAACAAACTTCAAAACCAAGCCATGAGAATTATAACAGGTGGCATGAAGTCAACGCCAATTGTAGAACTTGAAAAGATTACAAAACTGCAATCCATGACCGATAGAAGAGACTGCAGAGCCCAGCTGCAGTCAGAGAAACTCAGAAGACTGACGGACCATCCAATGTACCAGAGACTAAACAATTTGGGAAATGGGAAACTAAAGCGGAGAAACTTTGCAGAAATAGCCAAAGCAAAGATGCACGAAGATCCCATAAACGCACTAACAACACCAAAACCCATCACTACTGTACGAAAACCTACTTGGAGGCAGTAAATATTTCCAGAGGTGGTAGAAAATATACCAGGTATTGCAAACAAAAAGTGCCAGAGTGAAAAAGAAAGGAGAGACACTACCCTAAGCTTCATAACGAAAAGCTACCCAAGCATGGACTGGACCCATGCATACACCGATGGTTCTGTAACAAACACTACACAGAACGGAGGGGCAGGAGCATTCCTGAACCTACCAAATGGCAGGAAAATAACACTGTCATTCGCTACTGGTAAGTACACAAGCAATTTCAGAGCAGAGGCAGAGGCACTGAGGGCGGCAGTGGAAGAAATGGTGACACATAAAGAAAATGAAAGCCATACAGTCCTGCTTACAGATGCTCTGGCCGTAGTCACAGCGCTGAAAAGCCAGAAAAACACTGAGCTTAATGACTTAAGAGCAGCACTCTGCAAACTGTGCCAGCAGTCCGCACCAAAAAGGGTAGTGGTACAGTGGGTTCCGTCACACTGCAACATCCAAGGCAACGAGGAGGCAGACAGACTGGCAAAAGAAGGTGCAAGGCTACCACAAACAGATACCAGTATGACGTACGAAGAGTCAAAACGGCTTATCAAAGCCAGATACATGTCCAAATGGGAAACCGAACATACTGGTTACACCAAAAACGATGGCTATTACCAGTTGAACCGAAGAGAGCAGGTCGTCGTCTTCAGACTCCGCACTGGCCACAACAGACTGAGGTACCACCTATTCAACAAATTGAAGATAGGGTGTACCGACGAATGCCCGTGCGGTACTGGTAAAATGACCACTGAACATCTGCTGCAGAACTGCCCGACATACGAGGATCAGAGAGAGCAGATGTGGCCATTGCCAGTGGAACTGCAAGACAAGCTCTATGGTAGTGGCGAGAGTCTCAGGATGACCGCCGCTTTTTTCGAGAAAATAATGGTTACTGTCTGACTGTGTACGCAGAAGAAGAAGAAGAAGAAATCAAATGGACTCCTTCTCTGTTCTAGACATTGCAGGCCGATTTTTTTTTCCTTATAACTATAATTCCGGAATCCCATTATCAGTTTTGTCGCCCTTTATTGTATCCTTTCCAGCATGTTTATATCCCCTCTACGACAAGGATTCAACATCTGAACACAGAACTCGAATCTAGGTCTAACTAATGCTTTATACAGTTTGACTATCACTTCCATGCTCCTATATTTAATATGTTTCTTTATCATACCTAACTTTGCATTTGCCTTTTTCAATTCTATATTGACTTGCTCACTCCCCTTTCCTGTATGATCTATAATATCCCATAGGTCCCTTTATTTTGTTTAATCTTTCTAATATTGTTCTCTCCAATCCAGTATTTACATTCTATATTAGATCTACCTATGAGCATGATTACATTTATCTACATTAAACTCCATTTTGCCCGACATACGAGGACCAGATAAAGCACATGTGGCCATCACCAGTGGCAACACTAACTAGACAAGCTCTATGGCAGTGTCGACAGCCTCAGGATGACCGCTGCTTTTTTCGAAAAAATACAGGTTGACGTTTGACAGCGTACGAAGAAGAAGAAGAAACTCCATCTGCCAACTCTCAGACCATTCTTGAATTGTATCTAAATCGGGTCTCAACATATCCACCTCTGCTTTATATGAGACGCTTCTATCTATTTAACAACTTCGTCATGTGATTTTAACTTCCTGTACAATCTTTGATGTGGTACTTCATCAAAGGTCTTTGCAAAATCTAGATAAATAACATCCATGGGCACCCCTTCTTCTATCATTTTAGTAACCTTCTCCATGAATTCTAACAGATCTGTTAAGCCCGACCTCTCTTTCGTGTCAATGTTAGCTCCTGCAATGAATACATCACAGGGAAGGTATTAAAGTCCAACAATTGAGTGATTTGTGGTTTCTGTGTTAAGCACCTCCTTTATTTTTATGTTAGCAATATAATTTACCGGTGTATGTATAGTGAATTGAGTTACCAGTGATAGGAAACTCTATCCAGAGCAATGCAACAAAAGGTAATCAATCTGACAGTCAGTCAGAAGTCTTCTCACTTCTTTCGAGAAAGTACTTCTGTCCATTTAGCTTCTTTACACTCTAAAAGGGAGATGGACTTGGCTTCCATAATGCCATCTTTTCACTGACAGTTCTGTTGGTGTTGATGTTGTTTTCTTGTTGTTTCGTTTTTCATCCTGCCAAACTTGAGCATTTAGCCAACACTGTTTATTAGTTATTTGTTACCAGGCTGGTGTCTTTTCTATTGCGAGAGGATAGCTTGAGGTGTTGATAAAACTAGTATTTTAGTTGTACATAAACTTATTATCCAGCATTCTATTTCTATTTCGTTTTGCTCCACAACCAGCATTATGTTTTTTTCAGCTGATTCACCAAGGTTTTCCATTATACATGTTCTTTAATGTCCATTCATGCTTTATTGGTTCAGCAGGTATTACGCAGAAGGAGCCAGTAAACATATTGAGCCTACTTTCAGAGCGTGAACTTTGGTTCAATTATGAACCTAGTTTGCCTCAATTCTTTAATTACGTCACTGTCTTTCGACATTTTGAAAGAGTGCTGCTCAGCTGTTCCAAATTGGAACGGAAGAGCTAACTCGTTCACAATACGATGATAGTCAGTGCGGCACTACACGTAAAGCTGGTCGCCTCTGAGACTTCCTAATGGCAACACAAGTCATCTTTACTAGTAGCTAAAGTGCTATCTCCCAGTCATTACACTGCCAAGGACTGTCGTCAAGACGGGGATAGTTGGTTTTTGTGTGCTGGCATGTCTGCTCACGTGAAGTAGATGTGTGCGATTCTGGGCGGCTTTTGTTATTTGCTTTCATCTTCACATAACTACTGTGACGGCCAGTTCATGCAAGACCAAGAGTATGCTGGGACGCCATGTTTATCGTTAGTGTCCACCTTGCACAATGAAATGACATGCCCCAGCGGTTGCCTCATTTCGCATTGTAGGCATTGAGCATTCCCTGATTCTTCACAGTTCACAGAAGCTGATAGCAGGAAATCATACTCGTACATTGACCTGATAATAAAAAAGAGTCGTAAAAGCGTCATGTGCCATTTATCGCCATACGCCTAGGACTTCTGTAAAGTTCCATCTAACGTAGTTCATTACCCTTGCTACATTTGTTACTATCTTCCGCCTCATGCATTGCATGGACTACAGAAGACGAGATAAGCTTTCGTAACATTAGGGACCTTTGGAAGTAAAAGGAAACTAAAACTATCACCAATTTTAAAATCTTTAACTTCAACTTAAAGTCCGTTCTATTATATGGCTCTGAAACATGGAGGACAACAAACGCATTTACGAAATCGGAACAAACTAAAGATTCATGGAAGAAGGGGCTGGATGCCAATATCAGGACAACATTCAAGATTGGGAAATAACGGGCTCGGATCGATCTTGATAGGAAGACTTTGCGTGTATTTGTTGAAAAACTATGCTCTACGAGGAGTGGTCATGTTTTTGACTGATTGATTGATAAACTGGATACATCATATTCTGAACGCCTACTTAGCCTGCTCCGATCTATGATAGGAAGTCCTCTGTCTGCAATTTCTCTAATTTCTCCGAATGAGCCATCATATTTCCGGGTGAAGCTGTTCTCTGATTTTTCATTTTTTCTTCATCGTTCATACATGAAAGAACGTGTTGTTAAGTTCTACCTTTCTTTACAGCGAGACTAGAATACCCCACCGCATTCGGCCTGATTCATCTGATTTCAGCACGTCACATTTTCGAGACCGTGTTTGTCTTTCCTTTTCGATTGCAATTCTCTCAGTCAGGCTGCACGGATACCGTCTGTTCCGTCATTTTGAGGCGAAATACGGGGTTTGACCGCTCAGATTATCTGACCATGACACAAGCAGTCAATAATGAGTTGCTGACTGCTGTCGTCTCTTTCCCTTCAGTGTTGTGCCGCAGTATTTGCCATCATTTAGACACTTACTACAGAATGTCATCTTTACGATAAACTCGTTTTCACGAGAAACTGGACATGTTATTTAAATTTAAGAAATTCGTGAAATTATATTCCAACTATTTAGCCAATTATCCAATCATGTGAAACTGCTAAAATATTTACTTCAATCACTGATTATTTTGAATTTGATGAAATACCACGCAATCGAGCATAACTACAGTTGATATATTTCGCAATCTGGTGTTTGTTCTTTCTATGTTTATACTACTGTTGTTTGAAAGGACTCACACGGAAGGCCAAAGAGCGGTCGACTTAAGACAACTTGGCGGAAAACTCTAGAAGCGAAAATGAAAGTCATGAACCAGAGATGGGGCACGGTGCAAAGGACGACGTCAGACCGAATGAAGTTTGTGGAGGTGATGGTCACAGACCGTTTCCCCAGCCTTTAAACAAGGATCTAAACAAAAGAAAAGATGATGTTACAACTTGGACACACTGTCTTTGAATGCACATTTTCTGTTCTGTTGTATGAGGGGCTATTGAGTCTTTGTGTCTCGAATAATCTACTTTGTCCTGATTGTCACTGGTTTTGTTTTATGATCATTTAGAATTACCGCAAGATAGACTTTATAGGCGCTGTACTTACTTTAACTTGCATACAAATTATATTTCTAACTTTAAGTCAAGTCAAATGGATGATGAAGTGTAGTAACGTCTGATTCACAATCCTAAAGTACCGGTTTCCAATTACTCCCTGTTAAGTTTAGTAAACATGTATTTGTTTTCTCGGTGCGATCACGTGAGTGTCTGCATCATTCAGTTGTCTTGACTGATAGTCTTGTTACTGGTCCAGCGTAGCTCAGGACGAGAGAGTGAGATTGATGATCAGCGCATTTACTTCTTCACCAGAATCCAGATGCAGCGCAAGTTTACATCATCAAGACAATAACAACAAATGTCTAATGAAGTTGATTTGGTATATTCATAGCTCTTTAGCACCTTTGTCGTTTTCAAGGTCAGTAATCTGCCCCAAAGAAGAGATGCCCACTCTTAATAAGGCAGTTGGAAGAGACGTCTAATGACGACTGTGTAATAAACTTAACAACATCATCATGTACACAACTGTGTTACATAATCATTACCTAAATCACACATGAGGTCATTCTCTGCAAGAAGATTAACTGCAATGCTGGCCGTGTATTCCGTTCATAGCAATATATGGTCAAGATACAATATTGGGTGGTATGTATTATGACAGATACATTATAAATATTGTCCCCAATGTGTGTGTTTTCATTTATCAATGTTATGTGTGTATATGCACTTGTGTTTGCATGTGTGTTTTCATTTCAAATGCTTTCCAATTTACAACATATCATCTCATCTGCCCCCTTTTGTCGGTACGTTACGTGGACTGGTGCAGATTTCTATCATGTGCCATCTCTGTGCCATTGTTATATTATTACAAATAAATGTGTTTATATACACGTGTGGTCCCGAGTCGTCTGCCGGGCCCTATGTGTATGGCAAGGACAAGAATAGCACCACTGCCCCACAGAGAGCATGTCGTAAGAGGTAACTAGCTGTGTCACATGGCATAACACTGGCTATGGTTAGGTGGTTTGTTAAGAGCAGCAAAGATGACGCCTAACAGGCTGCGGGTCTACTTTGCTCTAGTCTATTAAGATGCACTCGCACATCAGTTAAGTACCCTCCAAAGTGAAGTAATAAGCTGCTAGAGCCTAGCCCGCTAAGCAGGAAATCTTCCTCCTGGCTACATCCAGCTCACATCAGAGATGGTACCTGCACATGGGCTTATGCCCCTGTAGAAGTACAGGTCGACTAAGACTCAGATTATATACACGTGCCCTAGGTATTTATCACGGTGTACGGGAGAAAACCATTAAAATAACTCCACGGATGTTCAAAACAAAACGTTACGTCCCTTGTTTCAACATGGATCAATAAAAACGCGGCACAATTCTAAATTGGCGCAATCTTATCAACATTGTCAGCTGATCAAGTGCCTTATTTCGGTTGCGAGTGTCGTAAGGAAATATTTCATAATAAATATATGTATTCTAAAATACATTTTGAAACATATGTTCTTCTTCTTCTTCTTCTTCTTCTTCTTCTTCTTCTTCTTCTTCTTCTTCTTCTTCTTCTTCTTTTTCTTCTTTTTCTACTACTTCAAAGTTCTTCTTCTTCTTCTTCTTCTTCTTCTTCTTCTTCTTCTTCTTCTTCTTCTTCTTCTTCTTCGTACGTTCTCAATCTCCCACTTCCAAACCCTGAAAGGGATTAAGTAGCAGAATGTAGTCCAGAGAACGGAATGCGTTGTATCGTAGAATACAGCTTGGCTGCGATATTTGCACCTTTCGGTCCAACACATCCGACTTCAGCAACCATTTTTTTGAGTACCGGGTTAGCATTCCCTCTTCGATCCCTTCTCCTTAGCCAATCTGCCCTGCTGCAGCCTGTTATCCAGAATCACCACATGGAGGTGTAGAAGGGTCTTGGCAGCTATGGTTCGCTGGCCCTGACGCTAGCAGTCAGCTATGGGTCGCTGACCACTGCAGCATCTTGATCCCCTTCAAAGTTCGTCTTAAAAAAGGATGCTTCTTAATATTGTATTGTAGTTTACATATTGACTGCAATATCTGCGCCTTTCAGTCCAAATTGTTCATAGCTGCCCTTGATACCGTATTTAGATCCCTATACTGCCAGGATCGAGGCGTCAACATATACATATATGAGGTGTGTTTAAATCAAACCGGGACTTTTCAGTCTAGTTCTTCCTGAAAGGATTATAGCATGATATCATTAGTTAGGGGCACTAGTGTCCTATTACTGCTAGTTAGCCCACTTCCCATAGGTCAGTCATGTGACATATATAAACATGATGGACAGCAATGTTAGTGCTAAACATGGAACAGCGTGTTGTGAAATTTCTTGTGAAATAAGACGTGAAACCTACGGAAATTTACAGAAGACCGCAATCACAATACATTGATGAGACACTCAGCCGCGGCAAGGCATTTGAATGATGTAAACGTTTTAGAGAAGACCGTACATCCGTGAGTGATGATGCAGGCCGTGATGGCTCTCAACCCATCACAGTCATTCCTGGGAATATCCAGATTGTGGACGCCTTATCAGTGAAAATGGATTCATAACCTGTCGTGACATTGCACAAGATGCAAGTCTTTTTCTGAGTACGGTGAACACTATTATTCATGAACATTTAAATTTTCGGAAGACTAATGCGCGTTGGGTGCGAAGACAGCTGTCTGCTTTTGACCAGCAGAAAAGAATTCAAGCCTGCTCGACCTCACACGGGATTGACTTTAGCTAAATTAACTTCATTTTACAGGTTTAGAAGGGTTTACATAGTCTGTTTACAACGAGTTTATTTCACTCCCCCGATACTGAAAATACTGTGAGCAGCCAATCTATTTTCCAATGCATTAACTGACTCTGCTTCTTTTACATTCCTCTAAAAGATATTTCTTAATATCTGATCTAGACTTGTCTTTACACATTTTGAAGTGTGTTCTTGTAGCCGGCTGAACTTTGAAAAAAACTTGGTATAGTCTAATTTATCCTTTCCATTGATGAATTTATACACTTGTATTAAGTCACCTCGACTTCTTCTCTGTACGAGACACTATAGACCAATTTGTTTAGCCTTTCCTCATAACTATCATTCTGAAATCCAACAATAAGTTTTGAAGCTCTTCTGTGTATCCTTTCTATCATGTTTATATCTACTCTATGATAGAAACTCCCCACCTGAACACAATACTCCAATTTAGGTCTCACTAATGATGTATTAGTGGTCTGCCGGGGTCTTTGTGTATGACAAGGACAAGAATAGCACCAATGCCTCACAGAGCAAGTCGAAAGAGGCGACAAACTTTGTGACATGGCATAACATCGGCCATGGTTAGGTTCTATGTTTAGAGCAGCTTAGATGGCGCCTAACAGGCTGTGGGTCGACTTTGCTCTAGTGTTTTAGTCTATTAAGATGAACTCGCACATCGGTTAACCACCCAATAAAGTATTAAGCTGCTCAAGCCTAGTCCGCTAAGCAGACAATCCTTCTCCAGGCTATATCCAGCCCATACCAGAGCTGGGACTTGCACAGGGGTATTTGCTCTTGTAGAAGTACAGGTCGACTAAGACTAAGAACTAAGAACTCATGATGTATATAGTTTCACATACTTTCTTGCTCTTATGTGAAATGTTTCTTTTGATCATACCCAGGTTGGGAAGGAACACTTACGTCTGGCCAGGCAAAATATACTGATCAGACATGTTAGTCAGAGTCAGGCAAAACGTACTGGTCAAGACCCTCATCTCGGATTCCTAGTAGACCTCCCTGGAAACGGGCTGTTTTCATGGCAGCCTGTCTAACAAGGTGAGGGATCGACGTGATCCCCACAGTAGTAAGTAACATGCAGAGAAAGCCAAGCATAGCACAATCGCTGGAGGACCCCGGTCCACCCTCATCAGCACGCTCAGGATGGGAGGAAAACTACTGCAATCCGCCACTTAACGTCCTTTTCATGGTACACAAAAGAGTAAACTTACTCATTGTGGGCACTCGCAAACAACATCATATCCATCTTCTTAACTTAACTACACTTAACGTCTTTATACTGGTTTAGAATATTCTGCAGAGTCTGTAGACAACCAGTTTCATTTACATTAACTTGCTCTAAAAACTATGAGTATGCAATGTATTCTTAAATGCGTTAATTGTCTCTGCCTCCACTATCTCCTGTGGCAATGCATTCGAAGCATTCACCACTCTCTCACTAATGTTTCGCATTAGCCTATTTCACTGCCACCTGGACTTGCTTCCGAACCTTTACCTGTATGATAGAATAATATAATAAAACTCCTAAGTCCGTGTACTTTTTTATTGTCATAACTTTGTTCTTTCCCATCAAGTAAGTATATTCCTTATTGGATCTACCCATGTGGCTGACTGTATATTTGTCTAAACTCCATTTGCCAGCTCCCAGACCATTTTTGAATCGTATCTAAATCCGATCTCAAAAGATTCCCCTCTTCACGAGAAGAGACCTTGAGGCATAGTTATGTGGCATCCGCAAATTTGGCAAAAATGGATCTGATATCAATGTCCAAATCATTTATATGTATATCAAGAATAAAATTGGCTCCAATACAGATCCCCGAAACACTACACTTATTACATCAACCAATTAGAGTACATATTTATGCCAACTCTCTGACTTCTGTCGGCTAACCAATTTTCTTTCCAATTGGCAATTCCTGCACATGTGATCTTAACTTTCAAAACGATCGTTGATGATATACTCTATCAAAGGCTTTTGCAAATTTTAGATAGATAACATGCACTTGCTCTCTCCCATCTATAATTTTGGAAACCTTCCCCATGAATTCTAATATATTTGTTAAAAACGATCTACCCTAAGTAAACCTTTGCTGACAATTTCTGGTTAGATTAAACTTGTCCAAGTGCATTACAATGTTGTCTATAATTAGGTCAGATCAGGTCATCCCGTAACCGGTGAGGTCGTTGGGGCACACATGAAGACATCCTTACAACCCCACGTCACCCTTCTCTGTCAGCGGCCTCTGCCTGTGCCTCTTCTAGTCGGAGATTGGTTCATTCTTTTATGTTGTCCTCCCACCTCTTTTTGGGCCGGCCTCTTCGTCGTCTGACTTGCACTTTTCCGTGGAGGATCGTATTTGCAAGACTATTTGATCTCGATATGTGACCGTACCAAGCGAGTTTCCTTCTTTTGACAGTTGCAAAGAGGTCTTCAAAAGGCCGTATTGCTGTTGTAATTCTTTCTCGCATTTCCTCATTTGTAACCCTTTAAAACGTTGCAGAGAATGCTCTTTAAACTCAGTGGTCCGTGCACAATATTCTCGCTTTCATTAAAACCCCAAAGTACCAAATTAAGTCTAAATGGCAAAACCCTGCAGCCAAACGACAACCCAACCTATCTGGGAGTCACATTTGATCGGCGCATGACATGGAAAAGTCAGATTGAGAGAAACCGAATGAAAGCCAGAGAAAGAATGGCAATCATGAGGAAACTTGCTGGCACAAGCTGGGGAGCAGACGAAGGCATACTAAAGAAACTGTACACTGGAAGAGTGAGACCAGTTATCGAGTATGGCATTGCGGCATGGACAACAGCAGTGAAGGCGAACTTCGATAAAGTTAACAAACTTCAAAACCAAGCCATGAGAATTATAACAGGTGGCATGAAGTCAACGCCAATTGTAGAACTTGAAAAGATTACAAAACTGCAATCCATGACCGATAGAAGAGACTGCAGAGCCCAGCTGCAGTCAGAGAAACTCCGAAGACTGACTGACCATCCAATGCACCAGAGACTAAACAATTTGGGAAATGGAAATCTAAAGCGCAGAAACTTTGCAGAAATAGCCAAAGCAAAGATGCACGAAGATCTCATAAGCGCACTAACAACACCAAAACCCATCACTACTGCACGAAAAACCTACCTGGAGGCAGGATATATTTCCAGAGGTGGTAGAAAATATACCAGGTATTGCAAACAAAAAACTGCCAGACTGAAAAAGAAAGGAGAGACACTACCCTAAGCTTCATAACGAAAAGCTAACCAAGCATGGACTGGACCCATGCATACACCGACGGTTCTGTAACAAACACTACACAGAACGGAGGGGCAAGAGCATTCCTGAACCTACCAAATGGCAGAAAAATAACACTGTCATTCGCTACTGGTAAGTACACAAGCAATTTCAGAGCGGAGGCAGAGGCACTGAGGGCGGCAGTGGAAGAAATGGTGACACACAGTGAAAATGAGAGCCATATAGTCCTGCTGACAGATGCTCTCGCCGTAGTCACAGCGCTAAAAAGCCAGAAAAACACTGAGCTTAATGACTTAAGAGCAGCACTCTGCAAACTGTGCCAGCAGTCCGCACCAAAAAGGGTAGTGGTACAGTGGGTCCCGGCACACTGCAACATCCAAGGCAACGAGGAGGCAGACAGACTGGCAAAAGAAGGTGCAAGACTACCACAAACAGATACCAGTATGACGTACGAAGAGTCAAAACGGCTTATCAAAGCCAGATACATGACCAAATGGGAAACCGAACATACTGGTTACACCAAAAACGATGCCTATTACCAGTTGAACCGAAGAGAGCAGGTCGTTGTCTTCAGACTTCGCACTGGCCACAACAGACTGAGGTACCACCTATTCAACAAATTGAAGATAGGGAGTACCGACGAATGCCCGTGCGGTACTGGTAAAATGACCACTGAACATCTGCTGCAGAACTGCCCGACATACGAGGATCAGAGAGAGCAGATGTGGCCATTACCAGTGGAACTGCAAGACAAGCTCTATGGCAGTAGCGAGAGCCTCAGGATGACCGCCGCTTTTTTCGAAAAAATAATGGTTACTGTCTGACTGTGTACGCAGAAGAAGAAGAAGAAGAAAACTCAGTGGTCTATAATTGACTAGATCTTATTTCTTGCCATTTTTGGACAAGGGAAAAACAACAAAATTACAAACTAAAATGTTTTTAATGCAAATGTGAGAAGCATAGTAAATAAAAGATAAGAATTGGAACTGTATCTAGAAAAAGAAAAACCAGATATAATAGGGTTAACAGAATCATGGACAAATGAGGACATTGTAGATAATTAACTTAAAATAGAGGGATATACAATGTTAAGGAAAGATAGGGTAGTTGAAGACAAGGCTAAGGGAGGTGGCGTTTTATAATAATGTACAAATTCAGTTAATATAGCGATCAAAGATGATTTATCATGTGATTACAAAAATGAAAGTGCATTGGGAGAAAAAAAAGTGAGCGTGAAAAACAATGATTGAGGTGTGCTATAGATGTCCATTAAGTCAAAAAGAGGAAGATCAGTAGCATAGCAAAGGCAAGTGAAGGGAAATTATTATTAATGGGGGATTTCAACTTTCCAGAAATAAAATGGGATATGGCAGAGGCACTTGTAGAGTCAAAACCTTTTGTTAAGTGCATCTGACAATTTTTTTAATTCAGCATGTAGAAGCAGCACTCAGAGGCAAAAACACGCTTGACTTAGTTTTTACTACAGAGGAAAATATGATTGGCTCAAGTGACTATCAAATCATCCCTTGGGATCTTATTGGAGGGAAAGAAGTAAACATAAACACGCGAACATACCACTACTCTAAGGCAGATGTTAAGAGAATGAAAGAGGCAGCGAGCCACATAATCTGGAAAGATATTGTCGGAGGAACAGATGTTGAACAAGAGTGGAAGAATTGTTAAATAGTTCTAGAAAAGCTAAAAGAGGAATGGGTTCCATGTAGGGAGGTAAACCTAAGCGTAAAAAGTGGATAACTAGATTTGTAGTTAAATGTAGAAGAACTAAAAATAAAGAATGGACAAAATATATAGAGACAGGTAAATCAAAACAAACATATTTAAAATAATTAGACAAGCAGAACACAGCTCAGAAAGTGAATAAAACCGCGAAAATAGTCTTCGAAAAATAAACTTTCTCCGAGGACCAAGACTGATAGTAAAAGCTTCTTCTCTTATGTTAGAAATAAACAAATAAGAAACGACAAAGTAGGACCTCTCATAGACAGTACAGGGAAAATAATAAGTGAGAATACTAATCTACCCAATCAGTACTTTGGCACATTCTACACAAAAGATGACTGCTCCAAGATACCAAAGCCTATAGATAGCTTTCAATGAGACATGGAAACAGCGGGATTAAGATCAGTCTGTATTACAGAGGTTACAATGGGTTTTTTTTTAAATTGGAGGAGTTAAAAAGTGGATAAATGCCCAGGTCAAGATGATATTCATCCAAAATTGCTATTTACAATTAGAGACCAATTAGCAAAACCATTCGCTATATTATGTTCTCAATCCTTTGCAAAAAAAAGGATTGTTCCACGGGATTGGAAAAATGCAGGAGTAATCCCCTTATTGAAAAAGGGGAAAAAATCAGATCCAGCAAATTATAGACCGATGAGTTTAACGAGCATAGTCTGTAAATTGTTAGAGTCAATAATGAAAGAAAACATTATAATGCATTTAGACAGATTTAATCTAATCAGAAGTAGTCAGCATGGGTTTACTAGAGGGAGATCGTGCTTGACAAATCGATTAGAATTCATGGAGGAGGTTTACTAAAAGGATAGATAAAAGAGAGCCAGTGGATGTTATTTGTCTAGATTTTGCAAAGACCTATGATAGAGTGCCAAATGGATTGAAAATTGGTTAACTATAAGACGGCAGTGAGTGGGCATACATAAGGAGGACTCTGAGTGGTGTGAGTGCCACATGGCTCGGTTTTGGGACCACTTTTGTTCTTGATATTTATAAATGATTTGGACATTGATGTGGGATCCATGATTGCAAAATTTGCTGATGACACAAAAACTATGCAGTAGTATCTCATCTAAAGCAGAAGTGGATATATTGATGTCGGATTTAGATAACATTCAAGAATGGTCTGTGAGCTGGCAAATAGAGTCTAATATAGATAAATGTACAGTTATCCACGTGAGTAGATCCAATATGGAACATGATTACATAATGGGAGAGAACAATATTAGAAAGCTAGATAAGAAATGGGACCTAGAGGTCATAATAGATCATACAGGAAAGGTGAGGGAGCAAGTTCAGGTAGCAGTGAAAAAGGCAAATGCAATGTTAGGTATGATAAAAAGAAATATTAAACATAGGAGTAAAGAAGTGATAGTCAAACTGTATGAAGCATTAGTTAGACCTAGATTGGAGTACTGTGTGAAGGTGTGGAGTCCTTATCATAGAGGGGATATAAACATACTGGTAAGAATACAAAAAAGAGCTACAAAGCTGGAAGTGGGATTCCAGAATTAGAGTTAAAAGGAAAGACTAAGTAAAACAGGCCCACAGTGTCTAGAAAAGAGAAGAATTTGAGGTGACAATACAGGTTTATAAGATAATCAAAGGCACGGATACATTAGACTTTAGCAAGTTTTTCAAAATACAACTTCCTACAAGAACAAGAGAACATAGCTACAAATTAACTAAAGAAAGGTCTAGATTAGATATTAGGAGATCTTTTTTTAGTTAGAGAGTGGTGAATTCTTGGAATGCATTGCCACAGGAAGAGGGTGGAGGCTGGGACAATTAATGCATTTAAGAATAGATTGGATGCACACAATTTTTTAGAGAAAGAAAATGTACAATAAACTGATTGTATACAGACTCTCCAGAGTCTTCTAAACCAGAAAAAAACCCGCTAAGTTAAGTTAATTCATTAGTTATCATTCCAATATCAATTGAAATATAAGATGTTGTTGTACCACTTATTGTGTTTGAGATTTGGACTCCCGTGGACCAAGACAGAGTCAACTGGAAAGGAAGTTGGTACCCGCAGCGAGACTGAGGAACGGGTCATCAAGATCTTGAAAAGATAGTCACCAGAAACATAATGTGCCATCTAGAGCATCAACACGTTCTACCTGACACGCTTGGTAGTTATGGAAAACTAAGAAGACACAGGAAAATGCTGAGAAATTTTTAAATAATGTGTATGAAGACTTCATGGTAGTCAGGAAATAGTCGCAGTTGCTTTAGACCTAGACTACGCATATAGTCAGGTCGACGTTGGTGTATTGATCCTGTTTGAAGCATCGTGGAATCAACACATGGCTGGTGAGCTGTATACCAGCTGCTCTGATGCAGAGAAAAATTACACTCTGCTTGGAATCTTGGAATTTCCATTTTGTGTTAAATATTTTCCAAATGATTTCGAACATAATTGATGAATGAAATGGAAGAGGCCATGAGAACTTTAAAGAAAAAGAAATCGCCCGGAAAATATGAGGTAACAAACGAAATGCTGATGGGGCTGAGTCAAACAGCAAAGAGGAAGTTACTATCAGTCCTCAACCAAACCTAGAAAAAGGGAATTGTACCGCAGGCATTGAAATATGCTGTAATTATACCAGTACCAAAGAAAGAACAAGATAGAGCAGACCCAAATGGATACAGGCCTATCAGTCTACTGAGCTGTGTAGGCAAACTGATGGAGCGTATGATAAACACTAGACTGATGTGGCATCTGGAAGAAAAACACATACTAATTTCAAAGCAAGCAGGTTTTAGACAGCACAGATCCACCGAGGACCAGATCACTCTCATAGCCCAGGAAATAGAGGATGCTTACCAGGAGAAAAATCATACGGTAGCGGTTTGTGTGGATTTAGAGAAGGCATTTGACAAGGTGTGGAAAGAGGCACTTACAGTCAAGCCACGAAGAAGTGAAGTTTGTGGGAAAATGTACAGATGGATCAGCCACGACCTCAAAAACAGAACAGCCACGGTTCAAGTACAAGGGCAGATGAGCAAAAAGGTGACACTTGAGCAGGGAGTACCCCAAGGGGGAGTATTGTCACCCACACATTTTCTGGTGTATATAAACAACATCACAGAGAATATACCAAGAAGAGTCCACAGCTCCATGTTTGCAAACGATCTGGCTATATGGACCTCTGAAAAAATCTCACCATAGCAAGATATCGGATGGAGCAGGCCCTAACATTGCTGGAGGAGTGGGCGAGCTCATGGCTGGTCAAAATAAATGAGGAAAAAAGAACATGTACAATATTCACGCTTTCAAACAAACCCCACAACACCAAAATAAATCTTAACGGCAAATATCTGCGGCCAAACGATAACCTAAACTACATGGGAGTCACATTTGATCGGCGCATGACATGGAAAAGTCAGATTGAGAGAAACCGATTGAGAGCCAGACAAAGAATGGCAATCATGAGGAAACTTGCTGGCACAAGCTGGGGAGCAGACGAAAGTATACTAAAGAAACTGTTCACTGGAAGAGTGAGACCCGTTCTCGAGTATGGCATTGCGGCATGGACAACAGCAGCAAAGGCGAACTTTGATAAAATTAGCAAACCTCAAAACCAAGCCATGAGAGTTATAACAGGGGGCATGAAGTCAACGCCAATTGTAGAACTTGAAAAGATTACAAATCTGCAATCCATGACCAACAGAAGAGACTGCAGAGCCCAGGCAGCAAGCAGAGAAACTCCGACGACTGACAGGCCACCCAATGCACCAGAGACTAAATAGATTTGGAAATGTGAAACTAAAGCGGAGAAACTTTGCAGAAATAGCCAAAGCAAAGATGAACGAAGACACTATAAACACATTAACAACACCAAAGCCCATCCCTACTGTACGCAAACCTACCTGGAAGCAGCATATATTTCTGGTGGTGTCAGAAAATATACCAGGTACTGGAAACAAGAACAGCCAGACTGAAAAAGAAAGAAGAGACATAACCCTGATGTTCATAAGGAAAAACTACCCAAGCATGGACTGGAGCCATGCATACACCCGACTGTTCTAAAACAAACACAGCACAAAATGGAGGGGCAGGGGTGTTCCTGAGCCTACCAAATGGTAGCAAAATAACACTGTTAGTGGAACTTGAAAATACTCAAGCAATTTCAGAGCGCAGGCAGAGGCACTGAGGGCTGCAGCAGAAGCAATGCTGACAGATAAAAGACATGAAAGCCAGATAGTCCTGTTTACAGATGCCCTGGGCGTAGTCACAGCACTAAAAAGCCAGACAAATACTGAACTTAATGATTTAAGAACAGTACTCTGTCAACTATGCTAGCAGTCCGCACCAAAAAGAGTAGGGGTACAGTGGGTTCCGTCCCATTGCAACATCAAAGGCAACAAAGAGGCAGACAGACTGGCAAAAGAAGGTGCAAGACTACCACAACCAGACTCTAGTGTGACCTACGAAGAGTCCAAAAGGCTTATTAGAGCCAGAGACATGGCCAAATGGGAAACAAAACATACTGGCTACACAAGAAATGATGCCTATTACCAATTGAACAGAAGAGAGCAGGTCGTGGTTTTCAGACTCCGCACATGGTTACTGTCTGACTGCGTACGAAAAAGAAGAAGAAGACTCCGCACAGGCCACAACAGACTGAGGTACCACCTATTCAGTAAACTGAAGATAGGTGGCACTGACGAATGCAGTTGTGGTACCGGAAAAATGACCGCTGAACATCTGCTGGAAAACTGCCCGAAATATGTGGACCAGAGAAAGCACATGTGGCCATCACCAGTGGCAACACTAAACAAGCTCTATGGCAGTGTCGACAGCCTCAGGTTGATCGCTGCTTTTTTCGAAAAAATACAGGTTGACGTCTGACAGCGTCTGATGAAGAAGAAGAAGAAGATAATTGTTTCAAGTCAATATTTCGTCAGTTATTCCATTACTCATTGTCCTGTACACAAACAATTGCTACATTTCAATCTAGCATTGATAGAGTTTTGAAAGTAAGCTTTTCTTTTTTTAAATGTTGTTACTTGAATCTCAAAATCAGATTTCGTGTCCAACATGGCGCAACACTTTGCACAAACTTGTCTATAACAGTGTGTATTAATGTGCAATTCAAAGCGTTTTAGACTCCAGGATGTGTTTTCTATAGTGAAAAACAGTTTGTGAATAGTGACCCAAATTAGTAAATGTATGGCTTGGAAGCTAACAAGAACACACTACGGGCAAGTTCTTAATCGATGCGCAGAACATAATTTCAGTAACGCTTTCCATCAACTCTGAGGAAGTCAAATACTCATGGGATATAGATGGAACAACACAAACCAGACATCCCAAATAAACTTCATATTAACAAGAAAGGAAAAGAGACGCACAAGATTGTGGAATGGAAAAGTTAAAAGTTCTATTCAAGAAAATAAAAATCTTTTCACAAATGACAGAAATCGAAAACAAAGGAATATTACAAAGCTTACAGTCAAACTGCAACAAACAACCAAAAAAAAAAAAAACCAACATTGAAAATTGTAAAATATGATTCATGAACAAAATATGAAGAGCAAGTAGCAAATCTATATACTGCATCCCCTATAAATTGCTATCAAAGCAATAAGAGTGAGGAAGGAAAAATTCAATCCATTGATAATCATCAACAGTAAGTTCAAGGAACTATTCACCAACAGTCAGGACATGAGAAAGTTTTGTAAAGAATACTTTAGCAAGCTGTTAAACCTAGGACAGTATGAACCAGCGCAGCACCAGATGGAGAATGAAACACAGTGCGGCTTAAATATATTGAAATCAGAAGATGAACCAGATAAGACGTCGAGAAATGTACCGACAGATTCGCAGTAAGCGACCATCGTTACTATTTGAAAAAATACAGCGGACAAGTGAGAGTGCAAAACATATAGGGGAATCTCTCTTCTAAGCCACAAAGGCAAGATATATTCAAAGATACTAGACAGAAGAGCAAGGACGGATACTGGAGCCCCAACTAGAAAATAATCAGTTAAGGTTCTGGAAAGTAAGAGCTGCATTGAGACAAATATGAGAGAGGTCTATAGAATACATGATAACAACAGTTTTATATTTAAAGATTAAAAAAGGCGTTCGATAGTAAACAGGAGATCCTGATTATGGACTGCAAGGTTTTCTTCTGGATAACATCAAAGCCATATATCAGGACAATCAGAGTGCAGGAGGAACAACAGAGGACATGTCGAAGTGGTTTCCCATTTCATCGGGCGTCAGACAGGGTTGTGCTTTCTCACTACTCCTCTTTGACACTAATATTTATGAAATTTTCCTAGAGGCATATACAGAATAGGAAAGTACTGGCGAAATGATCTTCGCAAATGACCAATGTTTGATCCATCCCAATGATCAAAACCTACAACGTCATTTTAACTCACTGTGCTTAAACTGTAATAAGTGCGACATGAATATCGGCACATCGAAACGAGTAAAGTTAAAAAGCAAACTGCACTTTATATTCATCTAAATGAGGAAACAAGCAGATACAAGCATTTAGGTATTTAGGAACTGTTTTTAACTGAAGACTGCCGACTTCATAGAGAAATAAAGACAAAAGTGTAGAGGATAAACGCTATTACTTACCAGCTGTCTCAACTACAAAGACACTACAAGGCTTCACTCCAAGTAAAAAAGCAGATGACAAATAGTATCTTTGTCTCTACCCTGTGCTACCAAAGCCAGACATGAGCATTGCATAGGGCTAAGGAATGAAAGTTAGCCATCTGCGAAATGCGCTGTTAAGAAAGGTCACTAAAAACACAAGAAGAAACCAAATCACATATACAAATATTCAGTGGGAGGTTCTAACAATTCCCTGTTTAAATTGCATCGAGCAACAGAGAAATAAATGGTTTGACCGCGTTGTGAGAATGCCACTAGATCACATTGTTCATGCAACCTTCTATAAGAGAACATCAGGAAGGAGGGCAAAAGGTATACAGAGGAAAGATGGATAGATGGCATAAGTGAAGCCTGCCTTAAAGTGGGGATAAGTGTCACTTGAGCCACGAAAGAGGCTGAAGACAAATACATACCTCAACACTGGGCTACAACCCAGTAGAAAGTGAGACGACAAAAGAAGAAGAATCTCAAAACATATTTTCCCAACCCTGAAATACCCACGTTTAGTCACAATTATCTAAAGAAATCTCTTTAATTTTTTAAAGTAATTACATAAGCTACGATTAAGAATTCTTTGTAATTATAGACTATATGAATTATATTTATTAAATATATTTAAAACAGTTCTTTTTTCTACCTATGGTAATGACATTAACAATTATATTTTCCTTTGCCGAATAATGTACTAATCAGGCACACAATTGATGTGAGGACCGATGTTGCAAACAGATCCCCCTTCTTCATGTAGCCGACGTATTGAAGAGAAAGACAGGTCGATATTACTTGGCACCAGAGGCGTCACATAATTAGACAATGAAGACACTAGCGCAGGCCAGGACATCCACTTTGACAATAATTCAAACTACTGTGCCTTCTAATAAGGTACATTGATGGTACAGAAACACAAGGAGAAGACACCTCCATCTAATTCATATTTTTATAATTGACAACAAGCTGATCGTTTTCTACACACGTGATTCCTACTATTTCGATATGACGAAATATACAGCAGCTGGAAATAACACGCTCTCAGAAACCATGCATACCAGCAGTAGATATCAGGTCTCTCTATTTGAAGTTTGATTTAAATTCAGTTTATAACTAAGGTTAAACCAGAAAGATATTTATCAACCGTCTTTTGCGGAGTAGGGAAAAAGGCACCGCCATCTTGGTCGCTATATGACTTGCATCAATATTCACAGACAGTCAACAAAGAGATCACAAACAGTTAAGATTGGCTGCTGGAATGTACACTTCATGATCACATGTATAACATAACTCCTCCAGGCAATAAACAATGTTTGCAAGACCTATTTCATAAACGAGTCTCGACCTCATAATGTGACTGTCAGGTCGGACATTTTGGTCACATTACAATCGCTGTTTCATGGAAGTCCGTGATATTTGCAACAGCGCGATATATGCAACAGAACTATAGGACGCAATGTAATAGTCAAAATGTTATAGTCCAGACATATTTATTGCTTTCACTTGAAATAGGACCATGACAAATATTTAAAATGTGATACTGGATAATCAGGCACCAAAAAATAGACCGGATATAATTACTAGGGTGTTCCAAATCAAGTTATCTTAGCTATTGAGTGATGTTTTGAATAGGAATCTATTTGGCATCGCCTTCACATTTACATCTATATGAACGATTTTCAGACTTCACATTCACTTTTAAAGATACGCAGAAAAGTTTACATAAATTAGTGCTGAGAAACCTGATGCAAATATTAATCCAAGATTCTATGACATTGTGACTAAATGTATGATTCATGTACCTTCTGAAACGCTTAATAGCAGATCAGCCTACACAGTGGAAACTGTGTGTGTCAAAAACTGCCACAAGTAATTTGTCGATCTAACAGAAATTGGTAATGATTACCTCATTTACAGAACAAAAATAATTGAATTTTTCACCTCATTTTTATTAGATTCCTTCCATGTAATAGACGTAAAAGACTATTTTTTTAATCATTTGCCTACAATATATTTTGTTCAAAATGAAAGTATAAGCCCGATATTGCAAAGAAAAATATTGTTTGAGAAATTTTAAGTTGTCAAGTAAATGTAATATATCATGGCAGTGTTGTCTGTGGAAAAAGATTTTCTCATATTTTCATTTTTGCTGACTTTACCCCAAAAAGATTCAAGGACAATTCTTTCGCATGTCTATCATGGTTTTTCTATTTTTCATAATGTAAAATGAGAAAATATCCATTGTTTTTGCATTTTTAAATTTGACTTCGTAATTTCCTTTCTCTTTTTCAATTAACACAGTTTTGCAATATGACAATAATTTACGTTATTGACAATAACAAATCTTTAATTGCTAAGATATTGTCTTTTTTTTCATTGTGTTCACCACAAGTGATGGATAGAACCAAAGATGCAACAGTGGAAAAGAAAGCTGACAGCAGCCAGTGACTCATAGCTGGCTGCTTGCATGAGGGTCAGTGATGGATAACTGACCAAAACCCTATTCCACCTGTACGTGGTGTCCCTGTAAACAGACTACAACTATAAAGCCTGTCTAAGAAATTAGGGTTAAAAAAGGGAAGGTAAGTCCAGTCCCTAACATGTGCTGAAATCGGATGTGTTGAACGAAACAGCGCAGGTACTGCAGCTTTGCTATAATCTACGACATATTGCCACATACATCCTATTCCGGACCAACGTCAAAGAAAAAGAATGATGGGCTTACGAAAAACACTGACATGAGAAAATATGCAAGACAATTGATTTATTAAAGATGTTAGAAGATTTGCTTAGCAACACAAAGAGCATGTGAGGATATTAGCATACCATTTTCATGAAGTATTAAATTGACCAGTTCCAGAATATCCTTCAGATATTCAATCAGCTAATTGTGCGAAGCCAACTAGAAAAGAAATCTAGGAAGCTGCTTTACTTATGAAAGATAGTTAACCCGCTGAACCAGATGGTGTTTCAGTAGACAAATCAAATCAGACAGTAAAACTTCAACAGAGTTATACAGTTTTATATAGAGAAAACATCAGCAGACTGGAAGAAATACTAAGTAGTTCAATTACTGGAAAACGAGATATTTGCAACGGAGCCGAAATTATAGGGGTAGGATTATTTAAATTAATGACTGAAAGAGGTCATAGATAAACAGTTGGGGAACGATCAGGCAGGTATTGCCATAATAGATTCTATGTTGACCAGATAACTGTACGGCGATGAATTGTTCAACATGGTGTAGACTAGAATGCATAACTTTATATCGGATTAATAAATGATGAGAAGACATTTGATAGTTTAGACAGGGAATCACTTTGGAAATTGTTTAGGCACTACCGAGCGTCCCTGATGTTCCCAAACATAATTAAGAAAACTGTAGAGTTCTACAGAGGTGAAGAGCTTTTTAAGAACTGGGTTGAGACAGATCTGCCTCTTTTATAACCATTCCTCTTTCAAATAGCTGTTGACTGGATTATGAGAACATGACTTTTGCTTACTAAAACAATTAGGATCTGAACGTGGCTGATTAATTGGCTCATCTTTTTCATAACCACAACCAAATGCGAAATAAAATAAACCTGCTTACTGAATGGGTCCTCAAATTAAGTTGAGTGTTCACAAAGAACAGATACAGTATTTGTGAATAAAAGCACTAAACGACAGTGATTATTTTTGGGTGGGACACGATACTGCTACAGGTAGATTCATTCATATATCTTGGTAGCAAAATAGACAAGTTCGGAGGTACTGACAGATTTCTAATTAAGAATCCTAAAAAAGGGCAAAGAGGCTTTTATTGCGATATGCAAATTTCTGGAAATCGATAGAAGCAAGTCTACCACAAAAATACAGATCTTCAAATACAATGTCATATTCCCTCCCTATTGTATGGCGTTGGGACGTCAGGAAAAAGAGAAGTACAATTAAAAAATACAGGCTTTCATCAATGGATTATTGCACCATAATAAAGAAATAAAAACACGCAGGAGAGTGACGCTGTTAAATACACCGACGGATTAGTCGTGCGTAGTGGGACATCAGGCTGGGGTTTCTCGGCTAGAGTGAGAGAAGTGGTCGTTGCTGAGCGCAGTAGGGCATACATGTCAACAACCTCCAGTATGAGAATAGAGACATAAGCAGTGACCTCAGGACTGAAATGAATATCTGAGACTTCTATAACAAGGTCATTCATCGTGACAGACCAGCAAGCCGTACTTCAGAAAGTACAGAAGGGATGGCTTTGGTACGAGTGGATAGCAGCTGTTGAGGCCTCAAACCTCCTGGGATTGACATGGATCTACTGTCCTTCTCATGCCAGGGTTCAGGGCAATGAAATAGCTGACATCATGGCTTCACAAGACTCCATCATGGGCCCATTAGTGATGGGCAGAAGTGACATTTTGAAATCAATCAATGACCGCCTGCTGGACGAGGACAACGCAATAGACGAAGCAGCAATCCACAGACTGCAAAGTTTCGACATTAAACGAGTTTCGCGCAGAGTGGGCTGCATGAGAGGACGGAGCAGGAGAGTGTACAACCAACGAGCTACAGTGACCATCAGCATCCATACCTTACGCACGCCAATTGATGAGAGAGAGACTGAACCCACTATTGGTATGCCCAGAGTGCAGTGACGTCGATTCTTAAAAACAAAACAAAGGGAATAAAATAATATGAGAAAGCCACTAACATACAACTGTGAGAAAGAACAGGTCAAATGAAAGTGGGACTAGACATGGAAATAAGACATTGGCGATTAAAATAACATTAGGAATAACATCACAAAACAGTCTCTGCTCTGATATCGTCAGGACAAGAGAGGTAGGGGCAGACCTAAACACTGGAAGTCGAGCCAACCATAAAAATGGCATGAATAATGTTATTTATTTTTATAACAGGCAGATTGTTCTGTATGGGTCATCTAGTTCTGATAATTTTTCTGTAGCATCTTAGCTAGAAAAATCGGGGGTCGCTGAAGTCAAGAAGTTAAGGCACTCGCCTCTCACAGTGATGGGCGATCGAACCCCGCAAGTTTCAAGCGACCCCTGGTATCACGGAAGGTAAGACCAGGGTGCCTTCAATCCAGATACAGAGCACATCACATTATTAAGACAACACCGTCGGATGTTGTGGCCATCATCGCTTCGCGATGGGCAATAACTATGTATGCATGTATACAGGTATGTATGTATATGTGTATGTATGTATGTATGTGTATACATATTGTTTACGTTTGGCGTTATTCTGGAGCGGTGCGTACATGTGGCAATGAAAGGGAAATGCTTATGTGAATCAACACTCATTTCTATCCCTAGTTTTGGAACCACTGACTTTTAGCATTGTACTGTCTAGTCAAGCATTGAAAAGCATTCACCGAGAATCGCTGGTCAGTAGTTTGACATGTTTTCTAAGCAGTAAATTCCTTAATTGAGTGAGTTTTATTTCTTTATTTCTAGGAGTTACATTTTTTTCGTAGTGGGTAATGACATAAATCTGCCTCATATACACACTTTGTTCATTGTTTGATGTAACTGAAATAAATGTACCTCACATACACACTTTGTTCATTGTTTGATGTAACTGAAATAAATGTACCTCACATACACACTTTGTTCATTGTTTGATGTAACTGAAATAAATGTACCTCACATACACACTTTTTTCATTGTTTGATGTAACTGAAATAAATGTACCTCACATACACACTTTGTTCATTGTTTGATGTAACTGAAATAAATGTACCTCACATACACACTTTGTTCATTGTTTGATGTAACTGAAATAAATGTACCTCACATACACACTTTGTTCATTGTTTGATGTAACTGAAATAAATGTACCTCACATACACACTTTGTTCATTGTTTGATGTAACTGAAATAAATGTACCTCACATACACACTTTGTTCATTGTTTGATGTAACTGAAATAAATGTACCTCACATACACACTTTGTTCATTGTTTGATGTAACTGAAATAAATGTACCTCACATACACACTTTGTTCATTGTTTGATGTAACTGAAATAAATGTACCTCACATACACACTTTGTTCATTGTTTGATGTAACTGAAATAAATGTACCTCACATACACACTTTGTTCATTGTTTGATGTAACTGAAATAAATGTACCTCACATACACACTTTGTTCATTGTTTGATGTAACTGAAATAAATGTACCTCACATACACACTTTGTTCATTGTTTGATGTAACTGAAATAAAAGTACCTCACATACACACTTTGTTCATTGTTTGATGTAACTGAAATAAATGTACCTCACATACACACTTTGTTCATTGTTTGATGTAACTGAAATAAATGTACCTCACATACACACTTTCATCATTGTTTGATGTAACTGAAATAAATGTACCTCACATACACACTTTCATCATTGTTTGATGTAACTGAAATAAATGTACCTCACATACACACTTTCATCATTGTTTGATGTAACTGAAATAAATGTACCTCACATACACACTTTCATCATTGTTTGATTTAACTGAAATAAATGTACCTCACATACACACTTTCATCATTGTTTGATTTAACTGAAATAAATGTACCTCACATACACACTTTCATCATTGTTTGATTTAACTGAAATAAATGTACCTCACATACACACTTTCATCATTGTTTGATTTAACTGAAATAAATGTACCTCACATACACACTTTCATCATTGTTTGATGTAACTGAAATAAATGTACCTCACATACACACTTTCATCATTGTTTGATTTAACTGAAATAAATGTACCTCACATACACACTTTCATCATTGTTTGATTTAACTGAAATAAATGTACCTCCCATACACACTTTCATCATTGTTTGATTTAACTGAAATAAATGTACCTCACATACACACTTTCATCATTGTTTGATTTAACTGAAATAAATGTACCTCACATACACACTTTCATCATTGTTTGATTTAACTGAAATAAATGTACCTCACATACACACTTTCATCATTGTTTGATTTAACTGAAATAAATGTACCTCACATACACACTTTCATCATTGTTTGATTTAACTGAAATAAATGTACCTCACATACACACTTTCATCATTGTTTAATTTAACTGAAATAAATGTACCTCACATACACACTTTCATCATTGTTTAATTTAACTGAAATAAATGTACCTCCCATACACACTTTGTTCATTGTTTGATGTAACTGAATCCAGTTAGTGTGCAGCCCTAGTTCTTGTGGCAAGTGATCTTTATTAGTTTTTATGATGTTGCAATTATCTTGCCAAACTTCGTTCTTTGTAACCATTAGCTGAGGAAGAGTAACTGGAGAATCTACTAAGTTATTCGTTGATCCTTCGATTGATCCGTTCACACATCCATCCATCTATACAGTTTTCCATTTGTCCATTTATTCTTTCATCCATCTAACCACCCACGGTTCTGTTTACTCAGCCTTTCTTGTGCCATTAATACTTTCATTCATTCCGCCATCCATCCATCCATCCATCGATCCAACCATCCATCCACCCATCCACGAATATAAGCTTTCAGTCTGTCAGTCCAACAAATCATCTATCTATCTATCTATCTATCTATCTATCTATCTATCTATCTATCTATCTATCTATCTATCTATCTATCTATCTATCTATCTATCTATCTATCTATCTTTCTATCTATCTATCTATCTATCTATCTATCTATCTATCTATCTATCTATCTATCTATCTATCTATCTATCTGTCTGTCTGTCTGTCTGTCTGTCTGTCTGTCTGCCTGTGTGCCTGCCTTCCTGTCTGTCTGTCTGTCCATCTGTCTGTCTGTCTTACCATCCGTCTGCCGTCTTTTCGTCCGTCCTTCCATCTATCCATCCATCCATACACCCGTCTCTCCTTCAGTTCATTTGGCTGTTTGTCTGCCTTCATTAATTTCTGTTTTGGTATATATCCTTCTATCTGATTAACAACTATGTAAATAGTCTAATCAATGACACCATCTCTCGTCGTGTGCATGGCCCATTCTTCCCGCTTGGTCACCTCCCGTAGATGTTCTGCCGCCCCCCCCCCCCCCCCCCCCAGCCTCTGGACAATTAGGAACAGACAACTCTTTACGAGGACAATAGTCTGGAGACGAAGAAAATCGAAATCGGGATTAGTTGTCCCAGAGTTGGGTCTGTGACGTAATAGGCAGTTCAGCGAAGCGGAGATGGCAGAATCGCGTGTAGGAAGAGTAACCGGTAATTAAGTCAATAAAAAAAGAGACCAGAAGATTGCCTGTTGCGTGTTAAGTTCCAATTGGTGCTAGAACTGGTCCTGTTTGCGGACGACTAGGACAAATTATGTAGTCCTTTTGGATAAGCTTCGGGAGCTGGCTGGGATAGGAGGAGGTGATGTGATAAAATAGACGCTGAGATAGATAGTTTGGGAGTGGAAGTGACGTCCTGCTAGTCGCAAAAAGAGCAGATTTGGTGAGATGGAAGACATGGTAAAATATCTTGGCTTTCCGGAAGGTTTTTGGAAGTGCAAGTGTAAGAAAATTGGTGAACGAAGATGCGGTGCAGATAAATAGATACGGGGTTTATATTAGACTTTGAAAGCTGCAAGTTGTCGGGAAGACGTGATGAGATAAAACAGACAAAAATAGATCAAGTGTTTGAGGTGGGAGTGAGGTTTGTTTTTGAAAAAAAGATTGGATTAAATTGAGAACGTGGTGAAATATATTTTGGGCGGGTTCAAGGTGGGTTGGAAGGGTTGAAGTGTGATAGAAGCAAGGTGAAGAAGCTCAGAAAAATACATACGTGGTTTGCGGTAGGCAGTAAGGGAGAGGAAAATAACGTCTGGTCAGGCAAAACATATTGATCAGACAATGCTAGGCAGGGTCAGGCAAAACATACTGATCTGGCAATGCTAGGTAGGGTCAGGCAAAACATACTGATCAGACAATGCTAGGCAGGGTCAGGTAAAACATACTGATCTGGCAATGCTAGGTAGGGTCAGGCAAAACATACTGACCAAGACTCCCAAGACTCCATCTCAGTTCTATGCAGTTATTGCTAGAAGCAGACCTGTTTCATAGCAGTCTGCCTAACGAGGTGATCCCGTTGTGATGCGTGATGTGCAGATGAAGCCAAGTATAGCATAACCGACCGGAGGACCGTGGACCACCTTCATCAGCCCGCTCGGGATGTGAGGAAGAAAACTACTTCAACCCACCACTTAACGCTCTGTTCAGGGAGCAGGACAGAGTGAAGTAACTCATTGTGGGCATTCAAGAACATCAAGGTCGGACATTGAAAGCTGCAAATGGTAGAGCAGTGATGAGAGCAGAAGCACAAAAAGATAGGGTTTTACGGTAGAAATTGAAAGCTACAAATAGTAGGTAATTGATGTGAGAAGAAGCACAAAGAAATTTATAAGGGTTTTACGGTAGATATTGAAATCTGGAAATGGCAAGGAATCGATGTGAGAAGAAAAAGCACTGAGAAATACATAAGGTGTTTATGGTAGACATTGAAAGCTGCAAGTGGTAGAGAAGTGATGTGAGCAAACAATTGCGCAGTGGTGTAGAATCATAGTTAATGTAGGTGAGTCTTACAGTGTTCTAATTTGTGTTTAATGTACACTTTCAATTGTAGCACCGGTACCAATGTTCGTACATTGTTTTTAGTTCAGAAGTATGTATCGAGCGGATACGGTACTTTCTCTTTGTCTGAAGCCACGTGTTTCAAATTCGATAAGGTCTAGGCTTTTGTTATCGAATTTAGAATTAAAAAGATAGTCTGACAGGTCTCGGCTCATTTCACATGTCATTTCAACATCTAAGGTCCGTTGCTATGGACCTCCAAAGACCAGTCTCCAGCCTAGATTGTGCAATTTAACAGATTTTTCTTGGTCGATCTCTTGATATTACCCTTATGTTTATAGAGTTATTTTCTTTCAAGAGTGCAACAGAGGACATAATGACTCTTCACAAAGATGAGGTTCAAACTGTATGTTGGCGCTATGAACCTGAACAAGACTGCCAAGTTTATGATTACAAAAAATGTGATTTGAACGAACCGCATCCAACTGAAAGCACTTCATTCTGAAGCAGTTCGTGTGCTACTGTATGCGATATTTCAATTACGAAGCAGCGGAAAGCTATATCTAATGGCCAACCATCTAAATCAAAGTGTTTTACAAATCACTGGGTGACGGAGATCAGGTTCATCACAAAATCTACAACACACAATAGTTCAATATGTTTGTCAGTATGCAGACAAACAAAATGCAACACGATTCTGACACTTGGCACAAAAGTTATAAGATTCCACGCTGTTATGCATTGTGAAGTTAACAGAGACAGAAAATATCCATTGGGGCTATGCCTTCTCGTTGGTGCCCTACTTGTATATCTTAAATTCTTTTCTTATCCCGATGTATTTTCTTTGGGTTTTTTTAAATTGTTGTTGTCATTTCATAATACATGTTTGTCCCTGTTTTTCTCAAGAGTATCGTATTGTTCTGCTTGATTTACATCGATCACTGTCTTTGTGCTCTCCCTTGCAAGGCGAAAATTCATAATTGTGTTACACCTGCACATTGTTTTCTTTATTTCGACGTTTCTGTCTTTATTTTCTGTCAACATCTGACATCACATGTCAAAGTAAAGGTATGCGTGCACTCTTGACATGCGTTATTTTAAAGTTAAAGGATTTGTTAAGGCTCTTCATTCCGTTGTCGACAGATGTCTGAATTTATTTACATAACATATTCACAGTGGAGGTGGGAGGGGGTTAATATTTGTTTCCTTTGAAAGTCACGTGTCATGCCAACAGACGTCGGTAAATATACCTCTCCTCAAATGAGTGTCCCTAATGCTATTATTAATCTGTATTAATCTGTGTTCTTGCTGAATGTGTTTCAGTCTTTGTTATTGTATCTGTTAGTTGTTCCCAACATATGATTTACCTACAGATGTAGAAATGTCGAGCCAGCCAGCATTTTGTGAAAAATGTATTCTTATATTATAAACATTTTGTATTTCTCTGATGGGAAGGGTGATCATAAAATTAGTTTGTATTGAACACACTCGACTTTGCTATGTAACACGGGGATCAAGATCCAGAGCAGTGGAAGAGCTGTAAAAGTCAGCGACCCAAAGTTGACTGCTAGCGAACCAGCTCTGGCAAGACACTTCTCTCCCTCTACGCAGGCTGCAATAGAGCAGACTGACTAATGAGAAGGGATCAAAGAAGGAAGACTAACGCGGTATCCAAAAATGCGGGCTGAAATAGGATTTGTCGGACAGAAAGGTGCAAAGATCGCAGTCAAGCTGTAAACTACGACACAACGCATTTCGTTCTCAGGACAACATTGTGCTACTTTCAAAGCCTTTTTCAGGGCTTGGTAGCGTGAGTTTGAGAGCGAAGGCCGAAGAAAAAGCTGTGTAACTCATGCTTTGATCTGTAATACTGCCACGATTTGTCGGTGTATATAAAACTCTGTCAAATAGATTTTAACTGATCTAACTACTAACGTATTGCATGACAGTTAAAAGGGCTGCGACATATGACAGGT
Source organism: Ariolimax columbianus (assembly GCA_036924085.1). NCBI lineage: Eukaryota > Metazoa > Mollusca > Gastropoda > Stylommatophora > Arionidae > Ariolimax > Ariolimax columbianus. The sequence goes on from JAVGWX010000003.1 coordinate 119,132,286, forward strand.
TGGGATCCAGTGAACTAAATCACTTGCTCTGACATTTATGTGTTAAAGAAAGTCTCTAATTCTCAAATAAAATGTCACTTCGCTCCTTCAGCGACCGCCAAAAACAAAAACGCGCCTACATTAGACCTTTATTATGTGAATTGAACGTTTTCTTTGGTTTCCCTGAAGCAAATTCCCACTTAAATGGAGTCTGAGTATAACGTCACTTCTGTTTAAGTCTTGAATAATTTTTTTTTTACGTTCTATTGCAAATGTTCCTATTTCTGACATATGATCTTTCCTGCATGCAGTATGTTGGCCTACGTTGGTTTACAAGCTATAGGATTTCTATATATTTAACTAATGTCTTATGCTATTATATGTAGTACTAATTATAGTATAAAACTGCAGCTATCCATCTCAACAGACTCATACTCTGAGGTGCCTCTAAATTGGACTGCGTAACAACATGTAGTTTAAGGACATACTGATCGAACAACATTAGTCAGAGCCAAGCGAAATGTGCTCACCAAAACGCCCACCTCCCTTCCACATAGTTCTGCCTGGAAAAAACCGATTTTATGGCTAATGTGGTGGGGATAGACGTGATTCCCGTAATAGTGAGATGGAACCAAGTAAATCAGTAGTCTCGAAGTAAGGTGTCTGCTTTTATGGGGCTCAGTGGTCCCGAGGTATGGCGAAAGCCTCGGGGGGGGGGGGGGGGGGCGGGGGGGGGGGGGGGTTAGGGAATAAGTGGTCTCGAGGTAACGTGTACGCCTCGGGTGGGGGGGGCGGGGAGGGGGGAATCAGTTGTCTCAAGGTAAGGTGTCCGCCTTTATGGGGCTCAGTAGTCTCCAGGTAAGGTGTACACCTCGGTCGGACGGAAGGCTCAGTGGTCTCGAGGTAAGGTGTACGCCTCGGGTGGTGGGCGTGGGGGGGGGGGGGCTCAGTAGTCTCAAGGTAAGGTGTACGCCTCGGGTAGTGGGCGGGGGGGGGGGGAATCAGTGGTCTCGAGGTAAGGTGTACTCCTCGGGTACCGGATGTCGTGGGTTCGAATCACGGTAAAGACCGGGATTTTTTTGCATGTGGATCTTCTGGTAAAAATTCCCATGAACTCTGGGTAGTGTTGAGCGGTTTAAAATTCCTTGGCAGTTGGAAATTGAAAAGACAGCTTAACGGCCGCTGTCCGGACAAAATTAAAATTAAAAATGTATCCAAGTTACACCTGTCCCCAGGAGGTTTGTTAAGAGCAGCTATAGATGGCGTCTAACTGACTACGGGTCTACTTAGCTCTAGTATTTGATCCTGTTTAGATGGACTCGCACATCGATTAAACCACCCTCAAAAAAATTGGTTGTATACAGACTTTGTAGTGTCTTCTAAACCAGTATAAATTCGTTAGTTAAGTTAACCGTTTGAGGGATCCCTTCCACCTTCATCAGTACTGTTCCCTCGCCAAAAATGCACTTTTACCTTAAGGTCACAAAAAGAATCAAGTCCGTCATCCCGGACATTCAATAATAACATCCCCACCAACAACAACGACATAAGTGAACACATGAGATGAGCTTGAAATGCAATTCAAATGCTGTTATTGTTTCTCGGCATATAATCTGACATGGTGTTGTCTATAGTAAGTACTATTGTACGTAATTGTTAGTTCTGCTCCTCCTTCTCTTTCGCTCCCACTTCCCAAATTTTCTCTTCCATTTCTCTTTCTTCATATCTGTCTTTCATTATTATTGGTTAATTATCCATTTCCGTAGCTTTTTCTGGATATGTCTAAATGTACAAATAGCTTATTTGTTCTTCGTCCCCTATGTCTGTCTATATTTATAGCTCTTGATAGTTGTTTGTTTTTCGTGTGTGTGATTTGTTAATTGTTTCGTGTGTGTGATTTGTTAATTGTTTCGTGTGGTTTTTGCTTGGCTGTAATTATCATACTAACCATTCCTTGATGGGTCCACTCTTTTTTTCATAACTGGCATCCGGTGACTTACGCTATCCTGACCAGTTTCAGACTTTGTTTAAAACACAAATAGATCAATTTACTTGTCTTGTTTTTTTAGTTGTTTTCGTTTACTTCTTTACAAAACAGATCCAAATGGATACAGGCCTATCAGCCTACTGAGCTGTGTCGGCAAGCTGATGGAACGGATGATAAACACCAGACTGATGTGGCATCTGGAAGAAAAACGAATACTAATTCCACAGCAAGCCGGCTTTAGACAGCACAGATCCACTGAGGACCAGGTCATCCTCATAGCCCAGGAAATAGAAGATGCCTACCAGGCACAGAAACACACAGTAGCGGTTTGGGTGGACCTGGAAAAGGCATTTGACAAAGTCTGGAAAGATGGACTTAGGGTCAAGCTAAAGAGATGTGAAGTTTGTGGGAGAATGTACAAGTGGATCATCCACTACCTCAAACAAAGAACGGCCAGAGTCCAAGTACAAGGGCAGATGAGCAAAAATGGTGACACTCGAGCAGGGAGTACCCCAAGGGGGAGTACTGTCACCCACACTCTTCCTGGTGTATATAAACGATATTACAGAGAATATACCAAAAAGAGTCCATAGCTCAATGTTTGCAGACGATCTGGCTATGTGGACCTCTGAAAAGAATATCACCATATCAAGAAATCGGATGCAGCAGACCCTAACATCGCTGGAAGAGTGGGCGAACTCATGGCTGGTCAAAATAAATGAGGAGAAAACCACATGTACAATATTCTCGCTTTCAATCAAACCCCAAAACACCAAATTAAGTCTAAATGGCAAATTCCTGCAGCCAAACGACAATCCAAACTATCTGGGAGTCACATTTGATCGGCGCATGACATGGAAAAGTCAGATTGAGAGAAACTGAATGAGAGCCAGAGAAAGAATGGCAATCATGAGGAAACTTGCTGGCACAAGCTGGGGAGCAGACGAAAGTATACTAAAGAAACTGTACACTGGAAGAGTGAGACCAGTTCTCGAGTATGGCATTGCGGCATAGACAGCAGCAGCAAAGGCGAACTTCGATAAAGTTAGCAAACTTCAAAACCAAGCCATGAGAATTATAACAGGAGGAATGAAGTCACTGCCAATTGTAGAACTTGAAAAGATTACAAAACTGCAATCCATGACCGATAGAAGAGACTGCAGAGCCCAGCTGCCGTCAGAGAAACTCCGAAGACTGACTGACCATCCAATGCACCAGAGACTAAACAATTTGGGAAATGGGAAACTAAAGCGGAGAAACTTTGCAGAAATAGCCAAAGCAAAGATGCACGAAGATCCCATAAACGTACTAACAACACCAAAGCCCATCACTACTGCACGAAAACTTACCTGGAGGCAGGATATATTTCCAGAGGTGGTAGAAAATATACCAGGTATTGGAAACAAAAACTGCCAGACTGAAAAAGAAAGGAGAGATACTACCCTAAGCTTTATATCGAAAAGCTACCCAAGCATGGACTGGACCCATGCATACACCGACGGTTCTGTAACAAACACTACACAGAACGAAGGGGCAGGAGCATTCCTGAACCTACCAAATGGCAGAAAAATAACACTGTCATACGCCACTGGTAAGTACACAAGCAATTTCAGAGCGGAGGCAGAGGCACTGAGGGCGGCAGTGGAAGAAATGGTGACACATAAAGAAAATGAAAGCCATACAGTCCTGCTTACAGATGCTCTGGCCGTAGTCACCGCGCTGAAAAGCCAGAAAAACACTGAGCTTAATGACTTAAGAGCAGTACTCTGTCAACTATGCCAGCAGTCCGCACCAAAAAGGGTAGTGGTACAGTGGGTCCCATCACACTGCAACATCCAAGGCAACGAGGAGGCAGACAGACTGGCAAAAGAAGGTGCAAGACTACCACAAACAGATACTAGCATGACGTACGAAGAGTCAAAACGGCTTATTAAAGCCAGATACATGACCAAATGGGAAACTGAACATACCGGCTACACCAAAAACGATGCCTATTACCAGTTGAACAGAAGAGAGCAGGTCGTTGTCTTCAGACTTCGCACTGGTCACAATAGACTGAGGTACCACCTATTCACCAATTGAAGATAGGTGGTACCGACGAATGCCCGTGTGGTACCGGGAAAATGACCGCTGAGCATCTGCTGCAGAACTGCCCGACATACGAGGATCAGAGAGAGCAGATGTGGCCATCACCAGTGGAACCACAAGACAAGCTCTATGGCAGTGTCGACAGCCTCAGGATGACCGCCGCTTTTTTCGAAAAAATAATGGTTACTGTCTGACTGCGTACGATGAAGAAGAAGAAGAAGAGTTTACTTCTTTTTGCCTGACGAAGTCCTTGTGATTGTAACAGAGGTGTTGTTTATTATTGTGCTGGTGCGGTTTCACTGAGCCATTACCTATTTATGTGTTTACCGACTTCTGACCTTCAGTATTGTTGCATCTTCGATTTATTTATTTATTCATAAGTTCTGACCATACATCTCTCTAGTCACAATCATAAGTCACAAATTTACTAATAGATCATCAAATTGCACAGTAAAACATCGAAGCTGGCTAATTATCTCGTAAAATTTGATGGGGATGATATCAAGTGCTGTCTCCGCATCGAAAGTTGACTGCAATGACAAATTGACTTTCAACATAATCTGTGTCATGTCTTAATCGAACAATCCGGAGACTATTTTTAGTCCATATCATGATGTCGCTCTCCCACTTACATCGCTGTTTTTATCTTATCAAATGCCTCCTACCTTCCACTCCAGTTCTGTTTTCTGCCGAGTGTCGTGTATTCTTATGTCCAAAATATTTCTTCTCATTAATTTGTATGTCTTTCAGTATTTCCTTTACAATTCCTAATCTCATAGGGACTATTTAGTTTGTTTGATTTTATTTCCACAAAATTCGACCCATTGTTTTGTACTTCCACATTTCAAGGGTATCTAATCTGTCCTCCAACTGTCTGCTGAACAACGTACAATGTGCACTGAGCCAACAACGTACAATGTACACTGAGCCAACAACGAACAATGTGCACTGAGCCAACAACGTACAATGTGCACTGAACCAACAACGTACAATGTGCACTGAGCCAACAACGTACAATGTGTACTGAGTCAACAACGTACAATTTGCACTGAGACAACAACGTACAATGTGCACTGAGCCAACAACGTACAATGTGCACTGAGCAAAACTAATTTGACAGTTGATGTTCACCAACCGATTCCTCAATCGCAACTTCACCGCTGATTATCGGAAGGAATACAGGAAAGACAACAACAAACAGCTAGAATTCATAGGTGTAGGAAAGTCCAGATGGATAGGTGCACATTAAGAAACCATCATAACGAAATGGCTTGACTTGGCTTCGTTCATTCTCAATATCCCACTACCAAACCTGAAAGGGCTTAAGTAGCAGAATGTAGTCCAGATAACGGAATGCGTGCTGTAGTAGTTTACAGCTGGACTGCGATATTTGCACCTTTCGGTCCAACACATCTGACTTCAGCAAGCATTTTTTGAGTACCGGGTTAGCATTCCCTCTTCGATCCCTTCTTTTTAGCCAGTCTGCCCTGCTGCAGCCTGTTATACCAGATCACGGCGTGGAGGTGTAGAAGGGTCTTGGCAGCTCTGGTTCGTTGGCCATGACGCTAGCAGTCAGCTATGGGTCGCTGACCGCTGCAGCTCATTCGCTGCTCAGCATCTTGATCCCCACATAACGACACAACCAAGATAACGCAAGGGCTGGAACTCAAAGGATAAAAGAAAGTGGAACTGGAAAAAAGAAATAAACAAATTAGCTCAACATGGATATACCTCATAAGCTGAAAAAGTTTACGTGAGCGAGCCGAGCCAGAAATCAATGGTGATCGACTGAAACACCAATGTGCTCCAAAAATGACAATAAGGAACAAATCAATGTGCACATGTCATATTCAATTTATTAATGAAATTTGTATCTATAAATATAAACTGTTCGAAACAGACAAAAATAGGTCGTTCTTTCACAGTAAAAAGAAAAATAGTAAAATAAAAGAAAACAGAAAAGTAATAATGATATTTTAATTTTCAAACATTTAATGTATTACGATGCATTTAGAAATATTAGAAACATATATGGGTTTTGAAATGTTTTCTAAAACATTGAGAACAAATTATAGGTAGTCATTATTTTCCTAAACATTGAGAAATCTTTTGCAGATGACCTTATACTGAGACAAAGACACATATTAAACTCGCATGGCAGGAAGCTGAGATATATTTATGGAATACATATTTGGTTACTACTCATTTCATTTAACCATTAAAAGGACCAACACAATACAACCTAAAAATAACAAATACACTCTGCCAAGTATTTGACAAAAACGAATTCAAATCCACTTACAAAGCAAGCACAATTGCACACCCTTATATATATATGTATACTGAAGACCAAACATAAATGTATGTTTGTCCGTCTAACTAACAACACGGCGACTGTAGGCTTTAGCAGCGTGACGTGCTCACAGACCATACTTTCTGGAATTCCCAGACCAACGCGACTCTATTCAGCCCTCTGCAGGAGTGTGTACAACCAGCTAGGTACATGAACTATAATACTATGCTCATCGCCATTTGCTGGCTGAAATGGACCATGAAAATAGATGGACCTATAGGTCGATTCTTAACAGAATATATATATATATATATAAGTATATATATATATATATATATATATATATATATATATATATATATATATATATATATATATATATATATATATGATGACGTCAAAACTCCTGAATACAGAGACAAATGACATTTTGCATTGAACATTCTATGGTCGATTTGTACATCAGTACAGCTGTTTAACAAAGCTATGGCGTTTCCTTTAGGAATTATTGGCATATGAATTACATATGTGTGTACATATATAGTATAGTTTGTATAGTTTACCGTTCATCTGACAGATGGATGTGAAGAGATAGGCAGGTTTAGAGCGGTGATGGTTTGATGGGGGTAGGGAATAGATTTGCAGTTATTATATAAAGAGGTCGACGGAATGAGAAGGGAAGATATGGACAAAGAGATGGGTGTGGTAAGGGGCGAGGTGATGGCGTGTTAGAGGGCAGGATGGTAGTGCAATGGGGAGATAATGTACTGTTTAAACAATTTACTTCAGTTGAAAATATTTTCGTTTCAAGAATTCTGCTAATAACATTTGATACATTTCATAATTATCCTTGGCAACGCTGTTTGATTACATTATTTACCGGTTTACCGACACGAGTCTCTTAAAAGAGTTTGCTGAGTTGAGGGAGACGAGGTTTGCGGTTTGATGGGAGCGGCGAAAGAGATCTGCGGATTAAGAGGGAAATTGGCAGAGGTGAGCGGGGGGCGAGGAGGGGGAGAATGGCGGGTGGGGGGGGGGGGTTAAGAGGCGAAACGATGACATGTTAGAGGGCAGGATGAAATGTGCAATAAGAATGAGACGAATAGGTAGTGTTTAAACAATTAACTATTTACATAATTACCCTGGAAAACGCCTTGTAAAATACTATATAACATACATACATATATATATATAACATACTAGTTCTATATCTTCCTATTAGTCCATTGATAAAAACAGAAAACTCGACAGGATAGAAATTCTTACGTAGAACACAGCGCACTTCACCTTCAACTAAACATCATTACCATCTAGTCCACAGGGCTTATTCAATTTATGCTACTAACCTTGGCATCTCGAGGCCATTCCTATTATGCGATACAACGTAGGATACACCAAGCAGAATGGAAGGGAGCTTTTAGAAACAATTAAAGAAAACCCAGACACGTAGGATTTATCATCAAGAGGAAGGCCACACGTGAACTAGACTAAGCAGAAAATGTATTAACCAGGAAATGATTGAATTAATGGACCTATGGTCAAATAGGGAGACAAGCTAATCGGATAGAAGATTACGGAATGGTCACCTTGACTTGAAAATAAGGCAGAGATAGATACAGTAGGAGACTGAGAAATAGTCAGGCAGAAGCACAATAAGAAATCGAGAAAAAGTAGAAAAAGGGAACAGAGAGAGAGGGAGGGAGAAGGAGAAAGAGACAGAAAGAAGACGAGAAAGAGAGAAGGAGAGAGAGAGAAGGAGATATATATAATAAGAGAAAGATGATAAGGGAGAGAAAGAAGGAATGAGAGGGGAGAGAGAGAAGGAGAGAGATGGAGAGAGAAAAAAAGAGAAGGTGAGACAGCAGAAATAAGGCGTGAGAGAGAAGGCGAGAAGGAGAGAAAGAAGTGAAAGAGAGAAGGGATGAGAATGAGAGAAGGGGACAAAGAGAAGGAGAAGGGAGGAAAAAGAGAGAAGGAAATAGAGAAGGAGATAGAGAAAGAGAGAAAGGAGTGCGAGAGAATGAGAGAAAATGAGAGAGACAGAGATAGAGAGAGAAGGAGTGAGAGAGAGAAGGACAGGCAGAGCAGGAGAAAGAGAGCGAGAGAGAGAAGAACAGAAAGAGAGATTACAGATTTGAAACTCAAATTAACATCTTTCCTCTGGCACAGTTATTGTACTGATCTGAAGTAGCTTTCTAAAGAATGGACGACATTCTTCTGTAGAACTTAAGCGTCTGATTGGTAGAGTGACTAGTGTGCTAGCAAAGATACCGGATTCGCTCCCTGTAACTACATATTTCCGTCTCCCCAACTGTACAGTGTGCGTATGACTTATTAATCGAGAAAGCTTGCCAACCAGGTCTAGTAAAATGAAGTCTCTAAAACGTCATCCTCGGCTGCAATGTCTACTTCTGGAGTTTCTTAAAAATTTTTTAAGAGCATAAAGAAGTCCAACTTTGGACACATTTGTTATTGACAATAACTAAAGTGTTTAAAGAAAAAGATAGAAAATATCCTGTTTATACGATATGTGGCAAATTGGGAATATGGTGTTAAAACATATATTTCTTGATCAACTACACACTAGGGGCGATGTGGTCAGCATCACGCCTGCAACGTTTACTTCCCAGACTTGTTCTGGTACTAATTTGCCACTAAAAATATTCCACATCGAATGGAGGCTGAATCTGTGTTGCTCGGCTAGGCACGTAGTGCACTAACAACTGAGCTAGTGTGGCTCCTTTATTCACTATGTAGTAGCTATATAAACTTCACAAGCAGCGGCGTACCGTTAATTGACTAGTAAGACTAGGCTAGTCCCCAGACATTTTTGTGCAGCTATTTTAAGTTAAATTTCCACGGGACTAAATGCATAAAATAAAAACATTGACTAAACAGCATTAGTATTCATCATTATCTGAGTCTCAATTATCAACGATATTTGCGAACCAAATTGACGGTATTCTGGCATTGGAAGTGCTCGAATGTTATCGGTTCTCTCCGGGTAGAGGAATAACCGAAGCCAAACTAGTCCTCTGTAAAATGAGATAATATGTTAACCGCTTGGCGTTCTGTCATAAGTTAATTTAGTTTTCGTTTGATTCTTATGAGTGGTAGTGTTGTAATTATTAAACTAGGGGTGTATGGGATGTCAGACATGTTCTCTATCTTGGGTAGTTTGTCCATTATTGGTCCTCACCTGGCACCCAACCCTCACTTGTGGCTTCTCGTAGCTGCCAGCATACGTTTATGCATTTATTACAATGGATAGACAGTTCCCCGACGGCATGTTCGCTTGAGTTTCGGATCATGGGGAATACTCTAAGACTTTTGGTGTTACAAATGGAGTGAAGTAAGGATGCATCCTAGCTCCTACACTTTTTAGCAAGATGTTTGCTGCCAGGTTGACTGATGCATTCAAGGGCAGTGATGCTGGAGTCAAAGTCCACTATCAGCTAGACAGCGAGTTCTTCAATCTGAGGAGACTGCAGGCAAGAACAAGAGTGCAAATTGAGTCCATATGTGAACTTCTCTTTGCTGATGACTGCGTTCTCAATACCCATTCAGCGATTGAAATGCAATGTACTGTTGACATGTTTGCAGCGGCTTGAGATAACTTTTGTCTCACAATTTCTACTAATAAGACTGAAGTGCTGCACCAAGCAGCCTCGAGAAATGTGCACAGTGAGCCATCTATCAATCGTAAGAAGTTGAAGTAGGTGGAACGTTTTGTATACTTTGGTAGCACACTCTCCAGAGCAGTCCATACTGATGATGAAGTAAACTCGAGAATTGCAAAATCATGTGTGGCATTTGGAAAACTAAGATCCTCAGTTTGGAACCGGAGAGGAATTCAGATTATAACTAAATTGAAGATTTATGCTGCAGTCGTTCTACCAACTATTATGTACCCCTGTGAAACCTGGACTGTGTACAGTTTACATGCAACGACGTTTGACCAATTTCACATGGGCTGCCTAAGGAAACTGCTTAACATAAAATGGCAATATAGGATCACATATGTAAAAGTGCTTTCGCGGGCTGACATGACACACATCCCCATAACTCTGTGCAAATCGCAGCTTAGATGGACTGGCCATGTTGTCCGCATGTCAGATCAGCGACTTCCAAAGAAAATATTAAATGATGAGCTTGAGTCAGGCGAGCGAGCGAGCGAAATAAAACGTTACAAAGACTATGAAAACCTCACTGAAGAACTGCGACATTGAACCTGTAAATTCTAAGCTTTATATCGAAAAGCTACCCAAGCATAGACTGGACCCATGCATACACCGACGGTTCTGTAACAAACACTACACAGAACGGAGGGGCAGGAGCATTCCTGAACCTACCAAATGGCAGACAAATAACACTGTCATTCGCTACTGGTAAGTACACAAGCAATTTCAGAGCGGAGGCAGAGGCACTGAAGGCGGCAGTGGAAGAAATGGTGACACACACAGAAAATGAAAGCCATATAGTCCTGCTTACAGATGCTCTCGCCGTAGTCACAGCGCTAAAAAGCCAGAAAAACACTGAGCTTAATGACTTAAGAGCAGCACTCTGCCAACTGTGCCAGCAGTCCGCACCAAAGAGGGTAGTGGTACAGTGGGTCCCATCACACTGCAACATCCAAGGCAACGAGGAGGCAGACAGACTGGCAAAAGAAGGTGCAAGACTACCACAAACAGATACTAGTATGACGTACGAAGAGTCAAAACGGCTTATCAAAGCCACATACATGACCAAATGGGAAACCGAACATACTGGTTACACCAAAAACGATGCCTATTACCAGTTGAACCGAAGAGAGCAGGTCGTTGTCTTCAGACTTCGCACTGGCCACAATAGACTAAGGTACCACCTATTCAACAAATTAAAGATAGGTGGTACCGACGAATGCCCGTGCGATACCGGTAAAATGACCGCTGAACATCTGCTGCAGAACTGCCCGACATACGAGGATCAGAGAGAGCAGATGTGGCCATCACCAGTGGAACTGCAAGACAAGCTCTATGGCAGTGTCGACAGCCTCAGTATGACCGCCGCTTTTTTCGAAAAAATAATGGTTACTGTCTGACTGCGTACGAAGAAGAAGAAGAAGAAGAACCTGTAAATTGGGAGAACACTGCTGCTGATCGCTTTGCCTGGCGTAGTAAAATCTCTTTTGACACGACACATATGGAACATATAGAAATCAAGGAAGCTGCACGGAGAGGAGCGACATGAAAGGTAAGAGACGAGTTGCCTCCTTCTGACGGTCAGATAGTGTTTGTTTGCCCTCAGTGTGACAGACGCTTTCGGGCTTGGATTGGTTTGATTAGCCACCTACGAAACTCACTCCAAGATAACAATGGGGTCCTCTTCAGAAACGATGGACCAACAACATTAAGCTAATGTGATTGTTCTCGTTAATGACAGAGATCTGGTGAAGTGTTAAAGTGTTTGATTTCCAATATAGTTTAACGGTGTTTCAAAGCGTGAAATATAAAATGGGACTCGAATTTGACAACTGTTCACTCACAACAAAGCTTGCCGAAGACAAGTTAGTATAAGTTGGTCAAAGCGACGTTGCACGATCACGCGTCGCAATGCTGCATTCTCTTTTTACAGCCTCGATTGGAACCCACAGCCTCGTTTGGAACCCTCAGTTTTTGAAGAAAAAGAGCAAGTAATAACGAAGGGTACGATAACGCCAGACATTTCTGTTAAAACAAAAATGAAAGACTAAACACGTCTTTACAAAACAGAGTATTATACTTCTTCAAAATGGTTAACTGCATGTAAATCAAGAAACAGATTGTATTGTTGGCTTAGTGTGCTGTTCGAAACAGAGCAGGAAGTGTGTAATAATAATGGTTTTAGTGATATTAGTCAGTTTAACAAAGCCGAGATGCGCAACGAAAATAATTATTTGGTCTGACCCTGACTAACACATTCTGATCAGTATATATTTGTATGACCTTGTCTAACATAGTTGATCATAATATTTTGCCTGACCCTGCCTAAAATAGTCTGATCAGTATATTTTGCCTGACTCTGACTAACATAGTCTGGTCAGTATATTTTGTCTCACCATGACTAACGTAGTCTGATCAATATATTTTGCCTGACCCTAACTATTATATTCTGATCACAATGGTTCACCCGATCTTGTCTAACATAGTTTGATCAGAATATTTTGCCTGACCGGACGTTAGTCTCTTCACCGCTGTACAAAATGTAAAATAAAGAAAAGAAAGATGGTTCTTTCATCTCATTACAATACAACCTGATCAAACATAACTGTAATTTTAGTCACCAAGTCCTGCTTATAAGGCGCGAGTAGTACGCAATAGATGGATAGGGGACAGCATAAATCATAAAACAACATGAACTTACAACGACTGGCGAAATGCATTCGTCGTAAACCAGGAAAGCTTTCCTTGGAGTAAATTCCCGTGCAAGAGAACAGAAATGGTTGTTGGTAAGATTTAGAAGAAAAAAAACAGTGAAAACGCTTAAATTGCTGAACGAGAAAGCTTCGGCTACGCGATCAATTATTTCGATGCATCAGAAGACAATATTACACATTTAATGATATGCTCTGGTAAGCGATTAAGAAAGAAAAAGCAAAGATTATGAATTATTCATATATTCTTGGGAACATCCTTGTCAAACATGTGTAACAATATTTTTGTGCAGAATTCGACTATCATTGCACTAACTTGAAAGATTAACACAATATTTCTTTTATAATACTAACTTGAAAGATTAACACAATATTTCTTTTATAATACTAACTTGAAAGATTAACACAATATTTCTTTTATAATACTAACTTGAAAGATTAACACAATATTTCTTTTATAATACTAACTTGAAAGATTAACACAATATTTCTTTTATAATACTAACTTGAAAGATTAACACAATATTTCTTTTATAATACTAACTTGAAAGATTAACACAATATTTCTTTTATAATACTAACTTGAAAGATTAACACAATATTTCTTTTATAATACTTACTTGAAAGATTAACACAATATTTCTTTTATAATACTAACTTGAAAGATTAACACAATATTTCTTTTATAATACTAACTTGAAAGATTAACACAATATTTCTTTTATAATACTAACTTGAAAGATTAACACAATATTTCTTTTATAATACTAACTTGAAAGATTAACACAATATTTCTTTTATAATACTAACTTGAAAGATTAACACAATATTTCTTTTATAATACTAACTTGAAATATTAACACAATATTTCTTTTATAATACTAACTTGAAAGATTAACACAATATTTCTTTTATAATACTAACTTGAAAGATTAACACAATATTTCTTTTATAATACTAACTTGAAAGATTAACACAATATTTCTTTTATAATACTAACTTGAAAGATTAACACAATATTTCTTTTATAATACTAACTTGAAAGATTAACACAATATTTCTTTTATAATACTAACTTGAAAGATTAACACAATATGACTTTCATTATGAAATCGGCGGAATATGCCCGACCTTCACCTCGTAGTATGCAGGTTAAGCTTTAGTTATACGTCGATAAATGAAAAACCCTTGGTCTATTTCGGGCTATGAACCTGTGTTCTACTGACTAGAAGAACATTACTCTCAACGCTCGGTCTAACGGTTCTCTATTTAAAATGGATTAAGACTCTTAGAACCGACTTCATTGCACATGAAAGCCCTCGTAAGTGTTGGTTCCTTTCGTTGCTGAAAGTACCGACGACAGAGCAGAAACTCATTAGCTATTGAAGCAGATCCGCAATTTTCTCTTGTCTCTGCCAGGTACCCATTTACAGCTGGGTCGACTGGGAGTAAACCATGATAAAACACACAGTTGTCCTGTCTGTCAACCAAAAGAGTCGCGATTTGAACCTGGTATTCTGGTATTGTGAACTAAGCTCACATCTCATAGCCCACACACTCCCTTTGTTACTCTTTTGAGCAAAACAATACCGATCAATTATATTGTTGTTGTTCGTCCATCACGTATGATGAAGACCATTTCTCTTTTTGTTCATCCAGATCTTACATTTGAGCAGTTTGTGGGTTGAGGTAGTGGATAGGTGCGAAGGTGGCTGACGAGTCCGATGTGGGATCTGAAAAAACGCAGGCATTGAAGTCATATAATTTTCGCCATAGGATACGGGTTTTTCTGACATTGTCTCCGTTGTGCTGCTGCAGCTATTTTTGGAAACCTCGCATGATGCTGATCCTTTGCAGAGAGCTGTGCATCAGGCTGTGCCGTCTTGCGGTTTATGCTGAAAACCTTTAGATATGTCTTAAGCGTGTCCTTAAAGCGCGTTTTTGGGTCCCTATGGAAGCGTTTCCATTCTGCATCTCACCATAGAAGATTAATTTTGGTACCGGATAGCCCGACATGGGGAGCGAATAACCCGGCATGTGGACCGAATGACCTGCAAAGCGAATCTGCGATTGCATCGTAGTGGTATATAAAGGCAAAGGCCACCGTTCATCGCAGACGATGATGGCATACTTTATTTGCTAGCCTCGAGCCGCATGATCCCAATGGCAAGTCAAGTACAAGACGACTAGTGGGCGACTACGAGATGCAGGAGACTCCGCATTAAGCACCCGTGAAAAAGACGGTAGAGTCCGGAGTTGAACCCACACCACCTGATCACGAGGCCGACTTCTTAACCACTTTGCCACGGAATATATATACACGGAATACCAGATATCTCTAAAGAACATCAGTATCCGGGATCCTACTATGCTATTTATGGCAATTAAATACAGTGATAATGAAGGGCAACTGAGACGTTAGTCCGGTCAGGCACAACAAACTGACCAGGACGTCGCGTTAAGGTCAGGCACACTATACTGACCAGGACGTTGCGTCAGGGTCCGGCACAAAATACTGACCAAAACAACACCTCTTCCATGTAGTTTCCTGGAAACAGGCTGTTTTCATGGCAGTCTGGCTAACGAGATGTGGATCGACGTGATTCCAATAGTAGTGAGCTTCACGCAGATGAAACCAAGCATATCACAGAACCCTGTAGGATCCCTAATTATCTTCATTAGCACACTCTTGATGGGAGGAAAGCCACTGCAACTTGTCACCTAACGATATTTTCAGGGCGTACAAAAGAGTAAACACACTCATTGTGGGCATTCCACAACAACAACAGTGGCAAAGAAACTATGAGCAAACTTTTCGTTTGAAGTCCATGGTTTTTTTTTTTGGTAACAGGAAACCTAACATCTACCCAACATAATAATCTACGAAATCATGTGCTATCGACGAAGGATCAAAGTTTTCAAACAATGTAATCAGGGAATAAGAAAGATAAAACGATATTAAATTTATGATAACTTTTAAACAATATATATATTTATCTTCTGTTATCCGTATCACACATGTTTCTCGTGGCTGATGAATATTTGACAACATAAATCAGACAACAAGGATTTATAACAACCATTACAATTCACTTCGCACAGGACAGGAATGTCAGCTTCACCCGATTGCATCACAAGCGGAAGGGGAAACAATATGAAATTGAAACTAGAAATAACAGATAAATGACTTTAACTCCACCACATTTCAAACTCTTCCAAACGTTTCTCATCCTTCTTTGCCCTAATCTATGTTTCGGCCCCATACAGTGAAATTGGTCATACATGATATTCTTTGAGGTTAGCAATTTCTGTTTTTCTCAAACGTCTTTTTGCCAGTGCAATTTTTTGTCTTAATTTCCGCGTCATTGCTGGCATCTTCTGGGATGATTATTCCTAAATATGTAAACTTCTGTACATGTTCGAATATTTCTCGATTGATGGTTATATTATTTTGCCTGTGTTGCTTACATATTACAAATGAAGAGAGCAGAGTGAGCAGGACACAAACACGAGCCAATAACAATGCCCTCTCTGAGTTAGGCGCACAAAAACAAATATTGAAAATGATACAAAAAGGACAATTAAGTTTGGTGGGACAAAATATACGGCATGGAAGTCTTCTACAGATGATACTAGGTGGCAAAGTCTAGGGACAATAGAAAGGAGCGACCAAGACTTTTACATCTTAGGTATGCAAAGACAATAAAGTACGAAGCTATGCTGAAACAAAGAGTGCTGCAGAAGATAGGGTGAAATGGAGAGACATGCTAATTGAACATTACAACCAGTCTTAGGACTGATCAACCAGAAGGTAAGGTCATATGGAGAGACATGCTCATTGAACATTACAATCAGTCTTAGGACTGATCAACCAGAAGATAAGGTCAAATGGAGAGACATGCTCATTGAACATTACAACCATCTGGGGTAGTTGTCTCGCCGCAGCGACTCAATTTCAACCAGTGTTCGTAAAGCGATCTCAGTCCCGCCAGGCGGAGCGATAGCGCGGGCTTGCGGAAAACGCTCGCCTGCCTTTCCCCGTAGTGCGAATTGGGTGCGGTTTGTGGTAGTGGCTCCTCCACCGAGGTGCGCTAGTCTGGTCCGTATCAGGAAACGTGGTCCGTCCGTGGTGATTTATCTAAGGCTTATAGCAGAGCTCGACAGTACGTCTCGCTGGTTGTCCGACTCTCGCAAAGAGCTTGTGACCGGCAAATGGAAAGCAGGAATCGTTGCCTCGCGAGGCCCTGCGTTCTCCCTACGGAGAAGGGCAGGCCGGCAGGCCAAATTGTCTCTAGTCCCAGTGAAATTCATCGCCGAGGTCGTTGGGATCCGTTCTGCACAGAGCGCTGCCATCCCTCCTCGAGCGAGCCCGGTCGGTCGGTCGTCTGGTGCGTGTGGGAGGCCCCTGTCAGGCGGTCCTAGGTCGACGGACGGAGTGAGGGACGGGTGGAACAAACCGTCCGTCCGTCCCGTCAGTCGGTCGGTCCCTGCGGCCGTCGTCCCAGTGAGGCCTTTTACAATAACACACCCTTCCTCCGCCGACCGGTGTGTGGCTGTACACAGTACGTCTCCGACAGATATCTGGTTGATCCTGCCAGTAGTCATATGCTTGTCTCAAAGATTAAGCCATGCATGTCTAAGTTCACACTGTCTCACGGTGAAACCGCGAATGGCTCATTAAATCAGTCGAGGTTCCTTAGATGACACGATCCTACTTGGATAACTGTGGCAATTCTAGAGCTAATACATGCTTACCAAGCTCCGACCCTCGCGGAAAGAGCGCTTTTATTAGTTCAAAACCAATCGTCGTTTCCCCTCGCGGGGTTGCGGCGTCCCCACTGGTGACTCTGGATAACTTTGTGCTGATCGCATGGCCTCATGTGCCGGCGACGCATCTTTCAAATGTCTGCCCTATCAAATGTCGATGGTACGTGACATGCCTACCATGTTTGTAACGGGTAACGGGGAATCAGGGTTCGATTCCGGAGAGGGAGCATGAGAAACGGCTACCACATCCAAGGAAGGCAGCAGGCGCGCAACTTACCCACTCCCGGCACGGGGAGGTAGTGACGAAAAATAACAATACGGGACTCTTTCGAGGCCCCGTAATTGGAATGAGTACACTTTAAACCCTTTAACGAGGATCTATTGGAGGGCAAGTCTGGTGCCAGCAGCCGCGGTAATTCCAGCTCCAATAGCGTATATTAAAGTTGTTGCAGTTAAAAAGCTCGTAGTTGGATCTCAGGCGCAGGCGGGCGGTCCGGCTCGCGCCGGTTCACTGCCCGTTGTCTCCTGCCCTACCGTCTGCCGGCTCTCTCCCACGGGTGCTCTTCGCTGAGCGTCCTCGGTGGCCGGCGCGTTTACTTTGAAAAAATTAGAGTGTTCAAAGCAGGCCTCGGCTGCCCTGAATAATGGTGCATGGAATAATGGAATAGGACCTCGGTTCTATTTTGTTGGTTTTCGGAACTGGAGGTAATGATTAACAGGGACAAACGGGGGCATTCGTATTGCGGCGTTAGAGGTGAAATTCTTGGATCGCCGCAAGACGAGCTACTGCGAAAGCATTTGTCAAGAATGTTTTCATTAATCAAGAACGAAAGTCAGAGGCGCGAAGACGATCAGATACCGTCGTAGTTCTGACCATAAACGATGCCGACTAGCGATCCGCAGGAGTTGCTTCGATGACTCTGCGGGCAGCTTCCGGGAAACCAAAGTGTTTGGGTTCCGGGGGAAGTATGGTTGCAAAGCTGAAACTTAAAGGAATTGACGGAAGGGCACCCCCAGGAGTGGAGCCTGCGGCTTAATTTGACTCAACACGGCCAACACTGAAATGATTGACATGCCGAGACCACTCTTCTGGGGTCTAATATGGAACTGGTGCTGGACTTAGACCCCCAGAAACCTGGGGTATGCCCCCTGTGGCCCGGTTTTGTCTGCATCCAGTGTTTGATAAAGGAATTGACGGAAGAGAACTATCAGGAGTGGAGCCTGAGACCTAAGTTAACTAAACACGCCAATACTGCAGAATGACTATCAAAAAGTACACCTTCGTGGGGTCTAATAGAGAACATGTGCTGGAATTAGACCCTCGAAAATCTGGGACTACCCTCTAAGAAACTTGATTGTCTCGCTAAGGGAATTGACGGAAGGGCACCACCAGGTGTGGAACCTGCGGCTTAATTTGACTGAACACGCCAATACTGTAGAACAACTGACAAATCGAGAGCACTGCCGTTTGGGTCTAATAATGAACGTACGCTGGTGTTAGACTCACGGATGACAAGTCAGCTCTCAAACACTCAAATGAAAGAACGCTACGAAAATCGTGTTTAACTCCGCAGAAACCGCAGATTTCAAATACCTGGTCATTGACAAACAAAAGCCCTCAATAAATTCGTCTGACCAAATAGTGAACGGGTGCTGGAAATAGATCATCTGAAGACAGGTCAGTTTTACCCTACAAATGACAGGGCGTTGCTACGGAAAACCAGCTCAAATCGAGAGGAGCCGCAGATACTTTGGTTCACGTACCAGGCTGATAAGCCAAGGGCGCGAGGCTACCATGTGGGGGATTACGGCCGAACCCTTGTAAGCCGCAATCCCGCCCAAAATCTCAGCACCACTGCAATGGGAGGCTCCTACATGCTCGGGACCTGGGGCTTGCGCCCCAGCCCTATCAGGTAGAGCCACAGCAAGAGGTCCTTGCCGCCCGCCAATCAAAGCGGGCGGACAACTGCTTGATACTCACCCTAAACGGCGATGGGGTGCGAAAACACCAACCAAAGACTTAGTACCTGGTCGGAGTGTCGAAAACAGTAGAGCTGCCACCTCACTGTGAACTGTCAAGACTCAACCACTGACCATGAGAGTTGTCCGCACACCAGGTGAACAACATCTATGTGACATTACCAGGCTTGTCCTCTGGCTGAATGCACTCCGGCTACGATATCTACCTCTGTACGTTATCAGCCATATAACTATCATACTGGACGCAGAAGAGATGCAAACCAGCGGACATTGCACACCTGCCCCACTGTGTCAACACCCTAGGTGGCGGGGAATGCTAGGCGTACCATCCCTGCATAGAAGCCAAGAAAATAAAGGGAAAAAGAGATACCCCACTCACATGCAAATGCTACGTTCCTGGCAGGACGTGACGATCCTGGGACATAGACACACTGGACTGCCTCTCTTCCGGGTAAACCAGTCCATCTCATATATCATCACATATCATCATTGCACCCTATAGACACGAGTAGTGAAGACTCGATAGTCTGGTAAGACAACTTCCATAAGAGAGAAAACTCTGATCGTAAACAACTGCTGCCTTGCAGATAGGCTGGGGACAGCCAAAGGCTAAGGAGGGCATCCCTACAGAAACGCCTGTTGAAATCGGATGCACGGGGCCGCAAGCCTAACAAAACAGTGCAACGTAAATCACAGTATGATGGCAGTACAACCTATTCGAAAAACGTATGGCGCTCATCCTGCGGAGTCCCGCCAGGCAGCGATAGTGCCGGGCCTCACGCCTCGAAGGGGCCCACCCTTGACTACTGGTGGTCACCCACCCATGTGTCGTGGAGTCAAGGCACATGGCTATGGGGCAACGTCTATTGGCCAAAACCTCAAGACCCTCAAAATACTACAGTGGAATGCGGAGGGAGTCATTAACAAAAAACTTTCCCTAACACACCACCTGCATGAAGGTAAGATTGACGTGGCATGTATCCAGGAAACGCACCTCAACAATAACCATAAATTCTCAATCAGAGGATACCAGACCTTCCGTCTAGATAGAGAAGGGCACAAAGGAGGGGTCCTGATACTGACCAGAAACAGCATACCGAGTAGCGCGGTACCTGTCAATCACACCGGACAAGCAGAAATTGTAGGAGTTGACATAATGGCTCAAGAGACGAAGCTCCGCATTTTCAATCTGTACGGACCACCAAACAGAGACCTATCGCTCTCGAGTATGGAGGTCAGAGACTCCAACTGCATAGTAGTTGGAGATTTCAACAGCCACTCGGAGAGATGGGGATACTCTGACACAGACAGCAGAGGTGACGAAGTGGAAGATTGGGAGATAGATGCAAATCTCTCCCTAATCAATAGGCCGGAGGATAGCCCTAGCTTCTATTCAAGAACATGGCATACCACCTCGACTCCAGATTTGGCCTTCTCCACACGGGACATACACTATAAAATAGACCGCCAGGTGCTAAACCAACTGGCAGGTAGCGACCACAGGCCGATCAGGCTAACCATTGACATGGAAGTAGGCCCACAGGAAACAAAACCGCTCCCACGTTGGAATTACAAACGAGCCGACTGGGACAGATTTGCAATCCTGACAGATGGGCTGTGTGAAACCATCAACACACGAAACACCAAAATGAAGCCCATGGTAGAGAGCCTAAGCAAGGCAATAATGCAAGTCGCCACTGAAACCATCCCAAGAGGAGCTAGGAAAAACTATAAGCCCTACTGGAATGATGAGTTACAGAAAGTGGAAGATGCAGTAACAAATGCTAGGAACATGGCAGAACGAGAAAAATCCATGGAGGCAAACATCGCCCTCAAAGCCGCCGCGGCGAAGTACAAACACACTCTCAAGCAAACAGCAAGAGGAAGCTGGAAAAATAAAACGGAAAGTCTAAACCTGGACAAAGATGGAAACAAGCTATGGAAGCTAGTCAGAGCCATGAATGACGAAACCCCGTCAAATAAACAAATTACTATCAAGCAAGGCGAGAACTTGATCACAGGTAAGAAAGCCGCAAACGCCTTTGTCGATCACTATGCCAGAGCAAACCACATCGAGGTCCCTGCAGATAAGCATACCGACATTAGCGAAGAGCTAAAGTGACACGAAAGCATAAATACGGCTCCTGAAGAGCACATGATGGCCAAACTAACAATGCGCGAAATGGAAGAGGCTATGAGAACACTAAAGAAAAGGAAATCTCCCGGAAAAGACGGGATAACAAACGAAATGCTGATGGGGCTGGGCCAAACAGCGAAGAAGAAACTGCTATCGGTCCTAAACCAAAGCTGGAAAAGGGGAATTGTACCACAGGCATGGAAAGATGCAATACTGGTACCAGTACCAAAAACAGGAAAGGACAAAACAGATCCAAATGGATACAGGCCCATAAGCCTACTGAGCTGTGTCGGCAAGCTGATGGAACGGATGATAAACACCAGACTGATGTGGCATCTGGAAGAAAAACGAATACTAATTCCACAGCAAGCCGGTTTTAGACAGCACAGATCCACTGAGGACCAGGTCATCCTCATAGCCCAGGAGATAGAAGATGCCTACCAGGCACAGAAACACACAGTAGCTGTTTGGGTGGATCTGGAAAAGGCATTTGACAAAGTCTGGAAGGATGGACTTAGAGTCAAGCTAAGAAGAAGTGATGTCTGTGGGAAGATGTACAAGTGGATCAACCACTACCTCAAACAAAGAACGGCCAGAGTCCAAGTACAAGGGCAGATGAGCAAAAAGGTGACACTCGAGCAGGTAGTACCCCAAGGGGGAGTATTGTCACCCACACTCTTCCTGGTATATATAAACGATATTACAGAGAATATACCAAGAAGAGTCCATAGCTCAATGTTTGCAGACGATCTGGCTATGTGGACCTCTGAAAAGAATCTCACCATAGCAAGAAATCGGATGCAGACGGCCCTAACATCGCTGGAAGAGTGGGCGAACTCATGGCTGGTCAAAATAAACGAGAAGAAAACCACGTGCACAATATTCTCGCTCTCATTAAAACCCCAAAGTACCAAATTAAGTCTAAATGGCAAAATCCTGCAGCCAAACGACAACCCAACCTATCTGGGAGTCACATTTGATCGGCGCATGACATGGAAAAGTCAGATTGAGAGAAACCGAATGAAAGCCAGAGAAAGAATGGCGATCATGAGGAAACTTGCTGGCACAAGCTGGGGAGCAGACGAAGGCATACTAAAGAAACTGTACACTGGAAGAGTGAGACCAGTTCTCGAGTATGGCATTGTGGCATGGACAACAGCAGCGAAGGCGAACTTCGATAAAGTTAACAAACTCCAAAACCAAGCCATGAGAATTATAACAGGTGGCATGAAGTCAACGCCAATTTTAGAACTTGAAAAGATTACAAAACTGCAATCCATGACCGATAGAAGAGACTGCAGAGCCCAGCTGCAGTCAGAGAAACTCAGAAGACTGACGGACCATCCAATGTACCAGAGACTAAACAATTTGGGAAATGGGAAACTAAAGCGGAGAAACTTTGCAGAAATAGCCAAAGCAAAGATGCACGAAGATCCCATAAACGCACTAGCAACACCAAAACCCATCACTACTGTACGAAAACCTACTTGGAGGCAGGATATATTTCCAGAGGTGGTAGAAAATATACCAGGTATTGCAAACAAAAACTGCCAGACTGAAAAAGAAAGGAGAGACACTACCCTAAGCTTTATATCGAAAAGCTACCCAAGCATGGACTGGACCCATGCATACACCGACGGTTCTGTAACAAACACTACACAGAACGGAGGGGCAGGAGCATTCCTGAACCTACCAAATGGCAAAAAAATAACACTGTCATTCGCTACTGGTAAGTACACAAGCAATTTCAGAGCGGAGACAGAGGCACTGAGGGCGGCAGTGGAAGAAATGGTAACACACAGAGAAAATGAGAGCCATATAGTCCTGCTGACAGATGCTCTCGCCGTAGTCACAGCGCTAAAAAGCCAGAAAAACACTGAGCTTAATGACTTAAGAGCGGCACTCTGCAAACTGTGCCAGCAGTCCGCACCAAAAAGGGTAGTGGTACAGTGGGTCCCATCACACTGCAACATCCAAGGCAACGAGGAGGCAGACAGACTGGCAAAAGAAGGTGCAAGACTACCACAAACAGATACAAGTATGACGTACGAAGAGTCAAAACGGCTTATCAAAGCCAGATACATGACCAAATGGGAAACGAACATACTGGTTACACCAAAAACGATGCCTATTACCAGTTGAACCGAAGAGAGCAGGTCGTTGTCTTCAGACTTCGCACTGACCACAATAGACTGAGGTACCACCTATTCAACAAATTGAAGATAGGGTGTACCGACGAATGCCCGTGCGGTACTGGTAAAATGACCACTGAACATCTGCTGCAGAACTGCCCGACATACGAGGATCAGAGAGAGCAGATGTGGCCATTACCAGTGGAACTGCAAGACAAGCTCTATGGTAGTGGCGAGAGTCTCAGGATGACCGCCGCTTTTTTCGAAAAAATAATGGTTACTGTCTGACTGTGTACGCAGAAGAAGAAGAAGAAGAACATTACAACCAGTCTTAGGACTGATCAACCAGAAGATAAGGTCAAATGGAGAGACATGCTCATTGAACATTACAACCAGTCTTAGGACTGATCAACCAAATACGATGATACTGATTGTAATAATTTGTAATTTCTGCTAAGATTTATTTTTATAAATTTAATTGATCTTTCGATGCAGCGTAGTTATCCAAACTTGGAATATTAACGTACGATTAACAAGCCTCATTCCCCGAAAGAAGTATTAATAATGCAAAAAAATATTTCCTGCTGAATGCAGCAGCATGTTTGGAATTATTAACAACACACGGAAGATGTTAGTCTAGACCAGCCTGAGGCAAACAGAACGATACATATATACGTACGTAAATACATACATACGTAAATACATACATACATACATACATGCATGCATACATACATACATACATGCATGCATACATACATACATGCGTAAATACATACATATATACATACATATATTATATACATACATGCATGCATACATACATACATACATACATACATAATACATACATACATAAATACATACATACATACATACATACATACATACATACATACATACATACATACATACACACATACATACATACTTACATGATGATGATAACTGTCCATCGTTGTCGATGACGACCACCGACATCATCCTTGCTGTATATATTATGTTGTGTTTTGTTTCTGTACTCGCTGTCATGTTTTGGTGTAATGTTTGCTGGACCTCACGTGACTTATGAGACCAATGCGAGCACGGAATGTTCTATTGCACACTATCTTCTGCTGCCGGTGAGGGTGGCTTCGGTGCTCGTTCCTTCCGAATAATGTATTTGGTTTGGGCTGTCTGCAAACGGTTACTTTTTCTTTAGCAATGCCCATGTTTACTGCATTTCTCCGGGCCGATCTATTTTCTGCAATGATCTCCTAATTGTCTTTATCTATGTGACAGCATCTCAGAGTTTCTTTTAGGCTGTTCTTAAATCGTGTCATTTTTGGGCGACCTCCTTTTTGCCAGCCTTCCATAAGCCCACCGTACAGGAGTATCTTCCGCAGTCTTGTGTCTGGCATGTGCAGGTGTTCAGCCCATCTCAGCGGTCTAACCTACAGCGATGCATGGATGCTTGGCATGTCTGTTCTTTTTAGGACTTCAGTGTCAGAGACATGGTCCTACCAGCTAATACGGATTAAGCGTCTCAGTCTGGTCGTGTGGAAGTGGTTCAATCTTTTGCCTGTCTCTCATAGACAGTTCAACTCTCGCATGCGTATAACAGGGTTGGGAGAATAGCAGCTCGGTAGATATTGAGCTTTGTCTTGGCTCTAATGCCGTGGCGCTCTCATAAAGAAACTCCAATTTCTACTGAACACTGCACTGGCTTTCATTATTCTGGTTGCCACCTCGTCGTCGAGATTGACGGTTCGCGACAGTGTACCACCCAGGTAGGTGAACTTGGACACCTCTTTCAGGATCATTCCTTTTACTTTGATTTGTGGCTGTGTGTATTCTTTACCATGAGTTGGTTCGTGTATAACTTTTCTTAAACGTTTATTACCAGCCCGAAATTGTCGAATGCAGCAGAGAACCGATCCATGTGGTCCTGTATTTCCCGCTCTGAGTTGCTATTCACAGCACAGTCGTCAGCAAATACAAGTTCATTGATGATATCGCCTGTTACTCTGGGTTTTGTCCCCATTCTGCGAGCATTGAGAAACCTGCCGTCCATGCGGTATCTGATGGGTGCGCCGGATCTGGCTGTTTTAAAAGCGTCCTACATCGTGACTGAGAACATCATACCGTACTAAATAGGGTTGGGACGAGCACACAGTCTTGTTCTTCACCGTTGGTCACGTCAAACGTTTTCGAAGTCTCTCCATTATTCAGCACACGAACATGCATGACTTCGTGGAGTTGTTTCACCATAGTGATAAACTTAGTGGGGCAGTAAAACGTTGACATGACCATCTACAATCTAACTCTGCTTACCGTGTCAAATTCCTTGGTGAGATCAATAAATGCAGTGTACATGTCGATGCTATGCTCCTGCCATTTCTCCTGTATCTGGCACGCAGCGAGGATTATGTCCACAGTTCCCTGACCGGTTCTGAAACCACACTGATTCTCTAGAAGGTGGTGGCCTTGTTTAAGAGGCGTGATATAATTTTTCCTGCGACAGATAGCAGAGATATTCCACGGTGATTATCCCAGTTCTGCTGGTTCCATTTCCTCTTGTATATGTGAATTACTGAAGCATCTTTACATTTCTGCGGGATTTTCCCCTTAGCGCACATGACGCTGAATAATTCAGTGATCTTCCTAGAAAGACATAGGTCAGCTGTCTTATTGATCTTTGCTGGTATTTCATCCGCGCCTGGGGCTTTTCCCATAAAAAGTACATTTATGGTTTGTCCATCGCTTCCTGGGTGATGATCTCGTCCATCTTCGTGTTTATTTGCACCCGTGGTATCCGCTGGATGGCTACGTCGCTTATGGCTGATTGAGAACTTCGGAGAAGTGTTCTTTTACACATCTGACAAGTATCTGGGACTTATCTGTTAACAATATCCTATTGGTATTCGGGATTGGATGCCCACCAGAGGGTTGTGGACCGTATAGGGTTTTCAGGGATTAAAACAGTTCAATGATCTTCCTAGTTTGGAACAGGCCACCTGTCTTATATATCTTCGTTGGTACTGCATCAGTTCCAGGGGTTTTCCCATCGAAAGTGCATTGATGGCCGTGTCCACCTCATTCTGGATGATGATCTTGTCCATCATCGTGTTTATTATCTGTTAACAACATCCCATTGGTATTGGATGCCCACCACAGGATTGTGGGCCATATAGAGTTTTCAGGGCTTTAAAGAAGCGTTTGGCATAATGGCTCTTCGTAAACTCCTCTATTTCTAAACACACACACACACATAAACACACACACACACACACACACACACACATACACATACATATATATATAAATACATATATAAATGCATGCATACATATCACACGCACACTGATACACGCGTACATGCACATATTGATCAAGAAGTTTCTATACATAGGGGAATTGAACACGAAAGCAAAAAATGTAACTTAATTCACAAAGTGTGCCTAACGCAGCATCAGACTGTCCAGTGGGTTTAGTAGTCTGGAGCGTTGGGACTTCGAGACTCGTGTGCATTGGTTAAATAAAATATAATTTAGATTTGTCATTATATACGAAAAGATAATGTTTGCATTTTGCAATTGCATTCATATTCTAAAAGTGTGACTTAAGAATCAAAGCTGTATACTAGCCACACAAAAAATGGTCAGACCTTTTATTTTCCATTACTTTCCTACGCATGCGCACTGTGCCAACTCTTAGTTATTGATCACAGTTTGTGTAGACATAATGTATGTATGTATACATGCTTATCTACTTACTTATCCGGTCCTCTTCTTTCTTGTGTCGTAGTTTGTCAGAATGAGCGACATAATATTTTATTCCCTATTTTCACTTTGCCTGGTTCCCTTCTTTTATTTGATTAAAGGTTTGCTTTCCTGGATTGTACTGATGAATTCACCCTCTTTCCACCCCAGACAGAAGTCATTTGGCTCATGTAAGGGCATAATGTTCAGTGTGTGGATGTGAGTGGGCATCTGCTTGCAATGTGAACCTATTGGTCAGTGTATAGATGCGAGTGTGTATATGTTTGTAATGTGAACCTATTGGCCAGTGTGTGGATGCGAGTGTGTATCTGTTTGTAATGTGAACCTATTGGCTAGTGTATGGATGCATGTGTGTATCGGTTTGCAATATATTCCACTATGACAGTTTTGCAGTACGGCAGTTTTGCCTATTTTTTCTGTACGCGGAGAAGTGGTTATACCGAGAAAAATCCCCGACATGCCCCATCAAACTGTACACGAAGTGATTTCAAATCCCGTATGTTAAGATTGCAAAACCAAGCTTGCGCTCGATTTACACCCATATACCATGCACTCGACCTTTGGCCTGGTTGTAGTCTAGTTCATGGTCTTTTAATAGAATGTCTTACATTGTCATACCAGATATCTTTTGGGTTGTCAGTAGGGTTTGAATCATTTATGTTTTGCTTTACATGACTGCCTTGGTAGCCGATCTTCTTTCACTGTGCAGATATAGTCAAACCACCGACGTTGATATGGCTCCATTCGAGTTTGCAAGCGCTGAAATTTAAATTACAAATAAATAGATATTTAGTTGTCCATTACAAGCGATGAAGGAAACATCTTCAGACGGTTTTTGTGTTGATGTAACTTACGTTGCATTTTGATTAAAGTCAGGAAAAAACTGCGCTGTTCATCAACCTCGCCTCTGGTCCCGAGCTACCTTGGACCGGTGGCAAGACGCAAGGCGACTGAAGATATCACAGGATGCAGTTTTTCCTCAGGGTTTACTTCCGAAGCCTTTCCGGTAAACAGGTATCCCGCAAGGCAGCAGGGTTGTATTATCCAATAGGTTGTAAATGTAGCATGACCAGGACTAAATATCTATTTTCACAACAAATGGCATAGAACCTGAAAGTCTAAAATAGTGTTCTAGATATTCACAAAGTGTTGTCACAGAGTGAAAGTCAAAGGCACCCACACAGTGACAGACGCACTATGATTAATCCGGCTTTCCTGAAACTCAAAAGAGGCAGCGGAGGTAATCTAGCGGAATTGTTATGATGCGCGCTAACCACAGATACAAATCACAAACATGTAATCAATGGCAAAGATAACAGAATAACTATTCCATCGTTGTTGATGATTCATTTGTGCCACCTTGACTAGTATATGTCACATGATATGAGGATGACACGTATCACAAACAAAGTAAGCAAATAGAAACAAAATGTAATAATGAACAGGTACAGACATGTGTTCCAAAGTGTAAGAAAACACAACAAGGTGTTCAGAGTGATAGTTTCAAACCTAAACCAGATTTCCTATACGGATAAAGTTGAAGTGTAATCTGTTTTCTGCAGATATGAAGTGTAATCTGTTTTTGGAAGATATGAAGTGTAGCATGTTTCATACAAAAATGAAGTGTAGTCTGTTTTCTACAGAAATGAAGTGTAATCTGTTTTCTACAGATATGAAGTGTAATCTGTTTTCTACAGATATGAAGTGTAATCTGTTTTCTGCAGATATGAAGCGTAGCATGTTTCATACAGAAATGAAGTGTAGTATGTTATCTACCAAAGTAAAGTGTAGTCTGTTATCTACAGAAGTAAAGTGTAGTCTGTTATCTATAGATGTAAAGTGTAGTCTGTTATCTATAGATGTAAAGTGTAGTCTGTTATCTACAGATGTAAAGTGTAGTCTGTTTTCTACATATGTAAAGTGAAGTCTGTTTTCTACATATGTAAAGTGTAGTCTGTTATCTACAGAAGTAAAGTGTAGTCTGTTATCGACAGAATTAAGTGTAGTCTGTTATCTACAGATGTAAGTGTTGTCTGTTTTCTACAGATGTAAAGTGTAGTTTGTTTTCTACAGATGTAAAGTGTAGTTTGTTTTCTACAGATGTGAAATGTAGTCTGTTATCTACAGATGGGAAGTGTAGTCTGTTTCTGCAGATGTGAACTCTTTTACAGCGGTTGGATATTGGGATTGACAAAGTACAGTTCACGTAATCTAGTTCACGAAACCATACATAGCATATAAATGGTACCACTATTATTTGCCATATGGCAAAGGCTGCATGTTGCGTGAATATTCTTGTTATGGAAGGACAACAAGCTAAACAGATGTATGCAACATTTATTCTAGATCGTGTGTTTGCTGCTATACAATTTTCAGCCGAATGTAGATTAGCTTTCAGAGGAAGTGACGAAGTATGTGGGCCACATCCAATGGCAACTTGTTAGCCACTCTATAACTGTTGACAAATGTTGATCCATTCTGATATGCTCATGTAGAAAAATTTTGCAACAACTGTGGGCGGAAAGCCTTGATTTATTTTTCTTTCATTTTGTCTGCAGTCCAGAAATGTTGGCATCTCCATATAACTTGTCACGGATAACCGTAAAGGCTTTCTCTGTGCCCCATATGTTGGAAAATGTTGTAGTAGATATCCAGCTATATTTAGAACAGTACAACAGCTACATTCCCTTGATTTTACTTTGTTGAACAGAGAGTATCTCAATATTTCATGACCTATGCCAGGCCGGAAGGACATCACTAATAGATCAGCTGAGATGGAGATATTCCTCATTTTGTTTCAGTGTCATGGACGATCTGGTTTATTCAGTATTCGTGTTTCAGACTTCAGGAACTTTCCACATTTTTTTCACAATCTGTTAGCCTCATCATTCCTAGATTTACTGTCAGAAAATATGACACACTGTTAAACAACTCCTTTGAGCTTGCGACAAATAGAGCACAGCGCTTACATAAACATAATTACTTATGTTCCCTTGATGAGGGTAACGATTTAAGTTAAACGGAATAATAGAAGGACAAAAATAAAATATCATATACTTTAATAGACGAATGCACTGCACTGATAATTTCCCCTTGGCCGGCGTTTCTCCTTTGTTTGTCGAACGCAACATACCTAACATAGTTGGGTGTGACGTTAATTTGAGCTTATTTCGGAGTTCAAAATAAGGTCTGCCCCTGTCAACCCCAGAGCCTCTGTAATATCCCCTATCCATCTCCTCTCCGGTTCGTCTCTGCTTTTGTGCTAGGTAATATATCTTCAGATGATGCCAAAGTTGGTAATTTCTTAGACGTCATGTTGTTTACTCGACAGTATTGTTATATATATATATAATTTTACATAATTAATGTAACATGATGTGATGTGATGTGACGTGTGTAACAGAGTTACAACAAGGGTCCCACTAGCCAGGGCCAGGGAAGCTCTGAAAACACCGTTCGTGGTACTCATGCATAACTTTAGAATCCTGTCCCAGAGATGGAGTTAATAGAACAGTCATTGTTCAAAATTCTTCAACAATCTTCGTTTAAGACTGTACAGTCAAAATGAATTTTCCCGCGGTTCCAACTGGAAAATCTCACACTTTTTAGGTCAAAATGAAATAGCCTTTATTTAGTTAGATAGATAGTTCATGAAAAGTTGCCCCGCCAAATCTAGACAAATGTTGCCTTCATGGACCCAACCGAGGGAAATGTACATAAGCCGGGGATGAAAGAACTCGAGATAGACCACAGAACAGAAGATTACCGAGCAAGTGTAGGTATCTAGGATAGAGCAAGAACCCAGAGCAGAGCGAGAAACGGATGAAGTTAATAGTTAGAACAGAGAGGTAGAATAGTTCTAGTACCACAGAGAAGTCCCTAAATCATACTCTATTCACTGAGAGAGAAGATCGCGACCACACACTTGCAAGCTTTAGACGGTGTGTGTTACCCTGTTTATTAGACACTGACACTTTGTCACACGTGACACTGACGTATAAGTCCCTGAAGTGGCATTCGACTGCATACTCGTCAGAAGGAGACGTGTTACTTTAAACACGAAGCTGTCGTCCCGACAATACGTCACAACAAGGGGTTTACTCTTGGACTGAGGCTGACAGTAATAGAACCACTGTCGTCAACACGAAAACCCCTGTCATCAAAGGCGCTAGACCTGAGTTGGAGAACCACAACGATGCAAGAACCGTTGTAGTCGTCACACAATTCCTGACTAGACGTTGAAGAAGAGGAACCAGAAGAACTAATCGCTAAAATCATCAACCTAACGTGGGGACGAGGCAAGAAGCTTAAGACACAGACACTGCAGAAGCTGAGAGAAGAAAGGAGGCCACCAGACGAGCGAGGACCGAAAGATTGACAGTGAACAGATTAGCTATATAGGATTGTATCAACACAGAGTGAGATTGAACTGTGAATAGAACATCATCTAAAAAAGATCACGTCATAGGACCTGGGGATAATTAGATACAAGAGAAATATATGTACTTCTTACAAGAAACCCTTGAGATACATTAACGTTAGAGGGCATTAGAACACGATTCATGAGCCTAGTTTACTGTTATAATGTTGTATGATATTCATGTAATAAACATTCATTTGATTTTACTGCTGTTAAAATAATTGTTAGTGTTTTAATTAGGGTTGTGAGTTAAGAAATGATAGTTGTAAGGACGAAAGTTAATCGGTGATAGTGAACCTGTAATGCGTGATGAGTAATATAATATAATATAATATAATATAATATAATATAATATAATATAATATAATATAATATAATATAATATAATATAATATAATATAATATAATATAATATAATATAATATAATATAATATAATATAATATAATATAATATAATATAATATAATATAATATAATATAATATAATATAATATAATATAATATAATATAATATAATATAATATAATATAATATAATATAATATAATATAATATAATATAATATAATATAATATAATATAATATAATATAATATAATATAATATAATATAATATAATATAATATAATATAATATAATATAATATAATATAATATAATATAATATAATATAATATAATATAATATAATATAATATAATATAATATAATATAATATAATATAATATAATATAATATAATATAATATAATATAATATAATATAATATAATATAATATAATATAATATAATATAATATAATATAATATAATATAATATAATATAATATAATATAATATAATATAATATAATATAATATAATATAATATAATATAATATAATATAATAATATAATATAATATAATATAATATAATATAATATAATATAATATAATATAATATAATATAATATAATATAATATAATATAATATAATATAATATAATATAATATAATATAATATAATATAATATAATATAATATAATATAATATAATATAATATAATATAATATAATATAATATAATATAATATAATATAATATAATATAATATAATATAATATAATATAATATAATATAATATAATATAATATAATATAATATAATATAATATAATATAATATAATATAATATAATATAATATAATATAATATAATATAATATAATATAATATAATATAATATAATATAATATAATATAATATAATATAATATAATATAATATAATATAATATAATATAATATAATATAATATAATATAATATAATATAATATAATATAATATAATATAATATAATATAATATAATATAATATAATATAATATAATATAATATAATATAATATAATATAATATAATATAATATAATATAATATAATATAATATAATATAATATAATATAATATAATATAATATAATATAATATAATATAATATAATATAATATAATATAATATAATATAATATAATATAATATAATATAATTAAATGTAATGTGGGGTTTAGTTTTTCGTTTAGTTAAAGAATTGATGTGATTGCACACAGTTTAACCCATAAGTGCTCCGTTGTTACCTATATTTGTTTAGAATCTCAGCACAAATCCCGAGCCCTGTAGAGGATCTCGTAATCGATTGGGTAGATTTTAACATCATTTGAATTTAGCCCGGGAAGTCTACTCTTTTCGATTTCCAACTGCCGAGGTTGATTTTAAACGTGCGAGACAATGTATACGGACGTCCGATCTCTACTACCCAGGGATCCCGGGAAATATCATTAAGCTCACGTGGAAAAAACCCGGCCTCCACCGCGATTTGAACCCGCGACCTTCAGCACCCGAGACCGACGCTTTACCTCGTGACCACTCAGTCCCAGTATAATATGACGTAGTGTAACTTAACGTAACGAAACATAACGCAACGCAGCGCAACGAAACTTAACTTTACTTTAAACGTATGTAACAATGAACAATTCTTGCATCTACCTCTAGTACAAGCGATGCCCTTTATGCAATCATCATATTAATAACTGCAATATAGATTACCCCTATCTCTCTCTCTCTCTCTCGCTCTCTCTTTCTATATATCTCTCTCTCTATTTCTCTCTCTCTCTCTCTCTCTATATATATATATATATATATATATATATATATATATATCTGTGTATTGTGTCTTTTCGACGATCACGATTTGATCTCGGGTACGCCTTTAAGCTGCAATATAGGTTCTCCCTATCTCTCTCTCTCTCTCTCTCTCTCTCTCTCTTCTCTCTCTCTCTCTCTCTCTCTCTCTCTCTCTTTCTCTAGCTCTGTTGTGTCTTTTCGACGGTCACGATTTGATATCTGGTGCGCCTTTAAGCTGCAATATTAACACGGCTATACCAATATTAATAATACGATCAAGTGATCTTTTTGATCTGTTCAGGCTGGAAGACCACTATGGGGATATCACCCTTATTGTTATACCTCTTGTGGTCACTAGCGCAATCCAGCCCACCAATGACAGAAAGGTGTTACCCACATATGCCAGTGTCGAGTTGCACTAATTGCTAAATTGGTGACAGAAAACGCACTCCATCATGTGAAATTAGTTTCGCTTGAAATGCCGTGCACAATCAAGGAGATCAGTTTGGATAATGTGAATAATTTAATATCGCTTTGGGCAGCTAATAAATTTTATATGGATATATCGTGCGTGGGCACAATTACGAGATCATTGCTATACAAAATCAAACGAAGACAGACATAGACAATATTCTCAAAGAGGAAAGCATGAAAAAACGTGTGGTAGCGAAATAAATTGAAAGTAACATAAGCTAGGGACACGAGAGAAGAAAGTTTCGGGAAAGCATACACATATGATTGGGAATACAGAAAATAAAACATTTATACTGTTGATATTGTGCAAGGGACAGCCGATTTTGTAAAGAAGCAAAAGTCAACACTACGAGGCAATTTTAATATATCAACAAAACAATAACAATCTTTTTCAGCTCCCTTGGGAGCATATGTCTTCAACAAATACGTGTCAAATCATAAAACGTTGACCTGGTTGTATAAATATATATGAGAAACAAAGAAAGTAGGACAAGGAGCAGAGAAAACAACAGTTTGGTGGAATGATGTAGTTACAGAATCTTTACAGGTGTAAAGAAACTTTACAGGGCATGGTTACAATCCTAAAGCTCAAAAGATTATATCAAGTATGAAACAGCAAGAGACAATACAAATATAATCAAAAGAGTCAAAGAAGAATCTTGGAGACATTATGGAGAGCAGCTAAGAACCCTGTGTAAAGAAAGACCGAGCAAATTTTACAGAAGTATAAATTCAATGATAGAAGAAAGTTCAACACCCCAACATTTATTAATGACAAACTTGTGACACGATTATACAATAAAGGCACAAACAGTTATCTACGATTGGCAGAAAATGTAATGACACCAAGCTGAAAGTGAGCAGAACTTACAACAGTCCGTGAACTAATTATAAATAAATAAAAACTGTCGTACAACGTTATTTCCATTGGTGGCGTAGTAGAGGGGTTTTTAGGCTGAGGAGTACAGGTCACTTCGTACAATCAATGAGAAGATGCTGATGAGTGATAAGGATACCAACATAGTGGAGACAGACTTACAACTAAAGATCTTCGGAAGCTGTAAAGAACTCCATTACGAAAACATTTGTTCAGAAACAGAAACAACATTATTTTAAATAAGGCCATGGTAAATTTTTCTTGGATAGAAGGTTCTCAAACTCATGCAACTTGCACATCACACGATTTACATTGGTCGAAAGCCTGCTGTTAAATTATGAAGGGCAGAAGCTAAAAAGTTATTGCTCTGTCGTTGGCACTTTCAGCAACGAAAGGGCATGAGTACATTTGATCAGTTTTATGATAAATTTTCCATTATTCTCTACACTCTAAATAAAGTAAAAGATAGTTCGTTTTTCTCACCGATCATACGAAGCAGAATAAAAACACATAACAAAACCAAAAAAAAAACGTGATTGGCTCGAGTTTGGTAACAAGTACCCAAGTAAAACAGTATTTCAGATCATATCCACTCGAAAATACTGAGCTATATCTCACAATCAGATCCATATATATATTGTTTGTTTTCGTAAAATGAAGAGCAGTTGGTCGAGTGATTTAAATTTCAATCTTCTGATCACGAGGACATGGGTTCGAAACCTCGGTATAGAAGAGGTTTCTTTCTATCGGATTAAATAGAAACCTTTTTTGCGTGTCGACTGCAGGGTTAAATGGCTTTTATTCCTCAGCCCTATAAATCCTTAAGGTAGACTTCAGCATTTAGAAAAAACACCAAGTTTAACTCTAAAAGTGGCACCGGAAGTGGATGTAGTTTACAGCTACTTATACAATGTTCTTAACGATCTTTCTTTGGTAGCCAGTAACAATCGGACTTCCTATATCCCGAGCTGTACTGACAAGGGTGATGCAAGGTGAGGCTTGTCTACAGGCTTACCCTAATCGGAATCACAGTGTCGCTGGCCAGACTGCTGAAACACAGCATGTTTCCAGGAGTACTACCTGAAAGTAAGGTGACGTCATAGTCACGATGTTGCATCTGACCCTGACATAATCTTTTGCGAACCTAAACATTTGATAACATTAATATACGTATATAATAGTATCCACACCAGTTTCCGTTAACATTAAATCAACCGATACATTTAATAAATCATCTACAGGACACACTAAACAAATAAAACAAGGAATTGAAGATGGGTACACATTGAGCCGAGTAGTGTAGTGGTTATCACGCTGGCTTCGCATCTGCGTGGTCCTGGGTTCATTCCCAGTTGAGGCGGAAATGTTTTTTTTCAGACAGCAACGGCACCCGGGTCGACCCAGCCTTAAATGGGTATCGGTTCAGTGCGGGGAGTAAAAGTGGTCAGGGAGAGGAGATGACTACGGCCCTCATATAGCCGAGCCTTTGGAATGTGAGATCGCTAACACCTCACACCCCTACGGCAGTAATGCTATGGGTTACGTTTACACATTGAAGAAACATGTACATTCGCACAGGTAACACAGTAGGAAAGTAAGATGGCCGCGCTTTAGCGGCCGCGCTCTCGACTCATTCTGGTGTTTGTGTCGAGTTTTCCGATATTTGGTGATTCCTGTTCGGATTATATTTCACAACTTCTTCACTTCATGAACTTTATTCTGTGGAATTGATGTGCTTTCGATCGGTTATCCTATTTGGGAAAGCCAAGTGGGAACCAGTGGGAAACCAGTCCATGTCAGAGTTCAACGCTCCGCTAAACTGCACACCCGAATTCAGTGCAGATTATCACTACTCAAGGACATTTCTGATCAGGCTTACACGATACCTCTCCCAACCTCGTATTTTCAGCACAGCAAGGGTGACGCTGACAAACAGGTGGACACAATCAGAAGCCTCGGTGGCGGGACACGTAAAAACACGGAGTTTTACGCGGACAGACCCGGAAAGCTTGACACAAACTTTGGTCTAACGCACTCCTCGCGGCCCTCTTCCTAAGGATGCGGAGTACACGGCTCCTCCTGTGGAGTCTGTAGGGATTTTGGTCAACACGCTACGCATGAACAGAGCCTCAGCAGTTGGACATGGTAGTGGTCGATCGATGCAACGGGTCTTTGACACCTACGCGAACATTATTATTATTACACAGTACCCGTACTTCACTAGCGCATTTCTATCCAGTCAATGTCTTTCTGTCTCGATCTTATTGTCTTGTCCTTTTTTTTTACTCCAGCCAGGGCCCCACTGTAGTTGGTCTCTGTTAGGAAGCCGGCACCAACGTTTTTGTGTGCTTTCACAGAAGTGATTTCTGTAGAAATGTATTGTTCATGTTGAGGCTGCTAACCTTATCCACAACTCTCTTTAGTCGCTTTTTATGATATGTATATAGGAAAGTGGTATATTCTTTTCTCCACAGTAGTCTTCTGTCAATTGTCACAGACGTATCAATAAACATTGATTTGATTAAGTAAACGAATGGGAAATTACATTAAACATACACACTTGGAAAGACTATAATTGCAGTATTGGAAAACCTTAAAATCAGCCTGACCCAGCGCTGAAGTACTCAGACGTTCATGATGATGTGTTGATCGAGGTAGCACGACATTTGATTCTAGATTAGGGGAGCAGGACACGTTACATATTGCCCAGTATTCTCGTGGATACAAAACAATGAGAGTTGATAACGTAATTTAAGATGTACGAGGCGTGTTCAAATGAAACCGGACCAAACTGCGACTAGTGAACATACTACGATGCGCACGATGACGTCACTTCTTGTGTAAACAGCTCATATCAACCGTTAAGTTTGCAAAATGTCATTATCCTCCGACTCATAGCCACCTCAGTAAACAGTTGGAAACAGGGCGAGTGTAATACGGAATCCGTTCAGAGTTGATCAGCGAGCGGTGATTCCTGTTTTAACAGCTGAAGTTTATTCATGGTGACAAAAGTGTATCGAAGACAACAGTGAAGAACTAGACAGAGATGAAGGCCGTGAGTTAATGCAACAATATGCGCCTGATCTGGTCTCGGAAGATCTTCCGTTAACTCACGTACTTCTATAAAAATCGTTAACCAGTTCTTCATTGTTGTCCTCGACATACTTTTGTCACCATACACTGCCTGTATTCTGCTATGAATGTCAACTGGTCGACATCCTTCAGCTGTTAGAAATCGAATCACCGCTCGCTGATCAACTCTGGACGTATTCCAAATCACACTCGCCATGTTTACAACGGTTTGCCGAGGAAACTATGAGTCGGAGGATAATGCAGTTTTTCAAACTTGACGGTTGGTATGTGCTGTTTAAATCAGAAGAAGTGACGTCATCATGCGCATCGTACGTATGTTCATTGTTGCAGTTTGGTCCGGTTTCATTTGAACACGCCTAGTAGATGTAGGAGCTAAAGATGCTAGATGGTAAATGTACTGACTCACTGCCAGCCGGCGACTCATTGCTATTTGTCTGCAGCACCGTCAGCATACCGGAGCTCACACAGATCCAATTCTGCATCTACGCAGTGGCCTTTGAAACAGGCTGTGCTAGTGTAGTCTAGATACGAGAATATGGATCGCAATGGGAACACAAACCCGGTACCTGAAAAAGGACAGCTGAAACCGTATGTGTCGGACATATCGCAGCCTCGCTGTAAACTAAGACACTACGTCACTACGCCCTTATTATGACGAACTTCGAAGAAGAAGATTGAGATATTAGCTACGTAGATTTGCCGGATGCATACTAGAACAATCTTGGAGAAAGTATCGAAACTCTGACGTCTAGTTAACGAATGGCTGCAAAACAGGCGTGAGTTAGGAGATTCTGCCAAAGAGGACCTCTTAAAAATAAGGTGTCATGATTTGTCATGCCTGTCTCACGCTTGACATTGGCAATTGTGATTGTCAGACCTATGGGAGATGAAATGTTCAATTCACAGACTTATAGAACGGAGATGTTTCATTCATAGTTCTATAGGACATCAAATGTTTAATTCACAGAGCTATAGGAGATCAAACGTTTAATTCACAGAGCTATAGGAGATCAAATGTTTAAATCACAGAACTATAGGAGATCAAATGTTTACTTAACAGACCTGTAGGCGATATGATGTTTAATTCACAGACTTATAGAGATCACTGCTGAAGACGGATGTGTCGGACCGAAAGGTGCAAATATCCCAGTCAAGCTGTAAACTAGCGACACAACGCATTCCGTTCTACTAACTACATCCTGCTACTTGCAAAGCCTTGTTCAGGGCTTGGTAGCGTGAGATTGAGAACGAATGAAGAAGAAGATACGAGATCAGATGTTTCATCCACAGATATACAAGAGATGAGATTTTAATTTACAGACTTATAGAACATATGATATTTCATTCGCAGATCTATCAGAGATAAAAGGTTTCATTCAAAGTTCTATAGGAGGTAAACTGCTTCATTCACAGTCCTATTGGAAGTAAACTGCGTCATTCACAGTCCTATAGGAGGCAAACTGCTTAATTCACAGTCCTATAGGAGGTAAACTGCTTCAATCACAGTCCTATAGAAGGTAAACTGCTTCATTCACAGTCCTATAGAAGGTAAACTGCTTCATTCACAGTCCTATAGAAGGTAAACTGCTTCATTCAAGTCCTATAGGACGTAAACTGCTTCATTCACAGTCCTATAGAAGTGCTTCATTCACAGCCCTTTATCAGTTAAACTGTGTCATTCACAGTCCTATATAAGGTACACTGCGTCATTCACAGTCCTACAGGAGGTAAACTCATTCACAGTTCTATAGAAGGTAAACTGCTTCATTTAAGTCCTATAGGAGGTAAACTGCTTCATTCACAGTCCTATAGAAGGTCATATGCTTCAGTCAGATGTGCATATTGCTGCATTTCCGTTTCTGTTGTTTGCTATGTAGAAGTTTTCCGTTGTTGTTAATACTATAATTTTAAATTATGGTAAAACGATAATTTGCTTTTAATTAGCGTACTTGTAGAGAATTTGCTTTGGAATCAGAGATGACGGGTTCATCTCCCGTTAATGGTATGCCCCAGTTGACTGAACCGTAAATGGGGAACTGAATGTTACAGAAGGAAAGGCAGCGAAGAAGGGAACTGGACACTACCTATCTTAAACAAGCTGTAGTCTTGTACAATGAAGTCTCTAACACTTTACCCACGAAAGCAGTGGTTGCTACGGGGCTGCCTTTACCTAACATATTAGAC
Organism: Ariolimax columbianus; assembly: GCA_036924085.1. Lineage (NCBI taxonomy): Eukaryota > Metazoa > Mollusca > Gastropoda > Stylommatophora > Arionidae > Ariolimax > Ariolimax columbianus. Next base: position 119,172,999 of record JAVGWX010000003.1, read on the forward strand.
GTCTGTTTCCATGAATATACCCCCCCCCCCCCCCCCGGAAAAAATGTCAAATCAAAGTTTGTGGATGAAGATGCAGCGATTGAGCTAACGGCAGACAGAGACTCTTAGCTGGCTGCTTGCAACAAGGTCAGCGAACCAGAGCTGGCTGCTTGCAACAAGGTCAGCGAACCAGAGCTGGCTGCTTGCAACAAGGTCAGCGAACCAGAGCTGGCTGCTTGCAACAAGGTCAGCGAACCAGAGCTGGCTGCTTGCAACAAGGTCAGCGAACCAGAGCTGGCTGCTTGCAACAAGGTCAGCGAACCAGAGCTGGCTGCTTACAACAAGGTCAACGAACCAGAGCTGGCTGCTTGCAACAAGGTCAGCGAACAAGAGCTGGCTGCTGGCAACAAGGTCAGCGAACTAGAGCTGGCTGCTTGCAACAAGGTCAGCGAACCAGAGCTGGCTGCTTGCAACAAGGTCAGCGAACCAGAGCTGGCTGCTTGCAACAAGGTCAGCGAACCAGAGCTGGCTGCTTACAACAAGGTCAACGAACCAGAGCTGGCTGCTTGCAACAAGGTCAGCGAACCAGAGCTGGCTGCTGGCAACAAGGTCAGCGAACTAGAGCTGGCTGCTTGCAACAAGGTCAGCGAACCAGAGCTGGCTGCTTGCAACAAGGTCAGCGAACCAGAGCTGGCTGCTTGCAACAAGGTCAGCGAACCAGAGCTGGCTGCTTGCAACAAGGTCAGCGAACCAGAGCTGGCTGCTTACAACAAGGTCAGCGAACCAGCGCTGGCTGAAGGCAACAAGGTCAACGAACCAGAGCTGGCTGCTTGCAACAAGGTCAGCGAACCAGAGCTGGCTGCTTGCAACAAGGTCAACGAACCAGAGCTGGCTGCTTGCAACAAGGTCAGCGAACTAGAGCTGGCTGCTGGCAACAAGGTCAGCGAACCAGAGCTGACCAAGACCATCTTTCGCATGCAAGCAGCTGCCCTGGAAACACAGATGTGCAGGGCCGAAAGACGCAGATATTACAGCCTCGCTGTAATCTATCATACAACGTCACAACGTCCTTTTCAGAACGGAAAACAATACAAGTGTTAAGGATATTTATTCCATGTATATGTGTGTGTGTGTGTGGTAAAAGTGAGGGAGGAAGATAGAGATAGAGAGAGAGAGATAGAGAGAGAGAGATAGAGAGAGAGAGAGAGAGAAAAGGTGCCGTAGTGTAACATTTATGCTCTTCCCCTTGGACCTTAAACATATCACAGTTAATGAGCTAGCCACACATTGTTGAAATTTATGCCTGCAGTTTATTCCCTCTGACCTTTATAACGATAACCAGGCTCTAGAAGTGTGAGTGATAAATTATGTTTGCAGAGTGGATGTCTGAGTCGCAACTGAAATCTACGAACGAGCGCATGCACAGCAAACGTATCCAGTTTCTGCGTCCATGATAATTCGGTTAACATACGATGACGTTTATTGTTGGCGTTATACTTTATGTATAAGTGTATGACTTGACTATGTTGGCTATATATTTAGGATGGAATGGAAAGGTTACTATAAACAAATAAACATGACTATTCGTAGCATGGAATAACAAATCTTGATCGTGTCTCATATTATAAAAATACGATACAATCTGGTCGGCCATATTGTACAACAGAAACATAATGTGAATCAGTTATGTCAGAATGGGAATGTTTATAAATTGTGATTAGTAAGAGTAAAGGTAGTCTTCTTCTTCTTCTTCGTTCGTTGTCAATCTCCCACTACCAAACCCTGGAAGGGTAAGTAGCAGAATGTAATCCAGAGAACGGAATGCGTTGTGTTGTAGTTTACAGCTTGGCTGCGATATTTTCACCTTTCGGTCCAACACATCCCACTTCAGCAAGCATTTTTTTAGTACCGGGTTAGCATTCGCTCTCCGATCCCTTTTCCTTAGCCAGTCTGCCCTGCTGCAGCCTGTTATCCAGGATCACCGCGTGGAGATGTAGAACGGTCTTGGCAGCTCTGGTTCGCTTCCCCTAGCGCTAATAGTCAGCTATGAGTCGCTGACCACTGCAGCTCATGCGCTGCTCAGCGTCTTGATCCCGTAAAGGTAGTCGAATAACATCCATCGTGGTCGGGGATGAAGTGTTAGCGACTTCTTGTACTAAGCTTAAGCTTTTTATCAGGAGGAGCGACCAAGTCTAATTCCTCGCTGGCTTTCCTTCACTAACTGTAAGCCATGTATTTATTTACAGGTTGGATCGATTTAAATATATCTATAACTGGAAACCAATCAGCCACCTTTACCGTGGCAAGCGAGTTCCGTACTCCTCCGTTTTTCAGACGCTCTGTGACACTCAAGCAGAACAACTACAGTTGCACATTGATGACACTTTCTATTTCAGGGAAATGCAATAGATAAAGAATGAGCGCTAACTCCTGTATTTCGTGATGCCAATTATAACGGTGTCTGAGTGACAGAGTGTTTGACGTATATGACAACCATTACAAAGGCAACAAGTTCGATACTTTTTTATTGACAAGATTTAGTCGACCAAACTCTAAATAGGGATTTAACTTACTGTTACGCAGCGAAGAAGAAAATAAATATCCCCCCGAATACAAACTCCCGAAACAACTTAGTACAATATAATCTTTGTAACACAGTATCCATGTCAACAGTATCTTTTATGGTACATTCTTTGCCTATAACACCGTATCCATGTTAGCAGTGGCGTTTATCAGACACTCTTTCCTTTCAAAACCGTATCCATGTCAACAGTGTCTTTTATGGGAAACTCTTTGCCCCTAACACCGTATCGTCATCATATTGTTAAAACTCTAAATGTGTTGTAAATCCTTTTTGATATTTTCTATTTATTTATATTAACGCAGTGTTATTGTAAAGTTGCTCGTCTATGCTTTCATCACTTGATTTCTTAGCTGTTCTTTTTATATGCGGTAGCTCTTTCATGGAAATGAAGTTAAATTGCTGAAATTGAACTTTCGATTCGGTAATTCTTTGTCTACGATGAACAACTATGCAACGCGTTACTTCGTTGATTCAAAGTTTAGGTCGCCTGGCTCATGCCGCAATTGATATGTGTGACATGGATGCTCGTCAAATGTGCCAAAACATTAGAATCAACAATGGCAGCTTTTGTATAAATAAATTGAGCATAGAAAAGTCATGCACCACTCTTTGACCCTCCTGACACCCACTGTTTGAAAATATTCTTTATTAAACATAATGAACAACAACAGTGGATTTAATCTAGGAATTAAAGTCCTCACAGAAATCTACAATCCGTGTTCGAAAACTGCAAAACCAGTCTGGCGGCCTTCGGAGGCGTTTAACATAAGAGCAAGAATGCAAAATTTGGAGAATCGAAAACCGGTAAACATGTTTGGAAAAAGACAAAAAAGCGATTCGATTTTCGTAATTAAGACAAGAAGAAAAAAGTAAGATGTTTGGATAATTGGGAGACACGCAGTTGTGAAGAAGAATTTGAAGTAGGATAGAAGATTAGTGCTTTGTCAATGCATACATGCACAACCACACACACACACACTCGCATAGCCCCACGAACAGAATAAGTGCTGTACTTCTGAAAGTAAAAACACTCGAACAATCCTTTGGGCTCGAATACATGCAGAGGAGAATTAGTCGACAAACAACCTTTTACATTCGGAAAATTGTAGACTAGAATTAGTAATCAAATAATCTCTAAAGCTCGACCACATGTAGACTAGAATTAGTAATCAAATAATCTCTAACGGTCGACGACCCGTAGACTAGAATTAGTAATCAAATAATCTCTAACGGTCGACGACCCGTTGACTAGAATTAGTAATCAAATAATCTCTAACGGTCGACGACCCGTAGACTAGAATTAGTAATCAAATAATCCCTAACGGTCGACGACCCGTAGACTAGAATTAGTAATCAAATAATCTCTAACGGTCGACGACCTGTAGACTAGAAAAAAAACAAAAAAAACTGTCATACGACATTTTCCTCATTGCTGGGGTAGTCGGAGGGTTTTGAAGGCTGAGGACTACAGGCCGCTTCGCCACTGCTGTCGCCACGTCGTGTGCTGGATATGTTTGTTTAATTCACCCCCAACATAACAACAACATATGCCATACCAGGGATTCGAATCGCTGCCCTCCTTGTCGGCAGGCAGCCCTCAAAACCATTCGGCCACACGTAGACTAAAATAAGTAATCAAATAATTTCTAACGGTCGACGACCTGTAGACTAGAATTAGTCGACAAACAATATGTAATGTTCAAATATAATGTGTTATTAGTGAAAGAATTGGACATAAACAAACAAAGATAAAATATACATCTTAACAACAGAGATGAAATTCCTGCTCGGAAAGCTTGGAGTAACAATAATGGATAGAATCAGATACGAATATATTAGAAAAAAAGTAGGTATAACACCAGTGCTAGACCTCATCAAGAAACAACAAACGAATTGGTTTCGACACGTGACACGTCAAACACCAGATAATATTCCAAGGAGAGCAACACTAAGCAGATACAATAGAAACAAAGCCAAAAGCCGACCACGTAAAAGATAGATAGCAAAAATAACAAGCAGTGAAGCTCTCCATGTACGAAGCACACACTTGGGCTCGGTTAAGACACCTCTTCATAACATGACGCTGAAAGACACAACCAGGAGAAAAAGCTGAAAGACACAACCAGGAGAAAAAGCGAAAAGAAGAAAGAGGTAAGAAGAAGACACGTACACGAGAATTTGTTTACAAATAATCTAAACTGAGTTTAATATGACAATGTAGACATGTACAGGAAATATGGCAAAGAAATCGCAAATGGATATAACTACATAGAGAAAGTGGAAGTGTCAAAAAGTCAGCGAGTAGGAACGGCATAAAAAAAAGTGTCTACACAACCAGACGAAAATGGAGTTTAAGATGGCCTAAAATGTAATTTGTATCAAGCAAAATCGTGCAACCTTTTAACTTAAAGGGACAAAGAAGGAAATATAATAATGCTGATGACATATGATGATATTATCTAATGTCTTTTTGTGCAAAGGCTGGATTCAGTGTCAGGTGAAATGTATTGAACAAGATCCCACCTCGTGTCCTTGGCATGTGCCTGGACACAATCTGTGTTACAGCAGCTTTGACGAAGGGGGTGAAAAATGAACACTTGCTAGGGATACAAGAAGAGCCATTGTAACTGCTACCACATAATAATAGTTAAGAATTAAGATTTTATGAACAGCTTAAAACAGCATCCGCGTGTTGCTAGAGTGCCATGATATTTATCTTGCTAGACAGTCGTTCCTCTTCTTACCTTGAACTTCATGAACTGCTTCTTATCGTGTTCTGGTGTTCGTTTACCTTAGTTGACGGGTTTTTATCTATGTTGTTCTAATTTGGTAAGTCCATGATAAAGACATTCAGGTCGAAAAGTCAATTATCACCTGTTGTTGTTCTTAGTTAAAACAATTTCTTAACCCTGTTGATATTTCGGCCATTATCGGTTTTGGGTTTACCTGCTTTAGCTCGTACATACCTTAAGCTGTGTAGATCTTATTTACTTTTTCTTGAGGCTATAGTTTTTAATATAATGGGGTAGCCAGCTCCATGCGTTTTCTTCCTTAGACCTGTAGACTAGAATTAGTCAACAAATAATCTCTGAAGGTCGACGACCTGTAGAGTAGAGTTAGTAAACAAATAATCTCTTACGACAATACATATGGCGGGTCGTATAGTATCAGGATGCTTAAGCCCCACCCACATCTATAACATATACCCCATAATTGGTATTGCATCAGCTGAGATCCGAAGAAGCGTCGCAGCAGAAATCGAACTAGAAAAACCGGAACACGACTATAGACACCCAATTTTAAGACTTCAGTATACAAGACTCAAATCCAGACATAGCTTCCTAAAATCAACAAAGCTCAGACAGACTAGCCCTGGAAGCCACAACGTTAAGCTATGACACGAATTTATGCAAGCACCAGGGATAGAACTTCGGAAGGAACCTTCCCCCGACATCGTCTACCATACATAGCGTGGAAGCCTTTTAACCGACTCCGAACTGGTGTATCACGATTCCAAAGGAACATAAAGAAATGGGGATACACAGATGATGACACATGCGACTGTGGCGCAATATTGGACCCAGACCATCTGATATCTTCCAGAAAACATGCAATAGGTGCGACATGCTGGAGGCAAATGACAAGACATTCAATTTCGCTGAATACTGAATGTATGTCATATGGCGAGGTGTTTGAATACGGAAGGTAGAAAAATAATCCCCCCACAAATATGTCAGTGTAATATCTCCAACGGAACAGTTAGCCATTTTCATCGCAGTTGGGTTTGCAGGACTGAAATTATAGTTGCATAATATTTCTCAATCGGTCACTCAGAACTGCCTTCAGCAATCGTTGATAGCGCACACAGAGGGATAAAACAATCGATGACTTGTACGATCAACTGCGCTGTTCAATTAGGGTTTGCTGAAATGAAATCACTGACATCTTGGTCTCGAAGGAGCTTGTAGAAAGGACATTGGATATTGGGAGAGGTGCTTTTTGAAGTCAACCAGTGGAATCGCTTCTTGGATGACGAGACTGCAATCTATGACATTTTTTTTCTTTAATTTTTTTCTTCCGTTCGCCTTATCTCTCTATTCTCCAAGGCGTTGCACTGCGGTTTTTATTTTGCGCCTATCGGCCCAGTGCATCCGACTTCAGCATGCATTTTATGTAAGGGTCTGCTTCCTCCTGCATTTTCTAAGGGTTTGCTTCCCCGGGGTAACGGCCGGTGCTGTGATGGTGACCGAACCCAGTACCTTTGGATTGTGAGCCATGTCACTTATCCACTAACCCACGCCGTCCCCCAATCTATGATATGGAGCAAAGAGAAACGTCAGGATACGATGTGATTTACTGCTCAGGACGCTACTTCACATTCCCATAGGGTTTCTTGACAACATGTTGTGTTACAACAGTCTGGTCAGCGAGGCGGGAGATCAATATTGTGGGATGAGTTTACAGGGGAGCCTGGTATTGTGCTACAGCCAGGAGAATCCCGGTATACCTTCTGAAGTACTCCTGGGGAAGCAAGAACTTAACTTAGCGCCTTTATTCTGGTTCAGAAGACTCAACAGAGTCTGTATCTAACCAGTTTGTTTTACATTCACTTTATCTAAAAAAATGTATGCTCATCCAATATATTCTTGAATGCAATAATTGACCCTAACTCTCCTATTTCATGTGGCAGTGCATTCCAAACATTCAACACTTTCTGGCTAAATAAATATTTTTTAGTATTTACCTGAACCCTTTTGTAATTAATCTATGGCTGTTCCCTCTTGTTCTTGTAGGCAGCTAAAAAATATGTTGTAGTCTGAGAAGAGCGACTGTAACCTGCCACCAAAAGAAACGTCACCGAAAGTTGAATTTATCTCAGTGCTTGTAGCATCCACAGCAAGAACAACAATTGATTATCCGGATTGTACAATTTTAAGAGCTGAGGTTGGATCATCAAGAGCGACGTCTAAGAGGAAAAAATACGCGTATGAATACTCAGCAGGCTACTGAAAATATCAGTATCCACACTTTTTACCATTTGCTGAAAGAGACTGAGCACCTGTAAGTCTGCTCGTGTTATAGTAGCGTCGATTCTTATCAGAACAGAACACAATGTTACAAGCATAAAAAGTACACATTTACAGAATGTGATCCAGGATTAAGGCACATTATTCTCGAATGCAGGAGTCTCACCTTGAAAACAACTCGATGACCCACCCGGCTGACCTCATGGAGAGAGTTATACCGCTCATGGGTCTCACTACAGTAAAACATGATGATGTCCTGAAACAAACATGGTAGAACATGTAACTTGGAAACGTAAACAGTTGTTACTTTTTATTGATGTATATTTACTGTCCTTGTCACGCTGTAGCTCAGGGCACCCAAAGAACTGACATCTTGGTTCCACAGGCACCCAATATTGGCACATTGTATATGGATAGGGAAAACATTTTGAAGTCCATCAATGCATGTCTGTTGGGGGGTGACATCACAATCGATGAATATTCGATTCACAGAATGACATTTTCAAATCAAACGTGGTTCAAACGCATGAGAGCATGAGCGCAGGGGCTTGTATAACCAACGAGCTATATGTGTAGCAAATAGTATTTACACTCATCCCTATTTACTGACAGATACTGGGCAGCGTGCAGTGAAGTCGATTCTTACGAATAGAAAAGCACATAATTTTGTATTGATGATAAATGTAACAAAATTGATAAAAATGATATTTTAACCCAGCGAGCAAACGCGATATGGCTTCGAGGATATAACATTGTTTAAATATTTATTAGTATGTACAATTCATGTTTGTTGAGAAATTAACCGGTTTCTCCTAGAGGACAGGGGCGGCCGACCCCAACCAGGCACGTCCTCAGGTGGCGGATAGTGGAACGACCTCCAGATGTGGAGCGTTAGCTGCGATATAAGCCAGGTATAATAACTGGACGAATAAGCAGTCGTGGACCAATCTGATGTGTATTCCAGCAGGATGGGGTGGGACAACAGGTGGCACTGCTTTCCCCACCGAAATACCCCTGGTGTCCAATGACGGGTACACCAAGCGGGTAAGAGCCGCTATATGCTCTAGCCACGGGAAAGAAACCACGGTAGACAAGCCAACCTACTGCCTTGCATGTACCATCGGGAGATGGAAGGCTATGGGAGACAACTCAAAACATAAAACTCAACCCGACCTGCCGAAGATGGAGTATGTCATCTACGGCGCAGGAACCGGGACAAATCAGGGCACACACGCATCAACAGGATATGGTCATGCGACAGTCTACCCTATCCTACAAGTTTCAACCGGGGAGGAGCGGTGCCCCGGCCCCCAGCCTCGAGGGGACCCACCCAAGCAACCGGTGCCTCTGCTAACCTAGGGGTCAGCGAGAGGCAGAGTAGTTCGACTATTCTACAAGAATGCCCAATCTATACGGAAATGAGATGCCAGACCTGACCAGAGGGTGCGGAGCTGAGCCAAAAGCTGTGGGGCAGCCGCTCCGACCTGGTGAGGACTACAGACTTCATCATGGCGACTGGCCTGCAGATAAAGCATGACCAAAAGATCCTGAACGCAAAGAAGAAGAAGAAGCCGGTTTCTTTTCTGCCATAACTAGCATTTCAATGTAAGATTACATATACATTGGGACACCCAAATGTCAGCGTTTGTTCCAAATGTTTTTCAATTGGCTGTAAAATATTGTTAATTATTGACTTATTTCTATGATATATTTGGTGCTTTAGCACTTTCCGTGCAAAGTCAAGAGATGTCATCGATTTTAGATTGTTAGTTCTGTTGCCATGGCGAACTGTCATGCAACCTACTTTTGATCGTCTGTTCAATGTTTTTTTCCTTTATTCGATTATTTGTTGGTAAAAGTATAAGAGATTAAGGTCATATCTTGTTATCGATACCAGGTGTATCATGCATATCTTCCTCGGATTAATTCCCTTTCCATATTTTCCTTTTATAAAAATGTTCAGATAATTCATTTTAAGCATGTGCAGAAATAAGTGTGTGCATATTTTGTTCTGTTAAGTTTAAATTTGTCGTTTACAGATGTTTACTTGGTATTTTTTCCCATCTGATTTCTAAGGAGTCCATGATAAACAATCTTCACATAAATGTATTTCTTTAGTTTCCAGTGATTGAGTGTTTTATGTTTTCCTACTTATTGTCATATATTACAACAGTTGTGATTATCAATAATCCTTAATCAACTCATTTTCCACTCGTTTGCTAACTGCTTCTTTAGTGTGCTTTTTCAAATTTGTTGTGGCAGTCTACTTGTTGTTGTTACTATAAACCACTCGTTCGAAGTTCATTTAATGCTTGCCTAAATTTGTTTTAAGCCAGGTAACAGTGGCTCTTCTTGCACCCAGATGCATGCGTGAGAGGGTGCACTGGGGTCTTCCTGGATATAGTGCGTCGTGAGGCTCTTCAGTAAGCTTATCACTATAAGTATCACAGTATCCATCTCCACCATGTTGCCCAGCTTGCTGTGACACAGTCTGTTTTCAATTACAAGAGCGCAACATGAATAAGAGGTGGAATCTTCATTAATATGTTCCACTTGACCACAATGTATCTTTTCGCTGAATTATTCTACTTGTAAAATGTTCTTTATTTCACTCATACCTCTTCTGTTCACTGTTATAAAGGCGTCAATGTATCCAACATTATCTAATTGTTGAAATATTTTGTTTATACCTTAATAACATATTTAATAAACGGTTGTTTCATTTCATCCTCCGTTCAGAAATAATGTTATTAGTTTTATTATGGTCTTTTTGTTTATTCAACTTATAAAGGCGATTTGCAGATCTGTAGGCTACAGGGCTTCGTTCACAATCCCAACATTCCAAGCTTGAATCACGTTGTTCTCAGTTTGACAGACGTGGCATGGCAGCAGTGTTTTCATGGTAAGACCGTTTCTTCCATCCGTACCAGCTAGAAGTCAGGGGAGCATTTCTTCGTCGCTGCTAGAGTTTCGATGTTTGTGCTGTTGTCAGCACCATTGGCAATGAAATGGACTAATCACATGTAGGCTCTCCCAAGTACATACCAGTCAGTTCTACGAGCAGTGTTTCTTTCAATCGTTCATCTTGTATAATCCTTTATGTCATGGAATGCTAGTAGGTTGGGAGGGGTGGGGATCCTAGCCATGTATCTGAGACCACTCAGAACAATCTTACTGATTATTTAGAAACAAGTACATTAATAACGATGGTCATAAATAAAAGGTAACTCTTAAGATGTTAATGTTGTCAGCGATGAAGTGTTAAGTGTTGTATTTTTGTTTTGTTGACGTTTGCCTTATTCCTCTAATCTCAAAAGCGGTGTGCGTTGCACTGTGGTTTTTATTTTCCGCTTGTCAGCCCAGTGCATCCGACTTCAGCATGCATTTTATGTAAGAGCCTACTTCCTCCTGCATTTTCTAAGGGTTTGCTTCCCCGGGGTAACGCCTGTGATGGGGATCGAACCCAGCACCTTGTGGTTGTGAGCCGTGTCCCTTAACCACTAGCCCACGCCGTTCCCAAGTGCTGTATTGTACTAGACCTACATTTTTATTAGGTTGGTTCGCCAGTTCCCTTCATCACTGCATTTCTTTTCCTAACAGCGTCAGGTACCAATTTTCAGATTGCTCGACTAGAGTTTGTAGGTACCGGTCTCAGAATAACTACTGTAACCAGCCACCAAAAGAAACGTGACTGAAAGTTGAATTTATATCAGTACTAGTGGCATCGACAGCAATAACAACAATTGATTAACCGGCTTGTACAATTTCAAAAGCTGAGGTTGGATCATCAACCCTAACAGCGTCAGGTACCAATTTTCAGCTTGCTAGACTAGAGTTTGTAAGTACCGGTGATCGAACCTGATATCTTCCACTGAGACGCGAGAGCTCTACCAGTCTGCCATTGATACACTTTGGACATAAGTACCAAAATACAAATATAAGATATATACGTTTAACCGATCCAAATATTTCAGTGTAATTTATTCGTCGACAATATATTCTGTTAGTTAGAGAAACTATGGCCGGTGTTGTCTTTAAACACTGCCCCACTTAATTTGTCAATATATCGAAAGCTTTATATTGACTTCACTGTCTCGTGTCTGTATAACGGCCAGCTAGCGAGCGACCTGTCGTGCCTTGAAAGAGGTAAGTGTTTCAGACACGCACTGTGCAAAACAGCGTTTGTCTCCAGTATCTATTATTGAGCTGTAATAAAAGTACAAGTGTCAGAAGTAGTTTGACGTATTCTGCTAGACAATACTATTTGACTGTCCTTTAGGAGTACCCTCCGCTTGTTTTCTAGAGTCCACGTATTGAGGAAGACTTAATAGGCCTGCTTCGCCCAATAGTTGTGTCCCAAAGGCTGATAATTAAGCTTGTGATTGGTCTGGTAAATCTAATAATTTTAAATAATGGGCCACATACATTACCTTAACAATAGCAGATGAATACTCTGACACATGTTCTTTGTAAGGAATTACATGCTGTGGTGATTTTTTACTCCTGCAGGAATGAAAGTGCAGCTTTGCAACGCCTAAAAGTCCAAACCACTTAACACAATTTACCTTGTAAACAATTATGTAAGTGTGTAGCCGAGTACTGATAAGGTAATAATAAGAGAAAGCGATTGTTAGAACGTGCATCGTGCTAACAAGCTAATCTGTTACCGAGCTGGTCTTAAAAGTACATGACCTCGGAGTGTTGAAAAAAAGGTATTTCATCATGTTTGTAACTGACCGAACGGTTTTACGTCCAAATATTTTTATAGTTGCCAAATTTTCTTCTCTATTTTTTTGCATACTCAGCGCAACAGCATATTTTATTTCTTATATAATAATATAAAAACTAGGCATTTTTATGTGCTTTATTTAATGAAAATAGATCCATTTAATATTTTTGTTTTTACATTTTTCACTCAACAAAATAGTAGGGGGTAGCTTCCATTGAAGGGATATTTATTATTGAAGATCAGTTTTTAATTCTAAATTATCTAAATACAGTCGATGGTCTTCCCCGGCGTCCCTTTGTCCTGAACCAATTTATATTGTTGACGACTGGCTGTCGTTGCTGGCTGCTAGGTTACTTTTAAACGAGACAGAGAAGCCATTCTTTGAACTCCTTCTATAGTAAGTTGTTAACGTTTTTGGCTGCTAGGTTAATTTTAAACGAGACGGAAAAGCCATTCTTTGAACTCCTTCTATAGTAAGTTGTTTACGTTTTTGGCTGCTAGGTTACTTTTAAACGAGACGGAGAAGCCATTCTTTGAACTCCTTCTATAGAAAGTTGTTAACGTTGTTGCGATCGTTGAATGTGTATGGTAAATACGGTTATTCTTTTGTGAGGACTGAAAAGAGAGTTAAGTGGCGGGTTGTAGTAGTTTTTCTCACATCCAGAACGTGCTGATGAAGGTGGACATGGGTTTACAAATTGGGCTATGCTTGGCTTCATCTGCGTGTCGTTCACTTCTACGGGGATCACGCCGACTACCACTTCGTTTGCCAGATTGAAACAGGCCGTTTCCAAGAGGAATACGTGAAAGTGAGGGGAAGTCTTGGTCTGTATGTTCACCTGGGCCTTACTAACAAGATAACATATCGAAGTATAGTTTATTCATTACACTTTTCGTATCCCACACACATAACTTAGTGTTTTATAATGCATTTAATTTCGATCACTGTCACTGGGATCAAGATGCTGAGCAGCGCATGAACTGCAGCGATCAGCGACCCATAGCTGACTGCTAGCGTCAGGGCCAGCGAACCAAAGCTGCCAAGACCCTTCTACACCTCCACGCGGTGATCCTGGATAACAGGCTGCAGCAGGGCAGACTGGATAAGGAGAAGGGATCGAAGAGGAAATGCTAATCCGGTACTCAAAAAAATGCTTGCTGAAATCGGATGTGTTGGACCAAATGGTGCAAATATCGCAGCCAAGCTGTAAACTACGACACAACGCATTCAATTCTCTGGACTACATTCTGCTACTTAAGCCCTTTCAGGGTTTGGTAGTGGGAGATTGGGAACGAACGAAGAAGAAGAAGAAGATCACTGTCACTGAAGCCTACATTTTCAAATAGGATATATTCCACGACGATAATATCATTTTTGTAAGAACTTTCCAATGATATTTATTACTTTGTTTCCACTGAAGTGCTCAAGTCGCATCTACAGATGTTAAACATACTTTCTCTGTCCGTTAAAAGACATACATCCGTTTATGTTCTTTGACTATTCAGATATGATTTACAAACAATAGAGTTAGAAGGAAACGAGTTTCTGCGATTGGTTGCTCCGTCTCTTTTAATATACTAGGCGTGGCAATATATGACTGACATATTTTTAACGTTTATATGCTCTTGAAGTCTACTATAGATTTTTACATCAGTGGCTGGTCGTCTGCATTTACTAACTCGTTCAATGTTCTGTGATAAAGATTTGATTAAACTTTTCTTCTGTGGATGTATTTAGAGAGGTTGAATTGTAGCTGTGGCACTCTCCCCTTGTATGATGCAGATACGTTGTGATTGTTTCACACTCCCCTTGTATGAAGCAGATACTTTGTGAGTGTGACATGGGGATATTTGGCTGTCCAAGCAAATTCACCAAGATCGTCAAACGATTCCACGAAGGTATGAATGCGCTCATATGCTGAGTGATGGGGAAACATCAAATGCCTCTCCTCTGACAAATGTCGTCAAGCAGGACTGTGTACTAGCCCCAACAAACGGAGTCAGTTATCAGGGCTGTGTACTAGTCCCAACAAATGGAGTCACATATCAGGGCTGTGTACTAGTCCCAACAAATGGCGTCAAGCAGGTCTGTGTACTAGTCCCAACAAATGGCGTCAAGCAGGTCTGTGTACTAGTCCCAACAAATGGCGTCAAGCAGGTCTGTGTACTGGTCCCAACAAATGGAGTCAGCTATCAGGGCTGTGTACTAGTTCCAACAAATGGCGTCCAGCAGGGCTGTGTACTAGCTCCAACAAATAGAGTCAGCTATCAGGGCTGTGTACTAGCTCCAACAAATGGAGTCAGCTATCAGGGCTGTGCACTAGTCCCAACAAATGGAGTCAGCTATCAGGGCTGTGTACTAGTCCCGACAAATGGCGTCAAGCAGAGCTGTGTACTGGACCCAACAAAGGGAGTCAGCTATCAGGGCTGTGCACTAATCCCAACAAATGGAGTCAGCTATCAGGGCTGTGTACTAGTCCCAACAAATGGCGTCAAGCAGGTCTCTGTACTAGCTCCAACAAATGGCATCAAGCAGGGCTGTGTACTATCCCAACAAATGGAGTCAGCTATCAGGGCTGTGTACTAGTCCCAACAAATGGAGTCAGCTATCAGGGCTGTGTACTAGTCCCAATAAATGGAGTCAGCTATCAATGATGTGTACTAGTCCCAACAAATGGAGTCCAGCAGGTCTGTGTACTAGTCCCCACAAATGGCGTCCAGCAGGTCTGTGTACTAGTCCCAATAAATAGAGTCAGCTATCAGGGATGTGTACTAGTCCCAACAAATGGCGTCAAGCAGGTCTGTGTACTGGTCCCAACAAATGGAGTCAGCTATCAGGGCTGTGTACTAGTCCCAACAAATGGCGTCCAGCAGGGCTGTGTACTAGTGCCATCAAATGGCGTCCAGCAGGTCTGTGTACTAGTCCCAACAAATGGAGTCAGCTATCAGGGCTGTGTACTAGTCCCAACAAATGGCGTCAAGCAGAGCTGTGTACTGGACCCAACAAAGGGAGTCAGCTATCAGGGCTGTGCACTAGTCCCAACAAATGGAGTCAGCTATCAGGGCTGTGTACTAGTCCCAACAAATGGCGTCAAGCAGGTCTCTGTACTAGCTCCAACAAATGGCATCAAGCAGGGCTGTGTACTATCCCAACAAATGGAGTCAGCTATCAGGGCTGTGTACTAGTCCCAACAAATGGAGTCAGCTATCAGGGCTGTGTACTAATCCCAATAAATGGAGTCAGCTATCAATGATGTGTACTAGTCCCAACAAATGGAGTCCAGCAGGTCTGTGTACTAGTCCCAACAAATGGCGTCCAGCAGGTCTGTGTACTAGTCCCAATAAATGGAGTCAGCTATCAGGGATGTGTACTAGTCCCAACAAATGGCGTCCAGCAGGGCTGTGTACTAGTCTCAACAAATGTCGTCCAGCAGGTCTGTGTACTAGTCACAACAAATGGAGTCAGCTATCAGGGATGTGTACTAGTCCCAACAAATGGGTCAGCTATCAGGGATGTTTACTAGTCCCAACAAATGGGTCAGCTATAAGGGCTGTGTACTATTCCCAACAAATGGCGTCAAGCAGGGCTGTGTACTAGTCCCAACAAATGGCGTCAAGCAGGGCTGTGTACTAGTCCCAACAAATGGCGTCCAGCAGGTCTGTGTACTAGTCCCAACAAATGGCGTCCAGCAGGGCTGTGTACTAGTCCCAACAAATGGCGTCCAGCAGGTCTGTGTACTAGTCCCAACAAATGGCGTCCAGCAGGTCTGTGTACTAGTCCCAACAAATGGCGTCCAGCAGGGCTGTGTACTAGTCCCAACAAATGGCGTCAAGCAGGTCTGTGTACTAGTCCCAACAAATGGAGTCAGCTATCAGGGCTGTGTACTAGCCCCACCAAATGGCGTCCAGCAGGTCTGTGTACTAGTCCCAACAAATGGAGTCAGCTATCAGGGCTGTGTACTAGCCCCAACAAATGGCGTCCAGCAGGGCTGTGTACTAGCCCCACCAAATGGCGTCCAGCAGGGCTGTGTACTAGTCCCAACAGTCTTCAGCACAATGTTTGCTGCCATGCTCAGCGTTAGCTATCTGAGTTGTAACCAAAACGGAGTGGAAATAAAATACAGGATTGACGAAAAACCTTTCATTCTCAGGCGACTGCAAGCACACAGCTAGGTAAAGGACACAACCATCTCAAACTTGCTTTTTACTGATAACTGTCCCCTCGCTGCTATCACAGAAAGAGACATGCAGACATATGTGGACACGTTCTCAGCAGCCTGCGACATGTTCGGTTGTACAATTAATAACAAAAAAACTGGTATGTTTGAGCCTGCCCCTAGTGACGCATATCGCGACCCAGATATCCGAGTCAAGAACGAGCGCCTTATATCAGTAGACAGCTTCACGTACCTTGGCAGCACTCTTTCCAGGGAAACTACTATTGACTGCGAGGTCAGTAACAGAATCTCTAAGACCGGTGACGCCTTTGTGAGGATGCGCAACAGTGTCTGGAATTGGAGGTGTCTTAGGCTTGGTACGAAACTCAAAGTCTACCGAGCTGTAGTGCTCCCTGCCCTTCTGTATGCCAATGAGACGTGGACTGTGTACAGCAGGCATGCTAGGAAACTAAACCACTTCCACAAAAAGTGCGTCCGAAGATTGTTAAAAAAAAGTGGCAGGATAGGGTACCAGACACTGAGATCCTCATGAAAGCAAAAATGCTGAGCATCCACACATTGTTGCAGAAGGCCCAGATCAGGTGGGCCGGCCACGTCGTGCGCATGCCAGACAACCGCATCCCAAAACAACTAATGTATAGTGAGCTGAGAGATGACCTGCGTCAAGCCGGTGGCCAAATGAAGCGTTTGAAAGACTCATTCAAAGTATCTCTGATACGCTTCAGCATCGATGCAAACGCATGGGAATGTCTCGCACAGGATAGAAAGGTATGGTGTAGAACCACCATCAGAGGCACCTCCATTGCTGAGGAGCGTCGGACCTCCGAAGCACAGAAAAAACGCACTTTGCGTAAAGACGAAACAACTGACATTCACATGTCCAATTCTGGGATTAAATGCTACGTATGTGGAAGGATTTTCCGTGCCGGAATTGGACTTTACAGCCACCTTATAACTCACTGGTGAGGTGCAGCACAACATGTCTGACTGCTGTTGTCGTCATCGCTAGTTATGGACAGCTATTATTATTATTATTATTATTATTATTATGAAGCATATACTTTGTGAGCGGGACACACTCCCCTTGTATGACGCAGATACTTTGTGAGTGTGACACACTCCCCTTGTATGAAGCATATACTTTGTGAGTGTGACACACTCCCCTTGTATGACGCAGATACTATGTGAGTGTGACACACTCCACTTAACTTAACTCAACGTCTTTGTACTTTACTGCAGAGTCTGTAAACAACCAGTTTCTTGTCCTTTCTCTAAAAGCTATGTGCATCCAATCGATTCTTAAATGCATTAATTGTCACTGCCCCGACTACTTCCGGTATCAATGCATTCCGAGCATTCACTACTCTATGATTAACAAACAATTTCCTAATATCTAATCTGGACCTTCTTTTAGTTAATTTGTAGCTATGCCCTCTTGTTCTTGTAGGTGGTTGTATTTTGAAAAACTTGTTAAAGTCTTATTTATCCGTCAATTTTTTTATCATATAAATATGTATTGTCACCTCGAATTCTTCTTTTTTTCTAGACACAGTAGACCGGTTTTTCTGTCTTTCCTTTTAACTGTAATTCTGGAATCCCACTATCAGCCATGTCGCTTTTTTTTGGTATCATTTCCAGCATGTCTATATTCCTTCTACGATAATGACTCCACACCTGTACACAGTACTCCAGTCCAGGTCTGACTAATGCTTTATACATTTTGACTATCACTTCCTTGCTTCATCTTTAAAATTTCTTGTTATCGTACCTAACATTGCAAATACCATTTTCACTGCTACCTGGACTTGCTCACTCACATCACCTGTAAGATCTATCATAACCCCTGTCCCTTTCTATAATTATAAAATTGTTCTCGCCCATTTTGTAATTATGTTCCATATTTGACTTAACAATGCGGATGGCCGTACATTTATTTACATTAAACTCCATTTGCCAGCTCGTAGACCATTCTCGAATGTTATCTAAATCCGACCTCAATATATCCACTTCTACTTTAGATGAGACACTACTGCATAGGTTTGTGTTATCAGTGAATTTTGCAATCATGGATCCGATATCGATGTTCAAATCGTTTATATATATATCAAGAACAAATCTGGTTCCAAAACTGAGCCCTGTGGCACTTCACTTTTTACTTCACCCCACTCAGAGTATTCTTTATTTATGCCCACTTTTTTGCCTTCTTCCGGTTAACCAATTTTCAATCCATTTGGTAACTTCCCCGCCTATTCCATCTGATTTTAACTTTCTAAATAATCTTTCTTGACCTCTTTATAACTTCCGACCTCCTCCGGAGGGTGATTGTGTTTTTTCAGTGACCGTCTTTTATCACAAAAGTCTAAAATGTCTTTGGTCACCCATGGCTTCTTTTTTGTTTGGTGGCATCCCAGGATCTCTGTTGCAGTATCTATGAGAGCTGCGTTAAGAGACTCTGTAACTGTACCTGTATCCAGTCCCTCTCTGAGAGCCAACAGTGGCGCAAATCTCCCTCCCACCCTTGATTGGAACACTTCGGTGATTTTTGGGTCCATTAGTTTGTCCAGGTCAAACTTTAGCCTATTCACATCTTGGGTCGATTGCCGGTGATGAAGGATCAAAATGTGAGGTGTTGGCCAGAATAGCACAGACAATAGCGGCGCTTGCACGGCTTAACAAAATATGGCAAGATAAACGGTTAGCACTATGCACGAAAATCATATTAATGCTTACACTGGTCCTGTCAATATTCCTCTATGCGTGTGAGACATGGACAGTTACAGCTGACCTTTAACAAAGGATATATGCCTTGGAGATGGGATGTTTCCAAAAACTTTTAAACATCACGTACAAAGATCGAGTTTCAAATGAGGAATTACGAGATAGAATTACAACAGCAATAGGGCCTTTCGAAGACCTCTTGGCAACTGTCAAAAGAAGGAAAATCACTTGGTACGGTCACATATCGAGATCAAATGGTCTTGCAAAATACAATCCTCCACGAAAAGGTGCATGGCAGACGATGAAGAGGCCAGCCCAAAAAGAGATGGGAGGACAACATAAAAGAATGGACCAGTCTTCGACCAGAAGAGTCACAGGCAGCGGCAGCAGACAGAGAGGGGATGTGTGGGGTTGTGAGGATGTCTTTATGTTTGCCCCAACGACCTCACCAGTTACAGAATGATCTGACCTGACCTGACCTGAAATAATCTTTTATGAGGTACTCTATTAAAGGCCTTAGCAAAATCAACATAAATAACATCCATTGGCTGCCCTATATGTAACCTCCTCCATGAATTCTATTAGATGTGTTAAGCATGATCTCCCTCTAGTAAATCCATGCTGACTATTTCTGGTTAAATTAAACTTGTCTAAATACATTACATTGTTTTCTTTGTTTATTGACTCTAACAATTTACAGACTATGCTCGTTAAACTCACCAGTCTATAATTCGCTGGGTCTGAT
Source organism: Ariolimax columbianus (assembly GCA_036924085.1). Classification (NCBI taxonomy): domain Eukaryota; kingdom Metazoa; phylum Mollusca; class Gastropoda; order Stylommatophora; family Arionidae; genus Ariolimax; species Ariolimax columbianus. Next base: position 119,192,959 of record JAVGWX010000003.1, read on the forward strand.
GTTTTGCTCTTTTTGAACAAGGGGATCACTCCTGCATCTTTCCAACGTACTGTAACAATCCCTTTTGCAATTATTGAGAACATAATATAGACGATGGTTTTGCTAGTAGGTCTCTAATTTCAAACAGCAATTTTGGATGAATACTATCTTGACCTGGACATTTATCCACTTTCAATCCCTCCAATCTTTTAAAAATTATTTCCTCTGTAATACAGATTGATCTAAATCCCTCTGTATCCATGTCTCTTTGGGAAATATCTATAGGCTTTGGAATGTTGGAGCAGTCTTCAATTATGTATACTGTACTAAAGTACCGATTGAGTAGATTAGCTGCCTACCTATTCTCACTTATTATTTTTCCTGTGTTATCTATGATAGTGCCTACTTTGTGAGTCCAAGGCCGGCGATATTTTTTTCATTTCAACGTGTAGACTGCATGTTTAATCAGATGAGTGTCACCTGCGATGAACTAGTAGCTGAGTACTACGTTTATCGGTCTTCTGACCAAAGGGACAGACGCTCAATACTTAAGTAATGCATATGTTTGTACGGGGATCAAGACACTGAGCAGCATATGAGCTACAGTGGTCAGTGACCCATTGCTGACTGCTAGCGTCAGGGCCAGCGAACCAAAGCTGCCAAGACCTTTCTTCACCTCCACGCGGTGATCCTGGATAACAGGCTGCAGCAGGGCAGACTGGCTAAGGAGAAGGGATCAAAGAGGGAATGCTAACTTGGTACTAAAAAAAATGCTTGCTGAATTTGGATGTGTTGGACCGAAAGGTGCAAATATTGCAGTCAAGCTGTAGACTACGACACAACGCATTCCGTTCTCCGGAGTAAATTCTGCTACTTAAGTCCTTTAAGTGTTTGGTAGCTGGAGATTGAGAACGAACGAAGCCAAGCCATATTTTTGTACCTATCGGTGGTAAAATAACAAACTAGCATATACATTACTTGGCGACTGCAAGGGCAGATGACCTTTATTTCTGAGCATTATAATTGCTCTAGGTGGATCTCATCAATGGTATAAACGCCGCGATGATGTCAATTTTTTTGTTATGTTTTAGTATCCACATTGAATTTGAATTGTCATGAACCTTCATTGTTTCCTGACTTGATTGTGCATGCAGACGTAGACTTTTGCAATAGTCTTCCACTGCCCCATCAATGAATAGTGTCAAAAAAGGGTGTTCAGATAGCTTCTTTAACACTTTGTTTGAAATGATGAAATTGCCATGTACAACCCTATTTAGTCGCTTTAGTGGAGCCGCGTAGCGTAGTGGTTAGCGCGCTGGCTTCGCATCTGCGTGGCCCTGGGTTCATTCCCCAGTTGAGGCGGTACTGTTTTTTTCAGACCGCAATGGCTCCCGGGTCAACCCAGCCTTAAATGGGTACCGGTTCAGTCCGGGAAGTAAAAGCGGCAAGGGAGAGGAGATAGCTACCGCCCTCATATAGCCAAGCCTTTGAAATGTGAGATCGCTAACACCTCACACCCCTACGGCATTAATGCTATGGGATACTTTACTTTACTTTACTTTAGAAGGGGTCATAAATCATTGCCTACTCGATAGCGAGTCCGAGGATCCACACAGTTCAGTTTTGGTGCCATCTCCACATCAAAGGTTGTATGTAACGGATCCCCACCACTGTCAGTCTCACAGATCCCCACCACTGTGTAGTCTCACGGGTCTCCCAACACAACCCGTCTAACGGGTCTCCAACACTATCCGTCTAACGGACCCCCACCACTATCAGTCTCATGGACACCCAACACTATCAGTCTCATAGACCCCAACACAACCCGTCTAACGGACCCACAACACTATCCGTCTAACGGACCCCCAACACTATCCGTCTAATGGACCCCCAACACTCTCCGCCTAACGGACCCCCAACACAACCCGTCTAACGGACACCCAACACTGTCAGTCTCATGGACCACCAAAACAACCCGTCTAACGGACCCCCAACTCTATCCGTCTAACAGACAACCAACACAACCCGTCTAACGGACCCCCAACACTGTCAGTCTCATGGATCCCCAACACAACCCGTCTAACGGACCCCCAACACAACTCGTCTAAGAGACCCCTAACACTACCCGTCTAACGGACCCCCAACACAACCTGTCTAACGGACCCCAACACTGTCAGTCTCATGGACCCGCAACACAACCCGTATAACGGATCCCCAATACAACCCGTCTAAAGGACCCCCAACACAACCCGTCTAACGGACCCCCAATATAACCCATATAACGGACCCCCAACACAACCCGTCTAACGGACCCTCAATACAACCCATCTAACGGGCCCCCAACACAACCCGTCTAACGGATCCCCAACACTGTCAGTCTCATGGACCCCCAACACTATCCGTCTAACGGACCCCCAACACTGTCAGTCTCATGGACCCCCAACACTATCCGTCTAACGGACCCCCAACACTATCCGCCTCACGGACCCCCAACACTGTCAGTCTCATGGACCCCCAACACTGTCAGTCTCATGGACCCCCAACACTATCCGTCTAACGGACCCCCAACACTATCCGCCTCACGGACCCCCAACACTATCCGCTTCACGGACTCCCAACACTATCCGCCTCACGGATCCCCAACACAACCCGTCTAACGGACCCCCAACACTATCCCCCTCACGGACCCCCAACACTATCCGCCTCACGGACCCCCAACACTATCCCCCTCACGGACCCCCAACACTATCCCCCTCAAATACCCCCATCACTATCCGCCTCACATACCCCCATCACTATCCGCCTCACGGACCCCCAAAAATCCGCCTCACGGATCCCCATCACTATCCGCCTCACATACCCCCAACACTATCCGCCTCATTGACCCCCAACACTATCCGCCTCACGGACCCCCAACTCTTTCCGCCTCACGGATCCCCATCATTGTCGTCTCTTGCTGAGACGGTACAACCTGATTGGCTCCCGTCCTTCCCGCTGATATTATCCCCCTCCCCCCACTTCTAGCGTTGTTTACTTCTGGCATGTTTGTCCTTCACCCTTCCTTCAAGTATTATTTTCAACAAGGTGTTATGTGTTTGATGTGACCAAAATATCTCAAATGTTGGACTCCGATTTCGTTCAAAAATTCTCTTTGCACCCGAAATCTCACAAAGACTTGATTATTTGTTATATTTTCTCTTCATAAGACACGCCCCATTCTTCTGATTATCCACATTTCAAAGGAATCCATTTTCTTCTGGAACTGTTTGTTTATTGTCCACCTTTCTTCGCCTTACAGTAATGAGTAGTATACACAACACCTGCTCATTATTAATTTGTGAGTTACTTATTTCGACGTCAGTATATGGAGAAAACAAATTTGGCCATCTCCAATCTGTACCGTACCTCTTTTTATTTGTCGTCTCACATTTTCGGTTAAGCTTCAAAGATGGCAGAAGATCTTGACTTGTTCAAGAGTTTGATCATTGATGTTTCTCTGTCTTGTAGATTTCTAGTATACTTTGCTTAATTATCGCAGTTTTTGTTTAAAAAATAATGTTAATGTCCATTTTATGAACACGAACTTTCTTCTTTATAAGGGTAAACTCGTGTCACGTTTTATATCAACATCATTTATAATAACAATATAGACAGGGGTTTCGTTACAAGATAAATAGTCAAGCTTCTGTGGCATTACGGAAGTGATGTTATGTTATGTAATGTGATGTTATACTATACTATACTAAACTATACTATACTATGTTATGCTATGTTATGTTATGCTACGTTACGTTATGCTGTGCTGTGTTTGTTGTGTTTATTGTGTTGGGTTATATTGTGTGATGCTATGCTATGTTATGTTATGTTATGATACGATATGTCATGTCATGTCATGTTATATATGTATGTATGTATTTATGTATGTACGTACGTACGTACCTACGTACGTCCGTCCGTGCGTATGTATGCATGTATCTATGTACGTATGTGCGTGCGTGCAGGTGTGTGCAAGTGTGTGCGTACGCATGTGCGTGGCTGTGCATGTATGTATCAGTGACCGTCTCAGAAGGTTCATGTAGTTCACATTTCTGAACTTCAGAAAACCAATTCCCTTTTTCATCAGTTTAATATTTGGCACTTCTCGCCTCACAGTATCACAGAGTTCAGTTCTGACAGCAAATGCGTTTCAGCTCTGATCAAAATCTCAGGCCCTTCTAAAAATAAACCTTAATATATCTAAAATAATTCTGGTCTCTGCCATAACAGGGCATACATACTAACAAATGCTTTTTTGATATAGTGAAACAACTCAGAAATGATTTTTGTATTCATCAATTCTCTCAGACTAGCAGAGTCCTTCTTGTCAAATGTTCTTTGTTTATCTACAATGTTGAAGGCGTTCTCTCAATTAAATAACATTATTGTACATTTTACGTCATGGGTCTTTTTTTGTCTCTTATTAAATCAATGAAAATTAGTTCAACTCCATGTCCATGTTAACCATATGTCTTCAACAAATAAATACATGCTAGGTCTGTGTATTCTGGGCTGGTTAAATACTTCTATGTTTATGGCTTAAAGGTTCTGTAGAATGAAGTAGCCAGCTGATTACACAACTCGCTTTAATCGCCTCTTAAGACATGCCTGACAGGTTATAATGTTACTATTCTTTGCTCTCCTTTTGGGCTCCGATAACACTCTTTTTCCTCTTGTTGACTGAACAAAAAGTTTCTCGTTCTTTTACCTTATCATATATCTGCTTCTTCTTTCCCATAGCCTAGGAGGTCGTTGGAACATTTCACTGTACTACGAATTGTTTTTTTCTCACCGCTGTGTTTGATGTATCATATATGAAGTATGGTTTGTAGAGCTCTCTTTAAAACCGCTAAAGATTGCTTCGTACCTAAGTAGGGTTTTCACCTGTGTAAATGATATAGATCTGAGTTGACATGTGTTGGAGAGTCTTCTCATCTAAATATATTAGCCCGCGGTGCTATTCCATTCTTACGACATGGTTTCAGTGTGATTTCAGTGGGACAGCTGGAACATTATTGTTCATGTCTCAACCAGAGCCATCCACGAAATCACTCGTGCAATTATACTCCTATATTGAACGAGGAAGAAATCACTGCGTTCCAAGTCGTTTCTGAATCAGAATGGCATTTTGCTTAACTGGCGTGTGACAGTGAGTCAGTCTCGGATATTACTGTCTCCACTAACGTTGAGTCCATTTTGGTTCCAGCTGGTCGTAGATTTATGAGTATGTGAGAAACTCAAGTAAAACTGGATAACAATGTGAAAAACACGAAATTGGATAATGTAGGTTTACACTAGATTATTATCGTATGTGTACCGTATAGTCATCATCAACATAGTTTTTGCTTTGATTGCAAATTAATATTATTTCTTGCTTAATTGTGAACAAGTGTTTCTTACTGTGTTGATTACATATGGTTATCTTGGTGTGGCTCATACTCCAAGCCTGAGAAACGGTCTTAAATGTTAACGTTTTATGGATTTGATCAAAAATTGGAAATAGTTAATTCATGAAGAAACAGCTCGCTGTAGTTTAAGGTAGGTATATTATTTGTGAAATGATGTTAAAAGTACGAAACTAAATGTAGATAATGATGGAATTAGAATGGACAATGAAAAAAGTAGTTTTTTTCTTTCTATTTCTTAGTTAGCGTTCCTGTAGATTAAGTAAAGATAATCCCATATTAGTTTGGGGTGAAGTTTTAGAGCCTTCATTGTACAAAGCCACATCTTTGTTAGGTAAGGTAGCAAGTTCCATTCTCGCTAACTTTCTCCTTCCCTAGCCGTCAACCAGGAACCAACTTACAGTTGGGTTGACTGGAGCTGCCGGTAACGGGAGTTGAACGCCGTACCTTTGCCATGAAAAGCGACTGCTCTAACACTAGTCTAATCAGGAGATCATTAGCTTAGAAGCGAGTATAATTCTTATAAATCAAACAATGATTACAATTTATTAAAACGCATTGTAAATTACAACCAAATTCATCAGCTTCTCTAAACAACAAGTGTCGATTTGAAAATGTAAGTTCTCTGTAATATACTTCCTTAATGTAAGTTGTCTGTAATATACTTCCTTCTCTCTATCGATTGCAACATATTATCTTCAACGTAACTCATCTGTTAGGAAAACCACTTCATCTTGGTAGACATGGCTGAAGTGGATCTGCAAATGTGTTTTTCATGTGTTCTAAATGATACTCTCAAAGATATTATGTGTCTCTGCATCCTTCTGTTGATACTCTCATGTCTCTGTTTTCAAAATTCTCTCATTTTTCTCTTCTAACCCTTTTATCGGAGGCTGCGTGGTGCAGGGGTGATGACTCTGTTTCACAATCCCAAACCCCCCCCCCCCCCCCACCCACCCCACCCCCCGGTTCGAATCACGCCCGTGTCCAATTTGGCAAACATGAGTTTTTTTTCCGTTCCTCCACGCATAGAAAGTAATGGCAACCTACAGTACTGCATACTTGCCAAGAAATTTATAAGAGCCAAAATAGGTTGGCAGTTGTAAGAAGCGACCTTCTGCAAAAGGAATCTACTTGATAACCTTTTTAACATTGCAGCATGAGTACCTCGAATGTAAAAAAAAATATCTAATTTATTTTATTTGAAATTATTTTTTCTCAACATTTGAATATGCTACACTTTCTCATTATTGTCTATATATTACTCACTTAACAGTTGTTATCTGTTTGATATTGTTCAATGAATTTCTGTCATTCCGATTTCTGTCTCGATTTTTGTTTTTCAAGATAATTCTCAAATAAGAAATTATCAAGATTCTCGCCGTTTTTTTTTATTGTTTCAGTAAAAATCTCCCGTTTATGTTCTGCAACTTATTGTCCACTTCAATTTTAATGAGTAATTATAAGATCGAAGAGTAATTATAAGATCGAAGAGTAGTCAAGGTCCGCTCAAACATAATTATCAAGACATACCTGACCTCACTTACGGGTTCGTGTTCCTGGAAACAGGTTGTGTTACAGCTCTCTGGCGAAAGAGATGGGCATCATCACTGCAATCCCTATTGGTGAAATTACTTAGACGCCTTGCATTGCACTGCGACCAGGAGGAGCCGGTCCACCTTTATCAAGCACGATTCTGGATGGATAAGGAGCCTCTGCAATCCGCTATTAAAGTAAGGCCGTCAAGAATAAGCTCAGTTCAGCGCGATCATATTTCAGCACCATCATCGTCCAACTACTACAGCAACTTTATTCTGGGCGTTAATGTCAGGCACGTACTCAGGACGTTTGTTTGTTTATGTCCCTTGTTCGCGTTGAGATGTTTAAAAAGTTAGATGTCCATCGCAAGCTTTGAGGGCGACAACATCAGACTGTTTTTGTGTTGATGTAACTTGCGCTGTATTTGGATTATAGTAAGGAGTAAATACGCTGGTCATCAACTTCACTTTCTCTAGCTATCTCGGGCCAGTGGCACGACTATCAGTCGAGACGCCTGGAGGTAGCTTATGTTGAGATACAAGTAAAATTTTGTATACTGTTCACGCTGAGATGCAGTTCAAGTATTTCTGATACTGTATATATCTAAGATTGTTTTGTTCCAGGTATGTGATTGCTTTGATCTACTATCTCATTAATAAAATATATGTTAAATAGACACATAGACAACAAATACGTTTGTCTCAATGAACTTTTCCTTTTTTATCTTCATAAAAAATGTGTTATTACGCTTTCTTGCCATTGCTGCAGTCTTCCGTATGATTTATATAGCTTAGGAATAATGGCTGCTTGACCCAATAGTCGCTGCACATTGTGTGTGTTAAGCTCGTGTTTCACTGAAGATAAAATAAAAAACAACTAAAAACTAGACCTTACCTGGGTTTGAGTCAGTTTCTCAAAACTCCGAGCCCAGTTTTCTAACAGGTAAATATTACTCTACGCATACTACTTATACTGGATAATTCTCCTATCAATGTATTGGAGAAGACTGCATGTACGAAGGCCTTCAATTGAGGTGGCCTGATGCTCCTATTTGACATTCAAGTAGTTGCTGTTTTTCATAGACACTCGTATTGAGATCTTCTTGACGATGTGTTTTTGGAAGTCGGTTACAGTGGTTCTTCTTCTATCCAGAGGTTTGTAATAAACGGTTGATCTGAATTCTTCTGGTTGTAGTATCTACTTTCTTTTCCCTGTCATAGACACCACTTCAGACATGCTCCAAATGTTCATCCACATGGATTGTCTTGTCAAACCCCTAGACATGTTATCCGTATCGCATGTTTCCAGAAGTTTTAGGCAGATCATAAAGTGGTGTAGGTTTTGTGTTGCTATACAGTCACATGTATCGTTATCCATGTATCCATGTATCCCCATATCTTTTTCTTCCTGTATGAAGTGCAATGAGATGATTACAAGACTGATAACAATCAACATAACATGTGAATACCGACCTCGTTAGCTAGGCTGCTGTAACACGACCTGTTTCTACGAGCACTGCGTGGAAGTGTGTCATAGTCTCGTTCATATAATTACACCTGTTGTGAGCCATGGCTCCTGGAGGTTAAAGTAAGAATAGAACATAATTTTCTGTTAGAATCCGAAGCTAAATACCACTCAACCCCCTCTTCTCTTTCCGGGCTATTCCGATATCACTGTTAAGATTCAAAATTGTACTTTGTACGGCTTTATTATTCATCCATGTACGATCTTGAGAAGTTTTTATGTCATGTAGCGTTTTTGACAGATTATTTAAAGTCGCACACTTCACTGTATCTGTTGAAAAGATTAAAGAAACTTATATCTTTATATCGTTATTCTTCTTCATGTTCTAGTTTGGTCAGGCACCATATACTGGCCAGGACCTCGCGTCAGGGTCAGACTTAATATACTGACCAGGACGTTGAGTCAGGGTCAGGCACCATATACTGGCCAGGACGTCGCGTCAGGGTCAGACTTAATATACTGACCAGGACGTTGAGTCAGGGTCAGGCACCATATACTGGCCAGGACGTCGCGTCAGGGTCAGACTTAATATACTGACCAGGACGTTGAGTCAGGGTCAGGCACCATATACTGGCCAGGACGTCGCGTCAGGGTCAGACTTAATATACTGACCAGGACGTTAAGTCAGGGTCAGGCACCATATACTGGCCAGGACGTCGCGTCAGGGTCAGACTTAATATACTGACCAGGACGTTGAGTCAGGGTCAGGCACCATATACTGGCCAGGACGTCGCGTCAGGGTCAGACTTAATATACTGACCAGGACGTTGAGTCAGGGTCAGGCACCATATACTGGCCAGGACGTCGCGTCAGGGTCAGACTTAATATACTGACCAGGACGTTGAGTCAGGGTCAGGCACCACATACTGGCCAGGACGTCGCGTCAGGGTCAGACTTAATATACTGACCAGGACGTTGAGTCAGGGTCAGGCACCATATACTGGCCAGGACGTCGCGTCAGGGTCGGACTTAACATACTGATCAGGACGTTGAGTCAGGGTCAGGCACCATATACTGGCCAGGACGTCGCGTCAGGGTCGGACTTAATATACTGACCAGGACGTTGAGTCAGGGTCAGGCACCATATACTGGCCAGGACGTCGCGTCAGGGTCAGACTTAATATACTGACCAGGACGTTGAGTCAGGGTCAGGCACCATATACTGGCCAGGACGTCGCGTCAGGGTCAGACTTAATATACTGACCAGGACGTTGAGTCAGGGTCAGGCACCATATACTGGTCAGGACGTCGCGTCAGGGTCATACTTAATATACTGACCAGGACGTTGAGTCAGGGTCAGGCACCATATACTGGCCAGGACGTCGCGTCAGGGTCAGACTTAATATACTGACCAGGACGTTGAGTCAGGGTCAGGCACCATATACTGGCCAGGACGTCGCGTCAGGGTCAGACTTAATATACTGACCAGGACATTGAGTCAGGGTCAGGCACCATATACTGGCCAGGACGTCGCGTCAGGGTCAGACTTATTATACTGACCAGGACGTTGAGTCAGGGTCAGGCACCATGTGCTGGCCATGACGTCGCGTCAGGGTCAGACTTAATATACTGACCAAGACGTTGAGTCAGGGTCAAGCACCATATACTGGCCAGGACGTCGCGTCAGGGTCAGACTTAATATACTGACCAGGATGTTGAGTCAGGGTTAGGCTCACTTTTCGGACCAAGACCACATTTCTCTTCTATGGTGTGCTCCCTGAAAACAGACTGATTTCAAGGCAATCTGGTAACGAGATGTGGATCAACGTGATCCTCTTAGTAGTGAGCGTTACATAGATAAAACAAAGTATAGAAAAACAGCCTGGATGACACAATTCCACCTTCATCAGCACGCTTGAGATGTGAAAAAAGTTTCTGCAACTCATCACTTAATGTCCTTTTAAGGGCGCACAAAAAAGTAAAATCACTCATTGTGGATATTCAACGCGATCATTTTATAATCTCCACAGAACCAGTTATTCACTCATTTTTTGCCCCCGATTATCTCTGTTGTACTGATCATATCGTTATTATCTGCATGACTGTTTCATGTGATGCCAATATCATTACCAAAATTGAGAATTGTTTTTAAGTCAAAACTTTGTTTCTATATCTCTCATTTCATTCCTTTATATGACCAGTCCTGAAGTTTTACTTTTTTCTCGGATATTATATTGGCTTATCTACTTCTACCTTTTATTTCGCTCATGAATAATTAATTTTCATTTATTACTCCTGCTGCCATCAATTTGTTTGCATACATATTGTGCCCATTGCTTGTTGAATATTTTAATCAACCTTTTCAATTTTGACACTTTTCGTTCTTGTTTTGGAAACAACCTGTCCATACATCTGCGGTACTTGACATTTTCTTAATTTATTCATGCATTTTTCATGTAAAGCTCTTTTCATTGCTCGCGTGTCCTGTTCGCACGTCATTTATGTCGATTTCCATTTTCGGCAATTAAAAGTTGTGTACTTCTATGTGTACTGTTCCATAATTCTGGACTGATTTCTATTTTCTTTCTTCTTGCCAATTTTTATTAGGAATTCTATCACCAATACATAATGCTAAAAACATTTATTTACGGTATCAATATCTGGTGGTTTTTATTTGTATCTTGTGTTTGTACTGTTCTACGCTTTTTTTCACATACTGACGTATACCTTATCATATTAAACTTCCCAGACCTTAAACGATGGACTTAATTCTACAAATTTCACTTTAAACATAATGTTCCAATAGTTGTTCTTCAATGATTTATATTTAAGTTCATTTCATGAGCTCCTCTAATGGTTCGCCCATTGCCCTGTCCATATATTCTTGAGCTCCTCTAATGGTTCTCCCATTGCCCTGTCCATATATTCTTGAGCTCCTCTAATGGTTCTCCCATTGCCCTGTCCATATATTCTTGAGCTCCTCTAATGGTTCTCCCATTGCCCTGTCCATATATTCTTGAGCTCCTCTAATGGTTCTCCCATTGCCCTGTCCACATATTCTTGAGCTCCTCTAATGGTTCTCCCATTGCCCTGTCCATATATTCTTGAGCTCCTCTAATGGTTCTCCCATTGCCCTGGCCATATATTCTTGAGCTCCTCTAATGGTTCTCCCATTGCCCTGTCCATATATTCTTGAGCTCCTCTAATGGTTCTCCCATTGCCCTGTCCATATATTCTTGAGCTCCTCTAATGGTTCTCCCATTGCCCTGTCCATATATTCTTGAGCTCCTCTAATGGTTCTCCCATTGCCCTGGCCATATATTCTTGAGCTCCTCTAATGGTTCTCCCATTGCCCTGTCCATATATTCTTGAGCTCTTCTAATGGTTCTCCCATTGCCCTGTCCATATATTCTTGAGCTCCTCTAATGGTTCTCCCATTGCCCTGGCCATATATTCTTGAGCTCCTCTAATGGTTCTCCCATTGCCCTGGCCATATATTCTTGAGCTCCTCTAATGGTTCTCCCATTGCCCTGGCCATATATTCTTGAGCTCCTCTAATGGTTCTCCCATTGCCCTGTCCATATATTCGTGAGCCTCTCTAATGGTTCTCCCATTGCCCTGTCCATAAATTCTTGAGCCTCTATAATGGTTCTCCCATTCCGCTGGCCTTATATTCTGTATCTCCTCCAGTGGTTCTCCAATAGCCCTGGCTATATATTCTTAAACTCTTCCAATGGTTGTCGAATTGCCATGGCCACATATTTTTGAGTTCCTTCAAAGGTTCTCCTATTGTCCTGGTCACATATTCTAAAGCTTCTCCAATGGTTCTGTAATTGAGCTATTCTTCTCCTCTCGATACAAACCTATCTATTACGTTGCAAAGCGACAACACGATCAATCGGACGTCTTTATACACAGGCCATTTGAACTACCCGGACGGATCTCAACAATGGAAATACACGTAAAAAATAAAAGGCTAGTGTAAATAACATTTTAAAATTTCAATTCTTCCAATAACAAATCGTTGTTCCTTCGGACAAAAAAAAACACACGTTCTTTTAGTCTAAATAAGTTGTTTGAACAACGAAAATAGAAAGAAAAAACAGAACAGATGGTAGTCTTTCCATAATTTAAGCCTTTCTGTATAAAATACTGACATCTGACCTGACAACTTGAAACAGTTTCGACATTAGGCATTGAACAGAGAAAAAGGTGAAAGTGTCTGTGGCATTGGTGAAAGATTGGAAGAACCGCTGGGATAGTGGTCTTATAGTCGGTAGACAGGTCCAAGTCACATTCAATCCTAGTTTGTTAATTTTTGATCGGGAACAGCTTTCACTTTGCGCGGCGACTGTCGAGACAAGCGACTCTTACATCTCAGCCATGCAAATCTCTCTCTCCAGTCCTGTTACATTTTACAGCTCCCCGTTCCTCCCCCTCCCCCATTCAGCGTAATCCAGATTAAATATGGAAATAATGATCTTTTGACGCCAATGCAGTGTAGAGATATTGGATTCAGGTAAACTAAAATTAAAAACGTAAATATCTCAACCTCAACTCGACCTCAGTAGCAAACCATTGCTTTACTCCATATTATATATGCATATTCTGTTTTCACAGCTAATCTCTTTGTGTAGAAACCCTTTCCTTGTCAGAAATCTGGGTCACGCAAAAAGTAGGATATGAACTTCCTGCACGGTTCTCAAACTGTACCCTAAAACACGGATCCTCGACCAGTGGAGAATTGTGTTTAAAATTATGCGGTTTAGTAATTAGTTATGTTTTTATTTGGTTTTAAGCCCAATCGTATTCAAGTTTAAAACCTTCAACCATTTTCTATTGCTACACAATTTGTAAATGACTATAAAAATAATTCAAGTAAATGTGTAGAGACTAATATAGAAACAAATTAAAGTTTCCGAAATTAAAAACATTATTTGGAATGCATATTCTGAATCTGGCAATCTTGCTTCAACAATCTTACTTCGACAATAGTCGGAATCTCCCTCAGTTTTAGATCGGGTTTGGCATTTGGATATGGCAATGGTCGACCAATGCAACGGGTATCTGACGCCTAAGCGAACTTTATTATTTTTATTACTATTCTTGGAAAGAATGGAATGCCATTCTGATATATGCGTTGTGAAGTATTCATAGGGCCAATAAGGTTGAACATCTCTGTTCTAGTATTTATATGGCAATGTTGTCTCCCCTTTTCCTGGCCACTATCAGGTCTCATATTACCAGGAATTTACGTATTTAGCTTAGCCTGGTGATCGTATGCACTTTCAAGTTCCTGGCTCAACTCTTGGCTCTTTAACGGTAATGCTTCAGGCACGTACGATCTCGTATTGTTATGTTTTCTTCAAACCGTTGAGACTGACAAAGCATAACAGGCAAGAATACATCTTGTGTTTCCATGTTATTCCTCCTTTCTAGTTTGCCCAATATATTATGTTACATTTCCAACATTCTGCACCACACATGCTCTTCGTTACCATAGCATCCGCTCGATCCCTACGTCTGATGATAATATAGTCAATGAGGTGCCAGTGGCGGGACCGTGGGTGCATCCATGTGGTTCTATTTCGGACAGGTAGTCGGAAAGCTGTGTTTGTAATGAGTAGTTCATTTGCGGCACATGTCCTCAGAAGGAGCAGTCCGTTACTATTGCATTTTCCGATACCATGTCTGCCAATGGCGCCTTCCCAGGCTGTATGGTCTGTGCCAACCCTAGCGTTAAAATCACCGAGGATGACCAGTTTGTCAGATTTGGGGACTGCAGCGATGAGCGCCTCAAGGTCCTCATAAAACTTATCTTTTGTTTCCTGAGGATTTGTCATTGTGGGTGCGTATGCACTGATGAGTGTTGCATGGCGCCCTCCTATTAGGGGGAGACGCAGTGTAATAGGCGGTCATTAATTCCTCTGGGCATGCTTGTGAGCTTGTCGACCATGTTGGTCTTGATGGCAAAGCCAACTCCAGCTTCACGGCGTTCTTCTTTGCTGCGGCCGCTCCAGAAGAAAGTATAACCAGCGCTCTCTTCTGTGATCTGCCCTTCCTCTGCCAGTCGTGTCTCGCTCAGGGCAGCTATGCAGATGTTGTATCTAGCCAGTTCCCTGGCGATCAGTGCTGTCCGTCGTTCGGGTATGTTTGCTTTGGTGTTGTCCAGTAGCGTGCGGACATTCCATGTTGCAAGCGTGATGGGTAGTTTTCGTGATCGTTTTCTGCCTGTTCCGCCGCTGCAGTTTGGGGGCCCTGCCAGTTGCGAGCTGCTAGTCAGGGTGTGATCTGTAGGGTGATGTCGTGAGTTGCGCAATGTGTTTATAGTGAGGGAGATGTGCGCAGGATCTTCCTCGTTCTCTCGTCCGGACTCAACATGTTCTAGAGGCAAGACATTGTCAAGACTTCTAGTGAAGGGTTCGGATGCAGACAGTATGGTGTCAGCGTGTGCCTCATTATCTCGGTAGCCCTTCCCTTCTCTTTTATCGCTGTGGTGGAGCTTTGAGGTATCAGTTTCTGAGTGCATTTGTTTGTGTATTCTTCTTCCACCTCTCGTTCCTCTGGTCTTCCGCCTTTATTGTATACTTGTGAGTTCCGATGCCTCCTCGGTTAAGTGTATTTTCAGCAGACGCAACAGATGTAGATCTGAGTTTGAAGGGACGTAGTGTGCTGATCGAAGCGCGATGAGCTCCTTTCTGAAGTACCGTCTGTTTGACGGGGTCAGGATGACCTCCCTCGATTCAGTGTTCATACTTCGTTATCTGGGTCACGATACAGCACGGAGCGACACTAGCCTTTGACCGGGTCAAGTTTCGGCCACGCTTTGTCCTATCGAAACTGTTCACATTATTCTACCTTTCACGACTAAAAATACACTGTTATATACTTCGTTGCATCACTTCTTTCACATTAATATGCTTAATTCACAAGTCGGCACATTTATATCCAGGAATCACGTTAATAGTCCGAGAGTTATCATAGAAAACACAAACAAAACACCGTTTTATCAAGAGGGAAATCGACTGCGACCATGTCCGGCGCCATCTTGACCCCACAATCCCCTGGAAAACAGGCAGCGTATGTGTTGTCTGGCTAATAGAAAAGGGATCGGAATTGAAAGTCAAACTAGGTTTCCAAAGAAGTCAGCTAAATCTGGATGTATTGGACCGATAAGTGCTGAAATCACAGCCTTGCTGTAAACAATAGCACAACGTTATTTTTAGGACGATCGCTTAAGACGAAGATATGAAAGCTCCCCAATGTCAGGGCCGTTGGCATATTATTGTTTTCCTTATCCTCGTGACAGCTCTTATATATGTGAATTACCATCATACATTTTTGTATCTGTTCACATTTGTTGATCGCGATACAGCACTTCACTTCTACTACGTTTTTAGTTGCAACAAATAGAAAAAAGAGGAATGTTATAAATAACGTTCTCATTATTAGACAATTTATCATCTTAACTATTTCAATGTTCATATTTCCTTTCAACTAATTTGAGAACGCTAGAGATTGTCTGCTCAAGTTGTTGGTCAAGCTAATTTTGATTGCATAATAAATGTGATTCTTCTATTTGTTCATTGTCTTCATTTTGTAGTGCTGCTCCCAGCCAATTCTTCCACCTTTACTGTTTGAAACAAAAATGTACTGAAAAATGAACTGGCTCTTATTTTCAAAGCAAAAAATTGTACCACACTTTTAGTAGATACGGTATCTCCCGGCATCTCATACACTTGTTTTTTTTTTTCATCAAATGAGTTATTTATACGTTATCCTCACTTTCTAGAAAAATGAAATTAATGGGATATACAATACAAAAAGGTAATTACGAATTAAAAATTATTTGCACAATCAGTACAGATGGTGAAACAAAACAATGAATTAAGAAAAATGTGTCAATCAGAAACACGAATTAGATATAACTTGCGCGATAGTGATACATTTGAAACGCATACATCTCATGTGGCAGCCAAATAGAATAACCAATATTACAATGATGTACGCAATGGTCACGAAGAAGTATTCAGTAATTAGTAATATTAGTGGGAGATATTCTGTGAGCGAAACCGTATCAACAGACATGGCATTTGACATTTATTAATGAATGAAGGCCTTTAAGGGAAGTAACTACTCTTGATAATATTTATTCTGGAGTATCGGATGTTTTTACACAATTAAAAACTTTCGAGAAAATTATCTGATCTCTTCTTCTTCTTTGCGTTCAGGATCTTTTGGTCATGCTATATCTGCCATGATGAAGTCTGTTGTCTTCACAAGGTCGTAGCGGCTGCCTCATAGATTTTGTCTCAGCTTCACACCCTCTGGCCAGGTCTGGTATCTCATTTCCCTATAGATTGGGTATTCATGTAGAATATGCTCATGGTTCTGGCATCCTGTTCCACATGGGCACTTATCGGTGTGTGAGATCTTCAGTCGGTAAAGATGTTCTAGTAGTCTGCAGTGTCCAGTTCTCAGGCGAAATAAGGTAGTTTGTTGATTTCTTTTGAGTTGGTGAATTGGGTCTGGTGCACTGATTATGTTTCTGTCTTCTCTCCATTGGTGTATATACTGATTTCTGATGATGTTCTTGATTTCTCTGTATGGTACTCGATGATTAAATTGTCCGTTATTGCTGCCATCTTTTGCCAGAGCATCAGCTCTCTCGTTTCCCGTGATTCCGCAATGGGAGGGTAGCCACTGGAGCGCTATTGTTGACGATCTCTGGAGTTTTCCCAGTTCTGCTCTGATCTCTGATAACAGTGGTCCGTTCTTTGTTTTTTGTATTGCCTCTAATAGTACTCTGCAGTCCATGAATACAGGTATTTTCGTTGGAGGTTTCTGTTTGAAGTATTCTCAGTGCTCGCATGAGGGCCATCCATTCTGCTCTGAGATTTGTGAACAACTTTCCTGTTGGGAGGGCCTCTTCTGTTATATATTACCTATCTAATCTGTCATCATGTTCATGTTGGCGCTATTTGCAGCACGGTACAACCACTATTATTGACCTCTTTCAGACAATCAGCATACGATCATGTATGTGCTCTTGTTGAGGTTGCCAACCGTTCGAATTGTTCAGTTGCCTTTTAGAATACAGTGGGCATATTCTTGTCTGCTCAATTAAAAAGTCCCATACAATCGGAGACCACAATAAAAAAATACCTTCCTTCAAAAAGGCAGAACAAGTACAACAGGTAGCAATTACACACAAAGTAGTGCAAGCAAAGCATTACCGAACTAAAAGAGAGCTGAAAAGGAAGACCAGGGCAAATTATTATTTAACGAATGGTATACAAGTTATATATTTACGATCAGAAACACCGACAGTAATTCTATTTTATATCCAAATTTTGACAGCAATCGAAAATGTATATATCTGCAGTAAAACTTCAATTTGATTGAATGGTTGAATTGGTGCTTGCAAAGTAGGAGTCTCGTACATGACAGATCACCTATGGGAACGAGCCTGAAGCTAGATAATTGAATCTCTCTCCCTTGGGTCGCTTAGATTGCCATGTACTTCTTTCAATTGGTCATTGGACTGAGAGATTGCGTTGTTATTACACATGGATGTAGTAAATGTGTCTAATGAAAAACAGTTAATGAATATAGAATTACTGGATGATGCATCTAAAATGTAAGGAATATGAACTTGTAATGAAAATAAAAAAGGAAAGCTTCTAATAAAAAAATACAAACGTTCAAGTAGCAGCAAACACAAAGAGATTAAACTTTAAAAAAAAATATCGAAAGTGAAACTTGTCTTGAAAATCAAGATAGTGTTGGAAGTAAAATTTGCAAAGAAAACCATTGAAATGAATCTTTTATCGAAAGTCATAGAAGTCAAACTTGTAACGAAAGCCATAGAAGTGAAACTTGTAACGAAAGCCATAGAAGTGAAACTTGTAACGAAAGCCATAGAAGTGAAACTTGTAACGAAAGCCTTAGAAGTGAAACTTTTAACAAAACCAAGGAAGTGAAACTTGTTACAAAAGTAAAAGAGTATAACATTAAAAATTAAAACAAAGAAATAAAATTGCAATGAACATAATGAACAGTGAACATTTTAGAAGTGAAAGTTGTAACAAAAATTGGGATGGGAAACTTGTAACGATAAAAAAGGAAATGAAACTTGCATCGACAATGAAATAAATTGAAAAACCAATTAATTAACTTGTAAGCAATCTCTGGCAAGCGAAGAAGAAATTTTCCTACGATACGCTGGACAGTTGATATTTGCAAGTAGACAAGAATGCCATTAAATGGGACCTCAATGGATAGAGTACGATGGTGACGGACAGTTCATGATGTTCTCAGATATGATGCTTAAACGCCCTTACGGGACAGATGAGATGAAAGAGATAAACAATCTGAAAGAAGTGACACTTGTGATTTATAACGCAAAGAGAAATGAACGGTCTAGTAGAATTCAAAGAAATTAAATTTGTGGCACACAAATAATGAAGATTATGAAACACAATCAAGCAAATTAATCTTTCGACCACATTTAAGGGGAGAAGAGACTATCGTCAGGAGAAGTAAAACGTTATGATCAGTTCATGTTAATCGTGGTCAAGTGAAACATATTGATCGACACCACCTCATTTCCAAGCAGTTCTAGTGGAAACAGGCTGTTTCGTGCTGTCTGCTTAACAAGGCGAGGATCGGCACTACGATCCTCAAAGTGGTGATCTAACTGAAGAGCCGCACAATGCACAACAGCCAGGTGGATCCTCTGTCGACAATTTGAAATATGCTTCGGTGTGTGAAGAGAAGTATTTTAATCCGCCACAAAATTTAGTCGTAAACAATATATAACTCAAGTAAGACTGATATTAACAACAACAACCACATTTAAATAAATGTGATTAGTAAGGGCAATAAAATAAATGGAACTTTCAAATAAGATCACTTTAGTGATACACTTAAAACCAAAAAGAAAACAAGTATTCCCTTGTTCGTTGTCCCCATTTGTATATACTAACAGCACCAAACATCTATTATAATGGTGAGCACTCTTTAGCTTTCACTGATATCGATTTAGGAGACAGGCTGCTTAAATGTTCCTAAAAACTGTTTTCAGTTCATTATTTTCTTATTTCGGGCGCTAAAACTTCTGTATGATGTCGCTAATGTCTCCACACGTTGACGCATGAGGATTTGCTTAAAAATAGCTCAATTCATCTTGACATGGCAATCTATAAATGTAATCTTTCTACAGACAACTTGTTCTTGCTCTTCTGTCAATCTGATAACGCCAAATTTTCTCCCACGAATCCGAAAGTTGCCTGCAATAGATATCTCTACATCTATATGGCTACTGCTTTAATCGTATATTTATATAGACCTAACAAGCTTTCATCTGGTTGTCTTTGGTGCATACGACATCCTCTCCAAAGATGTATATTTATCTCATTAGCTCTTAAAATTTTCTGTTGTATTCTCTTCGCACGAGGACACCAGTTCAGCACAAGACCCTTTTTGAATAAGAGGATCATTCCTGCATATTTCCAACCCTGTGGAACAATTGAGAACATAATTTAGCCAATGGTTTTGCTAGTTGGCTTTTAATGTCAAACAGCAATTTTGGCTGAATATCATCTTGTCCTAGATATTTATTCACTTTCAACCCCTCCAATTTAAAAAAAACAAAACGGCTTCCTCAGTAATACAGATTCATGTAAATCACACTGTACCCATATTTCTTTGGACAATATCTTTGGGCCCTGGAATCTTGGAGCAGTCTTCTTTTGTGTAGACTGTGTCAAAGTACTGGTTGAGTAGATTAGCTGCATCCCTATTCTCAGTTATTATTTTCCTGTGCTATCTATGAGGACCTACATAGGCATATTTACACCAACACTGTTGTAAATGACACCATACAGTCACAGTATGAATAATCTATATTTACTGAATTGTTGAACTTTTAATATTAAGACAATAAAAAACATAACACACTCTATTATATCCACATGTTTGTTTCCTTATATTGCTGTAGCTTATATTTATATTCTTTACAAAGTGTAATAATAAATGTACTCACGCAGTTGATGAGATATTAGAGACTAATAGAGCATAGTTATCAAATAACAAAAATTTCGTCTGAAATCTGTCTATAACGAAACCATTCTGCCAATACGACTCATAACATAACTGTACATATCACCATATATAATAATTCCAAATACTTGACAGATTATCAACCTTTAAGCAGGCCTTCCTTGGGCGACACTGAAAAATGTATTTGTTCATCCATCGCACCACAATAATTTAGGATAACCCCAGTATTAATGAAAACCCGTGGATTCCTGTAGCAAAAAACAGATCTACTAAGAGGGCTTCTGAAAACACAAAACTGTTGCAAAAGAAGATAGAATTTATTTGTGAATGAGGCTAGTAACATCGACGTGTAATAGAAGTGGTTACATAAACTACAATTGTAAGTTTGCAAACCATTCTGTTGCTCAAGTTTCTTTTAAGGACTACTGCAGTAGCAGACATATGCATTGTAAAGAGCCAAATTGAGACACACAAGAATGCAGCCACTAATTTTAAAAAAAACACACACACACACACGTACAGATAAACACACAATAATTTTCAGTCAGAACTGTAAATTTGCTGCGTCGATTGACTTAGACTCAAGGCCACTTTAAGTCACACGCGTGACTCAATTTGAGGCGACTCGAACTCCCAGTGGCAAAACTCGTCTTGAAACTCGGAAATTTATAAAAGTGAGCTTGTTAAAGAAACCTTACTCGTGTTGTCAAGTTGTCGGGGTGTGAAGAGAATAAATGACCACTACTGTCAAATAGTGACGGACAGCTTAGTTCTAATGGAACTTGGTAGAGACAGCAGAGACAAGAAGTGTCTGGAAGCCATACAAACATCTTGGTTCTGAATAGTGATGCACCGAATTTGGGCTTTTAATATTTGACCGAATCCGAATAGAGGACGTAACTATTTGGTCGAATACGAATACACTGATAAATAAGAATGAACGGTTGGCATAAGAAAGTTGTGTTCAATAGACTCAGTGAGATTTCCCGTAATTATACAGTAATCAACAAAAGCGTTTGACATTTCAAAGTGTTACATCACGATAAAGATAAAGCAAATGTATAAAGACGATTTAATGCCACGAACTAACCACCAAATATTAACACAAAATGTTCATTTCAAATGTCATTGAAACGTCAGTTCGCTTATTAAATAACGAGTCTCAGTATTCTCTGTCAAAAGACGAATCTATTGTCAGAAAATGTGTTACAGACAGTTGAGAGAGGTTCAAGTCAGGTGCTTATTAGAACCATGACAAGGCTTCCTCTACAGGAGCGGAGACAAGGTTCGTTGTTCTAACACCAGGACTTTGGGTAAATATTCTTCAGCACACACTGCTCCCAAGTGAATTCTGGGGACCCTTACTGTAGAGAAACGAACATGCCTACTACTCTCCCATGCATGTAGTTAAAGGCGACTAAAAAGAGTTGTGGATAGGACTAGCAACTTGATTATGTAAATAAGATTGCCACAAAAACCAACTCTGCATAAGCAGAAAAAGTGGTTTATGCAGGCTTCCTTCAGGCCAACTGAAGTGTTCGTCCTATACTCTAACTGGAGGGAAAAAGAGACAAGAAGGAGACATTTCTCATTATGAAACACGTTCAGTTGTTCTTCAATTAGGTTTGAGGTTCTGGCTGGCTGTTGCATAATTTCCAAGAATCCAACGAGGACCAAATATCAATAAATGACATCTTATGCCTTTTTTACTTGATGGATTTTCAATTTCACTTGCCCGGCTTTGACAGTGTCCATGTTCTTTGCTTGACATAATAATGTCCATCCTGCCTTTAATTTGTGTGTAGGTCAGTTAAGAAGTTAAGCTCAAACCGTGAATCTAATCATGCGCAAGCAACAAACAATTCATGATAAAACAGGCCAGAAAGTATGTGATGCAAAGCTGATATAATTTCTGCAACCGATTTTTCTGTTTCGTATATCACGCATGTCTTTTAATAGATACATCATGACAGTTTGAATGGCAGAAGCATCATAAATAACATGTATTTGCACAGTCAATTTCGTGTATAAGCTTTTTAATAAGATTAAGTAAAACGAACTGAAACTGAAAAATTTCAACATTTTGAGCCTTTAATGTTCACCCTACTATTTGACGTTTTCTTATTCGGACTTAGGATACAATTCAGTCGAATTCAAGTTGTTGATAAAGTAAACTATTTAGTACAGAATTTAATACGAAACGTCTATTCGTGCATCCCGTTAGAAGAAACACCAAGATGTGATCTGGGTTTTCTTTGATGTTCTGGGCACTTTCACTTCTTCTAAATCAAAGTGGCAACTTGGCTTAAGTGTCGGCTTGACATTTGGGTTTGAGACGCGATATAGAATCAAAAACGCAGATTTGAAACGAAATGCAGACTTGAGATGAAATATACATACTTGAAACGAAATACAGACTTGAGATGAAATACAGATACTTGAAACAAAATACAGATTTGAGATGAAACACATTTACTTGAAACGAACAACACAGCCTTAATATTAAACTAACATCCGGTCTCGATGCGGTCTAGTCTACCAGTTATAACAGGTTAGTTAACCTACAGTTGCCGTTGAAAGCTATTTGCTCTTAATTCATCACAATTAGCGACGTTTCTCTGGTTTCGGATACCAGTGGTTCTTCTTGTTTCCAGAATCTCACTGAAGAAGGCGGACATGTGCCCTCTTGACTGTAGCTCAACGAGAGTCTTCTGAGAGTCCATCTCCACCTTATTGGTCAGGCCCTAGGAAGAAAGATTAACGTCTGGTCAGACAAAACATACAGGACAAGAACCTCATCTTGGAGGACCAGGTCCATTTTCATCAGCACGCTCTGGATGTGAGAAAAGCTACTACAACCCGCCACATAATTTATTGTTAGGGCCTCACAAACGAGTGATTCTACTCATTATGGGCATTCAACAACAACAACAATTATTGGCCAGGCTGCTGTAACACAGCATTCTGCTAGGAGTATAACAAGGACTTGAGATGAGGTCGTGTTCAGAATGTTTTAACTGACCCTGACAGTAGTCTTAACCTTCATTTAGAGATTTCAAGGTGATAAGGGAAGTAGCTGAGGGCTTGCGCAAAGAAATCCCGAACACTTCCTCCCCCGCGACATTGATGTGGGATAACTTTCACGCTTTCACTATTACCTTTTACCTTAATATCAGTATAACCATCACTGTTGTCGTTAACACCACAGACATTCTCGTTGTCGTCAGAATTGCAAATAATTGAAAGCGAAATAATAGATCTTTATTGCAGTTCAAATACACAGAGGGTTTGAATCCCACCGTGTCCAGTTTGGCAGATTTTTGTTTAATCTCCACGGGTTCTGGCCTCCGTGCACAGAAAGAAACAGCAACCAACATTATTGCTCGCATTCCAAGAAATTTACATTTCAACGGTTGCAAAAAGCGGCTTCCTGCAAAGGACATGCTTTAGGTATGCCCTTCTGGACCAAGGTGGCGAAGGCACGTCCATTCCATCCCAGGCCTTAGTCATTTGGGTAATATTATAACAGCATATTTAAACAGCAGGAAAATAGATATGAACATTAGACTACAGGGGATTTGTTTGAAATTGGGTATATAATTTATTTGTGAGAAAGTAGACACGCGAAAAAATGCTAGACAGGAAAGACTTACATCTAAATAAGATAGGACAGCATGCGGTAACTAAAAATATATTTTATGACTGTGTAAATCATTTCAACCAGTATGAAAGATGGAATCAGACATTGGTATGAAATAAACACGGTCAAGCGGGAAAGTTGGGGTCAAGGAAAAGTGAAAGCAGAAACGGTAAGTCAAAAATAATAATAAAACAAAAGCCTGAATTAGAAAACGATAAAACAACGAACTAAAGTGTTTTTAATGCAAATGTGAAAAGCACAGTAAAGAAAAGAGAAGAACTGGAAGTGTATGTAGAATAAGAAAAACCAAATAAAATAGGGTTAATAGAATCATGGACATATGAGGACATTGCAGATAGTGAACTTGAAATAGAGGGATATACAATGTTAAGGGAATATAGGGCAGTTGGAGACAATGTAAAGGGAGAAGGAGTTTTATTATATTGTACTAATTCAGTTAGAATAAATATCAGATAAGATATATACTATGGCAAAACAAATGAAAGTGTATGGGGAGAAATCGAAACGGGGGTGAGGAAAACAGTGGTTGGAGTATGCTACATACGTCAATCGAGTGAAAAAAAGGAAGATAAGAAAGGAGCTGTTTAGCACTATAGAAAATTTAATTGCAGGGAAATTATTATTAATGAATTCAAATTTTCGAATATAAAACGGGAAATGGCAAAAGCACTTGTCGAGTCAAACCCGTTTGTTAAGTGGGAAACGGACATTTGTTGTATTCAACAAGTGGAAGAAGCTACCAGTAGCAAACACCCACTCGATCTAGTATTTACTTCAGAGAAAAGTATGATTGAAAACGCTCACTGTTTCGCCCAAGTGACCATCAGATCATTGTTTGAGATTTTATAGCAACGAAGGAAGAAAACATGAGTACAAAAACACTTCTTTAATAAAGATGTTAAGAAGGTAAATATGAGTCACATCATCAGGAAAAATATTATAAGTGAAACAAATGTTGAAGAAGAGTGGTAAAGTGTCAAAGCAAATTTAGAGAATCTAAAGGAAGAATGTGTTCCATGTAAGAAGGCACACAATAAACTAAAAAAGTGTGTGTGCGTGTATATATATATATATATATATATATATACCTCATTTGGACCATGATATCGGATACATGATTGCAAAATTCATGGATCACACAAAACTATGAAGAGGTATCTCATCCAATGTTCAGGTGGTTGTATTGTGATCGGATTTAGATACAATTCGGTCTGAGAGCTGGCACAAGGAGTTTAATATAGATAAATGTATAGTCACCCACATGGGTAGATCAAATATGGAATGTAAATACCGCATCGGAGGGACCAACATTAAGACGATAGAAAAAGGAAGAGACATGATGTTTATAATACATATTATAGGTGAGGGGAGTGAGCAAGGCTAGGTAGCAATTAAAAATGAAAATGCAATGTTATGTATGATAAAAAGAAGTAGTAAACATCGTAGCAAGAAAGTGATAGTCAATCTGTATAAAGCATTAGTTGGACCTATATTAAAGTATTGTGTTCAGGTATGGAGTTTTTTCGTAGAGGAAATAAAAACATGCTAGAAATGATACAACGAAGAGCCACAGAACTGATAGTGGGATTCCTCAATTATAGTTATTAGGAAAGAGATTTTTTTTAAAAGACTTCAGTGTAGACAACACAAACATGCTAGGTTATAAGATAATCAAAGAAAATCATAAACTAGACGGCAACACATTTATCAAAGCACAGCGGGCTGCAGGAATCTGAGAGCACGCCTACAATTTAATCAAAGAAAGGTGCAGATGATATTAGGAAACATTTTTATTGTTAAAGAGTGGGGATTTCTTGGAATGTATTGACACAGGAATTAGTGAGGGCAGGGTCACTTAATGCATTAAAGAATCGATTGGATGTAGTTATTTTTAGATGAAGTGGAGTAAAAGAAACTGTTTGTATACAGACTCTGTTTAATCTTCAAAAACAGTATAAAGAAGTTAAGTTAATGACGAATTGGCCAGTATATGAATGTGTGTGTGCGTTCGTGCGAGCCTGCGTGCGTGCGTGCGTGCGTGTGTGTGTGTGTGTGTATGTGTGTAGGTATGTAAGTATGCATATATATATATATACATATATATATATATATATATATATATATATATGTATATAAATATTCACACACACACACACACACACACACGATTATATATATATATATATATATATATATATATATATATATATATACACACACATACATGCATACATATATACGTACGTACATACACACACACACATACATATATATATATATATATATATATATATATATATATATATATATATATATATCACTATTATATATAGTCATTCACGTAGGTCTAGGAAGTAATAGGGAGCATCACATCTCGATATTGATTCCTGAACAATTTGCCGCCACTTCTGTCAGTCCAACGCCATAACCTTGGGGATCAAGATGCTGAGCAGCGCATGAGCTGCAGTGGTCAGCGACCCATAGCTGACTGCTAGCGTCAGGGCCAGCGAACCATAGCTGCCAAGACCCTTCTACACCTCCACGCGGTGATCCTGGATAACAGGCTGCAGCAGGGCAGACTAGCTAAGGAGAAGGGATCGAAGAGGGAATGCTAACCCAGTACTCAAAAAATGCTTGCTGAAGTCGGATGTGTTGGACCGAAAGGTGCAAATATCACAGCCAAGCTGTAAACTACGACACAACGCATTCTGTTCTCTGGACTACATTCTGCTGCTTACCCTTTCAGGGTTTAGTAGTAGGAGATTGAAAACGAACGAAGAAGAAGAAGAAGCCATAACCTTGGAATCTTTTACGGTTTCGGTAGCCCACATTAGAACATCATCTGCCCAGCGTATCTTGGGGCGCTCTCGTTTTGACTTGTCAGGGACCGTGTCGTAGAGTATTATGTTTGGTAGTCCACTCGTCTATATCACATGGCCCCCTGGAGGTTTAGTGTTTTGACAAATGGCACGAGGACTTGATAAAGTCCGTCAAACTGTAATTGTTTTGAGTATTTTGACATTTGTGACACAGTCCCGTAGTTTTTCCAACAAATCTGTCTGTAGCATTTCTTCGCCATCGCCTGGATACATCGATCCAATCGATCATTCAACAGCGTTCCTGCCTCACATGCATATAGGGACAAACTTATTTGATTACTTTATGACTCGTTGATCAGCGGTGGCTGTACCGCTGACGGTCCGAAATTCATCTCCAATGATCTATATCTTGGCTATCAAGTTCCATCTTCTTCTTCTTCTTCTTCTTCTTCTTCTTCTTCGCACGCTGTCAGACGTCAACTTTAATTTGTTGGAAGAAAGCAGCTGTCATTCTGAGGCTGTCGACACTGCCATATAGCTTGTCTAGTGTTGGCACTGGTGATGGCCACATGCGCTTTCTCTGGTCTTCGTATGTCGGGCAATTTTGCAGCAGATGTTTAGCGGTCATTTTTCCTGTACTACATGTGCATTCGTCAGTGCTACCTATCTTCAGTTTATTGAATACAATCTTTCCATGTAACGTATAATGAATGTTGTAGTATAGTAAAAGTATGTCTGACCAAGGTTAGAAGTTCTACCACGTTGTCTTTTTCTGAATCAGGGTACCACACTGCAGTTGACGGGCTCCAAGGTTGAGCATTTCTTCTAAGCATCTAAGCTGCTCACTAGTGTTTTGCCTTGTTTGCAGGAACAACTGTATTATTCGTCAATGACAATTGACATATGACCGAATTGTTCAGATTTGTTTGGAAAAAAAGCCGATCACGCGTCTCTTGAGAGTCTTGGGTCAATTACAGTTTGCTCTCAATTTCTTTTGTAAGCTTCCATGTTTCCGCAGCATAGGACATTGTGAGAAGCGCCCAAGTTCCAATCCAGACAATCATACAGAACTGTCTGAGCGGACGAGAAGGTCACCCAACTTGTGGGGCGACGTCTTGTTAGTTCTTCGACTATTCTGGAATATTCCTCGACGTCTTCCAAGTATTTCTTATCGAGGATGATTGTTTCAAGATGGCGAAATATTCTCGTATGACTTAAGTTTTGTAGGTCTTCATTTCAAGTCCTGCCCTGTTTCCCTATTTGGTGAACGTCTTTAACATATTGTTTGCTTCTACAGCTGACTCTGGGAACAGCACTCTGTCGTCCGCGAATCGAAGAATATTGAGATGTCTACCATCAACATTGATTTCAAAGTAGTCTCGCTTCACATGAAGCACTTCTAGAATTTGAAGCAGTTAGACTCAGAATGACATTAGCAACTTTTAAGACTCAAAACAGATTATAAA
Organism: Ariolimax columbianus; assembly: GCA_036924085.1. Classification (NCBI taxonomy): domain Eukaryota; kingdom Metazoa; phylum Mollusca; class Gastropoda; order Stylommatophora; family Arionidae; genus Ariolimax; species Ariolimax columbianus. The sequence continues at coordinate 119,221,391 of JAVGWX010000003.1, forward strand.
GGCAAACGTTATCCAATGTTGTGTGCCGATCAACGCCTAGGAATACTAAGTAAAATAATGATTTTGCTCCAAGAATCAGACCGGATGTCACGTAAACAATTGGAAGGAATGACATTATAATTTTGATGGGAGACCTCAATAATATGTTTGGGAATATTAATATCAGTTTTAGAGAGTTCACGAGTAGAATCGAGAGACTAGTAATGGAAATTGAGAATTATTTCTGTGTATTTAATCAACTACTGATTAATGGAAACGTGTTTGCGCATACAAGAATTTATAAAGCAATCTGAGTGTTACCTGGCCACATGACAAAAAATAAGTTTGACCAATATGTATTTACAAGAAGTTCAGGACATCATTACACGATGTAAAAGTATGTTGGACTCCAGATGTGACATTGGACCATCACCTACTAGTGGCTAAACTCAGGTCGAAGGTTAACATGTATATTAAACAATATGCACACGGACAACTGTTTAATGTAGGATATCGGAACAGCAAGGACGCACTACATACATTTCAAATCACGGTATGAAATAAATGTCATATGCTACAAGATTTGACAGAGGATATAGAAAAATACTGTCAACATGATATTGACTGTGACATGTGGAGAAGATCTATAAGAGAAGGAACTTTAACACAAGGTATAAATCCCTACTGCAGTCATAGCACAGATAAAACAGAAGATAACGAGGAAGACACATCTGATTAGAAGGAAATTCAGGGACAGAATAGTAGAAATAAAGTCTGCTCAGTAGAAATAAAGACACACGAAGATATATTGGTGAGATGAGAAGTGAGGCGCATGAACCTACTGAAAAAGACAATATAAAAGACATGTACAAAAGTATACACAGACTGACAGACAAATGTCAGCAGGTTAATGGATGTAACAAAGACGTCAATAGGAATTTGCTTATCAACACAGGACAACATGGTGAGATGGACAAAGCATTTTAGGGAACTGTTAAACAGACCATCGCCGTTGGATCCCATGACGTACTGTCAACAGAAAATGAACTCCACGTTAACTATAAAAAAACCTACCCGATAGCATAGCTGAATCTCAAAAAGGTATCTATGTGGAGGCACTTAAGGCAAAGATATACACATCAACAGAGATGTTCTACAACTGTCTGGCGTACTGAAAGGAGGGCTAGGTAGTCAAGCTGCCAAGTAATGGATATCTGCAGCAATGTTAATATTATAAAAACATAATGTTATTACCAGTATCTGAGAAAATATTCTTCTTCTTCTTCGTACACAGTCAGACAGTAACCATTATTTTTTCGAAAAAAGCGGCGGTCAACCCGAGGCTGACGACACTGCCATACAGCTTGTCTTGCAGTTCCACTGGTGATGGCAAAATCTGCTCTCTCTGATCCTCGTATGTCGGGCAGTTCTGCAGCAGATGTTCAGCGGTCATTTTACCGGTACCGCACGGGCATTTGTCGGTACCACCTATCTTCAATTTGTTGAATAGGTAGCACCTCAGTCTATTGTGGCCAGTACGAAGTCTGAAGACAACGACCTGCTCTCTTCTGTTCAACTGGTAATAGGCATCGTTTTTGGTGTAACCAGTATGTTCGGTTTCCCATTTGGTCATGTATCTGGCTTTGATAAGCCGTTTTGACTCTTCGTACGTCATACTAGTATCTGTTTGTGGTAGTCTTGCACCTTCTTTTGCCAGTCTGTCTGCCTCCTCGTTGCCTTGGATGTTGCAGTGTGATGGGACCCACTGTACCACTACCCTTTCTGGTGCGGACTGCTGGCACAGTTTGCAGAGTGCTGCTCTTAAGTCATTAAGCTCAGTGTTTTTCTGGCTTTTTAGCGCTGTGACTACGGCGAGAGCATCTGTAAGCAGGACTATTTGGTTTTCATTTTTTTTGTGTGTCAGCATTTCTTCCACTGCCGCCATCAGTGCCTCTGTCTCCACTCTGAAATTGCTTGTGTACTTACCAGTAGCCAATGACAGCGTTATTTTTCTGCCATTTGGTAGGTTCAGGAATGTTCATGCCCCTCCGTTCTGTGTAGTGTTTGTTACAGAACCGTCGGTGTATGCATGGGTCCACTCCATGCTTGGGTAGTTTTTCGATATAAAGCTTAGGGTAGTATCTCTCCTTTCTTTTTCAGTCTGGCAGTTTATGTTTCCAATACCTGGTATATTTTCTACCACCTCTGGAAATATATCCTGCCTCCAGGTAGGTTTTCGTACAGTAGTGATGGGTTTTGGTGTTGTTAGTGCGTTTATGGGATCTTCGTGCATCTTTTCTTTGGCTATTTCTGCAAAGTTTCGCCGCTTTAGTTTCCCATTTCCCAAATTGTTTAGTCTCTGGTGCATTGGATGGCCAGTCAGTCTTCGGAGTTTCTCTGACTGCAGCTGGGCTCTGCAGCCTCTTCTATCGGTCATGGATTGCAGTTTTGTAATCTTTTCAAGTTCTACTATTGGCGTTGACTTCATGCCTCCTGTTATAACTCTCATGGCTTGGTTTTGAAGTTTGCTAACTTTATCAAAGTTCGCCGTTGCTGCTGTTGTCCATGCCGCAATGCCATACTCGAGAACTGGTCTCACTCTTCCAGTGTACAGTTTCTTTAGTACGCTTTCGTCTGCTCCCCAGCTTGTGCCAGCAAATTTCCTCATGATTGCCATTCTTTCTCTGTCTCTCATTCGGTTTCTCTCGATCTGACTTACCATGTCATGCGCTGATCAAATGTGACTCCCAGATAGTTTGGGTTGTCGTTTGGCTGCAGGAATTTGCCATTTAAACTTAATTTGGTATTTTGGGGTTTGATTGAAAGCGAGAATATTGTGCATGTGGTTTTCTCCTCGATTATTTTGATCAGCCATGAGTTCGCCCACTCTTCCAGCGAAGTTAGGGCCTGCTGCATCCGATTTCTTGCTATGGTGAGATTCTTTTCAGAGGTCCACATAGCCAGATCGTCTGCAAACATTGAGCTATGGACTCTTCTTGGTATATTCTCTGTAATGTAGTTTATAAACACCAGGAAGAGTGTGGGTGACAGTACTCCCTCTTGGGGTACTCCCTGCTCGAGTGTCACCTTTTTGCTCATCTGCCCTTGTACTTGGACTCTGGCCGTTCTGTATTTTAGGTAGTGGTTGATCCACTTGTACATTTTCCCACAAACATCACTTCTTTCTAGCTTGACTCTGTCCATCTTTCCAGACTTTGTCAAATGCCTTTTCCAGGTCCACCCAAACAGCTACTGTGTGTTTCTGTGCCTGGTAGGCATCTTCTATTTCCTGGGCTATGAGGATGACCTGGTCCTCAGTGGATCTGTGCTGTCTAAAGCCGGCTTGCTGTGGAATTAGTATTCGTTTTTCTTCCAGATGCCACATCAGTCTGGTGAGAAAATATTCAACTAGATCGTGCTTGAGAGACTAAAAGAAGCCATAGACACATAACTTCGGGAGAAACAGACAGACTTTTGCCGTTACAGGTCACGTACACACCAATCCGTTACGATGCGAATAATATGTGAATATGCTTTATGGTTTGATTAAAGGTTCGCTTTTCTGGATTCTTCTGGTGAAGGCACGGACCTTACCACCCCAGAACGTATTCTTTGAACGATGCCAATGCGTATTGGCCGGTGTATGGATGGATGTGATAATCTGTTTGTAATGTTTGTAACGTATTTGCCAGTGTATGGATGGGTGTGATAATCTGTTTGTAATGTTTGTAACGTATTGACCAGTGTATGGATGGGTGTGATAATCTGTTTGTAATGTTTGTAACGTATTGGCCAGTGTATGGATGGGTGTGATAATCTGTTTTTAATGTTTGTAACGTATTGGCCAGTGTATGTATGGGTGTGATAATATATTTGTAATGTTTGTAACGGATTGGCCAGTGTATGGATGGGTGTGATAATCTGTTTGTAATGTTTGTAACGTATTGGCCAGTGTATGGATGGGTGTGATAATCTGTTTGAAATGTTTGTAACGTATTGACGAGTGTATGGATTGGTGTGATAATCTGTTTGTAATTTTTGTAACGTATTGGCCAGTGTATGGATGGGTGTGATAATCTGTTTGTAATGTTTGTAACGTATTGACCAGTGTATGGATGGGTGTTTATATCTGTACTGTATTCCACTATGTCAGTTTTTGCAGTACAGTAGTTCTGACAATGCTTTCTGTACGGGGAGAAGTGATCATACCTACCCTTATCATCAATATGCCCAGTTATACTGAAATTGGACCGTCTACTTTAAATCGAATTTGTGGACAATGAAAAAGTTGTTGACGGCTTAGAGAGGTAATCGTTCTTGCGGTTCATAATACACTATGGAGTATCCCTTATGTGTCTTCTACTTATTCGTATACTTCTATCCACGTGTGTCTTTATACCTCCGGGGGAGATGTGTAGTTTATGTTGGTGTACCAGATGTGTCGTCAATTCTGTTGTTGTCCATGTTTTCTTCATTATCTCACTTACAAGGTCTATTCATCTTTTTCTTGGGCTTTCTGTTCTGTAACCCTCTTGTCTACCGTTAATCTGGTGGTTTATCTAGTCACATTCTTGTTAGGTGCCCGAACTACTTTATTTTCGGTCTTTCCTTATAATCCTTACAGAATGTTGCACGCAACTTATTTAATTATTTTTTCGTTTCGTACTCTGTCCATCATTGCGACCCCCCGTCGCTTTTCTCAAACACCTCATTTCGCATACCATTATTCTGTATTGTGTCTTGGTGAATGTCCATGTCTAACACTGGTAGCAGAGGGTTGGTATAAAAATGTTATTAATCAACTGTCTCTTTCTCTCCACTGGCATGCGGTTACGACTTTAGAATGAAGTTTACTTCCATAATTTTTTTTAAAACTTATCATTGTAATGAAATTTAGAATTCTACACAAAGGCCCGGTTTATGAGCCCTTTCAGTTGAAGAACGGCGTGCGACAGCTATGTCTTATCACAATTTCTCATTTTGTTTTGCTCTGAATTGACTAGATCATGAACACACAATCATCAAACCCCAAATATTGAATTCATTGGAGTATAACAAAATAACTTGAAGATCTGGGCTTTACCGATAACTTGGCTAGTCTATCCGGTACCTATAATCAAATGCAATATCTATTATATGTGAGAGAGGTGAGGTCCCAGAAATTAAACCTGCACATACACTTAGAAAAGATTGTGAGAGTGAATGCGTCTAACGTGGATCCTGTAGGGTTGGGAGACAGTCTCCTGCCTCGTGTGATATCTTTCATTTATCTTGCTATCAATACAGGTCTAGTACGGGGTAAGAACAAAATAGATCTAACTAAGAATACCAATAAGCTAGAAGTGTTTTCATTGCTCTATGGAACTTATGCAAATCAAAAGTCCCTACTTTCACCACAAAATGAGAATATTTAACTTCGGAGTAAAGTGTTCACATCTGTACGGTTCTGAGTCACGAAGAACAAGAGAGGAGATAGCAAAAACAGGTAACAGACTTTCATAAATAAATGTCTACGCAAAATGGAATAATTACTATTTTGTGACAAGATCACAAATGAGGAACTATGAAAAAGACCTGGCAGACACCAACAGAACGGGGCATGCGTAGAAGGCGGAGGTGTTGGATAGGACACACATTATGAGAACCAGCTGACAGCATTACGCGACTCATTCTCTGTTTTGGAACTTCATCCACCAGCGGAGTAGGTACAGGTTGAAACACACATTGAGAAGGAAGTTCAAGATGAGCATAAAAGGCACAGGAAATGTGTGGACACAATTGGATTGATGACAGAGGACATGAAGACTCGACGTATATTTATTGAAGACCCGCTCTAACGTGTAAGTTGAATGGTTCGATATATATATATATATCATCATCATCATCAAATGCGTATCATTCTATGTAGACCATGCGCTTGTCTAGCTCTGTCTCCTGTATTTCGACACTGTCTGTTAAGACTGTAAAGGCTGATCCGAAAGTGGCAGTCCCTGCAACAGATCGTACAACCATGCTGAGGAGGATGGCTTGCCGGGGTGTTCCCTGATTTCTTCAGTCTTTCCTTTTTCTCTGCAGCCAGAAGGCCTCTACGAGCATCGGCAGCTACTATGCCCACTCAAACTGACTATCTCCAAGCAGCTCGATCCTGAGAAATTGTTTCCCAGCTCTCTGATGGGATGTCGCATGACTTCATGTCCCTCCTGGAATCGCAGTATGAAACAGTCGACTTTTTTAATTATAATGGCCAGCTGTCCATAGATGATATCCTTTGGCAGTCTATCCCTTCCATGCGGTAAACGTGCCTCAACCACCGAAGACACCGCTGGCGTAATAGCGAGTACATGCTGTAACTGTTTGCTCACTCTAAGACCCCACTATGTGGCACTCACTTGCCACCCAATCCCGTATATATATATATATATATATATATATATATATATATATATATATATACATATATATATATATACATATATATATATATATATATATATATATATATATATATATATATATATATATATATATATATATATACTTATTAATTCTTATATCTGTCTGACATTTCTGACAAACGCTCCTAGCGATGCGAGTCTAAGAGGCGGGTCATCTGACGTGTCTTGAGTATTCCTATTCAGTTACCCACAACATATCTTAATTATTATCGCTTCATCTGTATTATCATTTCTGAGTGATTTCCAGGATACATCGTATATAAGATATAGTAGAACAAGACAGAATAGGACCGGGGAGTAGCGAGGTCTGCGCTGCGCTCGTTAAAGGAAAGTGAAGCGTCTGATATAGGCTCTCCTATCCAGGTGTAGAGATCGCCGCTGAATTCACTGTTCGGCTTGTAGGGCGGGAGTTTCTATGCTAATGGCCTCTCCTACATTATCGTGTCCCCAGCAGTACCTTCACGAGTGGTCCCCTGTTTCTGACAGAGCCTGCTGTGGGACGCGACCGATTACCCTGCGTTGAAACCTGGACGGGCAGATTGGGCTCATTAGCATTGGTTTGCAGCCTATTTAAGAGAAGGTAAACTAAATCCGGGTAGACAAAGCTCGTTAGTCTGTTAAGGCAGTTTGCTTGGGAGAAGAGGAACTCTGATTGTATACCCATTAGTCCCAGAGAGTGCTGGCTAGTCTTGGGACAATGCGAGTATCATCGGATGTCTCGAGTAACTAGCATCTGCGTGCAACGACTCCACTGCCTTGTAGAAACCTCGGGAGAGTATGGGGCAACGGGAGTAAACCCAGACAGAACATGTGGAGTGGTAGCACCTAAGGCGGATGGTTTCAAAATTGCGAACTCATTCCGGCAGCTCCTGCAGCAGAGCTGAAACCAAATTGTCATGCTTTGCATTCCTTTGGATTACAATAGCGAAGCCGAGAGGGGGATCCTGCAGTTTGGGCAGCCTAGGTTCTTCATATTCAGCGCCCAGGCTTGCGCCCTGAGAGGCTACTCACATGGTGCCACGCGAATGGTCTGCAAAGACTGAGACGCCTATGAATGAATGAATGAATGAATGAATGAGAATAGAACAACTGCCATACTGAGATCATTTTGCATGCGACAGATAGAAGTGTGTTATAAATTAGGGTAGAATATTCTCCAACTGACGGTCTGCACACGCCGACATTCAAAGAGGCCAAGGACCTGGCGACAGTGGTTTCTTCTTCCCTCTACTCCGTTCGTTCTCAAATAACCACATCAATTTCACCCATACCCTCGGTAATCCGTCTCCGACTTTATTACCGCCGTACAGTTGATGCAGCAGTTGCTTTGTAGATCTATATTCCGTCACCTTACTCCTCTCATAGAGTTGACTAACTACAGAAACGTTCTACTGTTTGTCCGTATCTCACTACATCGTGTATCTGAATTTTAATTAAACAGATGGTTTCTACATTTGCAATATGTGGTTCACAGTTTGAATATTGTCACTTGATCGACTCCTGACGTGGACATGCACGCATCTGCTACACCTGATTCTAGATGTTCTCTGTTCCACTTGTCTATGAAGATGTTGGATATCGAGAAAATGGTGAATAACCTTTTTCCGGGGATCAGAATAAAGACGAAGGGCTGTCCTCATTCTCTGTTTTGTAAGCTGTGTTTGTTTTGTGCACGTAGCTGATAGTTGTGTATGCACAAGATAATCTACATCCGGTCTTCTTTGTCAAAGTGATGTATGTGAATAGGCGTATACGATTGTAACCATGCGTAACTTGATGTAATATTGTTTGTTATTCTTCGGTTCTGTTGTAAAACTAAGTTAACCTGACAATTGTTACCGAATTGTGATTATACACCTCTTTTACCGGCAATATTGTCCGCTGTAACAAAATGGGATAAATATATATATATATATAAATATATATATATATATATATATATATATATATATATATATATATATATATATATATATATATACTGTTGTATAAATGCTCCGTAATTCCAACTAATGGACTTCTCGTTACACTTGTATTATTGTTTCATCAGTACTTATTTAAAATAAAACATGACATTTAAAGGTTGCTAGTAATTATTATTGTCTGACATGATATAAAATCAGCGACAGATATAGTTGCGACTTGGACAACAACTTAAACCAGTACGGCTCAATATTTAGTGAAGAAAGTAAAGTTGACTTGGACTACCCACTGATAGAATTGTAACCATTTAACGAGTCACTCGCTCGACTGGAACACAAAACAAAAGGAAAGAGCTGAGTTTTAAGGAAAAAGAACAGGTGAAGAGGGCGCCACAACAATTGTCGCAAGATGACGATCCAAACCAAGAAAACACGGAGAGCTACAGTTGTAGCCTAAACGAAACAAGAAGAATTTTAGTATGCCTTTGCTAATATATAAATATATTATGATGTTTCTGATGCACTCTCCAACACGACTCATTTGATACTTTACAAATAATGGTTTTCTCGGATATAGGACTACAACTATTCATCCTCATAGATCCTTGGTCTGAGACTGGCAAAGTGGTCAAGGACTGGCAAAACCGTCAATGAGTAGTCAAAACAGTCAGGAACTGGTAAAGTGGTCAGTGACTGGTAACATGATCATTGACAGGTAAAGTGGTCAGTGACTAGTAAAGACTTCAGTGACAGGTAAAGTGGTCAGTGACTGGTAAAGTGATCAGTGACAGGTAAAGTGGTCAGTGACTGGTAAAGTGATCAGTGACAGATAAAGTGGTCAGTGCTGGTAAAGTGGTCTGAGACTGGTAAAGTGGTCTGAGACTGGTAAAGTGATCAGTGACAGTGGTCAGTGACTGATAAAGTGGTCAGTGGCTGGTAAAGCGGTCAGTGACTGGTAAAGCGGTCAGTGGTTGGTAAAGCGGTCAGTGACTGCTAAAGCAGCCAGTGACTGATAAAGTGGTCAGTGACTGATAAAGTGGTCAGGAACTAGCAAAGTGGTGAGTGACTGGAAATGCAGTCAGGAACTAGCAAAGTGGTCAGTGACTGGTAAAGTGGTCAGTGACTGGTAAAGTGGTCAGTGACCGATAAAGTGGTCAGTGACTGATAAAGCGGTCAGTGACTGGTAAAGTGGTAATCTAAACCAAATCTGTTATTACTTAAGTAGAATCTGACATAACATAAATAAGCACATAATTATGCGACATAACTGAACCGCAATCCTACGGCATTGTAGGTGTATTGTTTAGAATAATGTCTATCTCGCGCAAGACATTCACCTCTCTACCAACCACACTCAAGCAAGTCTCCAGACATAATTCTTTACTAAAGTCAGACAATTTGTCCCGAATTGTGTCTTTCAATCCATCAACGTTTCGGTGTTTGTTCTTGTACTTAAATGGCACCCCACAAAAAGAAACCGGGCGTCGCTAGGTCTGAAGATCGAGCCGACCACTCCAATGGCCCACCTCATTCTATCCATCTTCCTTCGAATACATGTCCAAACACTTTGTGACACACAACGCAAAATGCGGCGGTGCATCGTCCTGCTGGAAGTAATCTATAACTTGAAGTTCAACTGGAGGCCAAATTTCTGTCTAGGACAAGTAAGTAATCATTCAGATTGACAGCACCATCAAAGAACCCTGACCCAATAACGCCTGTGACTGAAATGCTGGCCGAAACTGTTTCTCTGTTAAGTTAACGTCTTTCTCCAAGATAACATTTGGATTCACATCGCTCCAATACACACAACGAAGTCGATTGATATGACTGTTCAATTTGAACACAGGCTCACCCGACCACCCTGTCTTTGTTGGAAAGTTCTCATTCTCGAGCAATTTGATCAACAATCGTTCTCAGAATTCTACCATTCTGTCTGAATCTCCAGCATGTAAGGACTGCAACAAACGAGTTATTTACGGCTTCATTTTCATCTTGTCCAGCAGCCTTCAAACTGATACCGACTTTTGCCTGACAGATGTTTACTGGATGTCGGAGAACAATGATGCTCGCACTTCGGCATCAATTTCGTTTGTCGTTGTGGAAACTCGTCTTCCTGATCTTTTTTCATCATGCACACTTCTGGGTGCTCAAACTTTCTGATCAGGCTCGAGATCTTGGCACTCAGAACCAGTGGTATTAGGACAGATTAAAGTTAATGCTATCCTAGGTCACGATATCATTTATTTATATGTGGCAGGTTAAAGTATATTGTCAATCCTGGGTCACGGTACTATTTATATCTATGTAGCAGGTTCTACCCGCACTTATTCTATCACCACTTATTAATAACTTTATTCTTTACAATTATTACTTCTTAGCTTACAACTTTAATTAAAACACTAACACTTCTTTAACAACAGCAAAACAATGAATGTTTATTACATAGACTTCATACACATTATAACCATAAACTACTAGGGATGTTAATCGTTACCAACACTAACTAACTAAGTAGAATGACTTTCAAGAGTTGCATGCAATTGGCGCAGGTCTTTCACTTGCACTAAAATTACCCAGAGTTCCATCAAGTGGTCAATTCTAGCAAATTGTTCTATTCACAGTCTATACTTTTTTGTGTTGACACAATGCTGTCTAGCTACTTGTCAGCAGTCATATCTCTCTATCTTCGCTTGTGTCGTGGCCTAATGTTCCACCTATCAGCTTAACGTATATGTCTTCTGAGCCTCATGTCTCGTCTCAACGTCAGGAAGATGTCTGCAGTGATCAGATCTGTTGGTTATTTTTCTTCGTCGTCTGTTATCAGGAACTCGACGACTAGAGCAGTTTTCGTGCCTATGACAGACAACAGTGGTTCTGTTACCGTGGTTGTCAGGCTAGGGGTAACGCATAACTTACGACGTGGTGTCTGGGACGACAGCTTCGTGTTGAATCAACGCGTCTCCATCTGACGAGAATGCAAACAAATGCCACTGAGGGACTTGGAAGTCGGTGTTACGTGTGACAGGTGTTTTCGACGATTCACACAGAACATCACACACAGACATATTCTTACACGTGTGTGGCCTCTGGTTGCCTTTCAGTGATAATCTGTTTCGGTGACTTATATTTCTATCTCTCTATTCTTGTTACACACTGGCTTTGTTCTGTAGTCTATCCTAGCTTTTGATCTGGTCTATATCATACCTGCTAACTGCACGGAAGTCTTCTCTTCTCTGCTATTTCTGATCTTCCTCTAGAACACTCATCCCCCAGCTTATATTCTAAGCTCCCCGCTTAGGCCAATGACTTATGTTTGTCTTCAGTTCGTTCCCTCTACTTACCTTGAAATAGCGTCTCCCCAGAGAAAGGGTAGCTTGTATTTACATCTACTATGTGACATAAAAGGTCGTGGTATTCCCAGTAGAAATCGTGGGAACGTAACCATTTTGACTGGACATCCTAAAACGAGTATTGTTCTAGAATTCAGAACAATGACCCGTTCAATGAACCCCCATCTCTCGGGCAGAGTTCTCAAGTTATGTGTGAGTACCACGAACGATATTTTCAGGGCTTTCCAGACGTTGGCTAGTGGCACCCTTGCATCTCTGTTACATTATGCCAAATTATTCCTCAATTAATTAATAAATGCTGCTACATTGCAATGGTTTTCGTAATACAGCGTCACTGTCCTCGTTCATTTTTCCGTTGTTTGTCGATGGGCCATTCCTTCAGAAAACCTGGAACACAAAGAATATTTAGTTCAACATGTCCGCCTGTTACAATTAAAATTATTTATTTATGTATTTTCGAATTCTTGTCTGATGATCTCTTCTCAAGCATGTGCGCTTCACGTTCTCCTACCATAGTGCAGATCGCGACACAAATTATTCATTGGTTCATTGTAAAATCATATTGCAACATAGAAAGTTAAACCACATAAGAAACAACAGGTAAACCACGTATTGACCCAAGTATAATATTGGACCCTACGCTGGTTTAACATTGCTTTCGAGGAAACTCTCAAAATCGGGCATCGTGGTGATACTTTTTTCATAGATCTGGGAACATCTCTGAAACACCACTCATAGAACTGGCCTTGTGTCTTTGGCAGAAGAACTGTTAAATCAAATTACTGGTTTTAAAGTGAAGGGTATAACACCTGTCAATGAGGAATGATTCGCTACTATGATTAAATACAAGTTCCTTACAAATGTAGATACTCTGAACATCTTCAAGCTCGCCAGATTAAACAGCTCGATGTTTTGTAAAAGAGCACTTGCTGCAGCTCAGTGAAAACAAACAGAATACAGCACAAACAAATAAGATCAGATAAACGTATGATGGTATAAATGAATGTATCGGTCCTGTATTTCAGAAACTGGCAGGATAATAACGGACAAAGCCATGTAAATAGAGCGATGGTCGAACACTATTTTTAGCTTAACTCGTGAGACAATAGTGTCACTCAGACAGCCCTTGACGTTAACCAAAGCTATCCCACTATGGACGAGCTGAATATAAGACCATCTTTAAACGATCTTAGTACAGCCATTGAACACCAGGCAGTGACGGGATCTAAAATGATTTCATCAATCACTATGAGGGTGCAATGTTGAACCGCTGTTTCCGATATTTTGCCTGTGCTGAACAGAGGTCATAATAACTGAAGCCATGAGAGATGGACATATTGTAATATTATAAAAAAATAAAAGTGATAGAAGTGACTGAAATAAATATCCAGGAATCCCTGTTCAATTGATGTAGGCAAAGTCGTCCCCAAAGTCACATTACTACGGCTGAAACAACTAACTGAGCGTGTTTTTCCAGAGCGAAGCGTGGATTCAGAAATGGGAAATCAACCATCGACATGATTTTTTTTTCTGTTCAGCAACTTCCTGAAAATTCCAGCAAGCAGAATCAGCCCTTTTATAACGCTTTCGTTGACGTGACATAGGCATTTGATTTGGTAAACAGAGATGAACTCTTCAAAGCATCTATTAAAGTAGTCTGCACGAGCATAATGCTACAGCTAATCATATCGTTCATGAGACAATGAAAGGAACAGTCCAATTTGAGGGCAGTATATCTGAATTATTTGGTATTTGCAGGGGTGTTAAGCGAGGCTGTGTCTTGGCCTTGACTTCAGAATATTTTCTTCTAAGTTACTGGAGCATGTCTTTGCTAGGGCAAATGAAGAAATCGACTTTTACACCATATTGGATAGTCGGCTGTTTAATTTTTCAAGACTCAAGGCCAAAACGAAGATCAGGCAAGCCTTCATCAAGGACTTGTTTTTTGCCATTGCTGCTGTCAGTGCCATCTGCAGACATCAAAAACTTCAGAGCTTTATAGATCGCTTCTTTCAGGCGTGCAAAGACAATGATCTAACAATTAGTCTCAATATAACAAATGTACTAGTAAAAAAACTATATGTCATACCCAACTCTTAATATTGATCATTATGAATTGGCAACTGACCACCAAAAAAAAGTGCAAAGTGGAAATTCATCCGAATTAACCGCTGGTTGGAAATTTCTTTTTTGAAGACTCCATTGTACTAAGCCGCAACCTGTGAGAGGTAGGATGACAAGTGCCCTTCCTTGCTGATTTTACTTTCCTAACTCATGCGTCAGGTACCTATTTACAGCTGGGTTGACTGGAGAAGCGGTCTCTGATTAAAATCTCCGGACGCGATTCGAATCGAGGCTTGCTGTTATCACAGAAAATAGCGAATTGCTGACTATGAACTGAGCTAACGCGCCCTCTCTTAATATCGATCATTATAAATTGGCAACTGACCACTAATTCACGTACATATGGTCCCTCCTCAACGATAAGCTCTCTTTAGAACCACAATTTTATAACAGGAGGCATGAAGTCAACGCCAATTGTAGAACTTGAAAAGATTACAAAACTGCAATCCATGACCGATAGAAGAGACTGCAGAGCCCAGCTGCAGTCAGAGAAACTCCGAAGACTGACTAACCATTAAATGCACCAGAAACTAAACAATTTGGGAAATGGGAAACTAAAGCGGAGAAACTTTGCAGAAATAGCCAAAGCAAAGATTCACGAAGATCCCATAAACGCACTAACAACACCAAAGCCCATCACTACTGTACGAAAACCTACCTGGAGGCAAGGATATATTTCCAGAGGTGGTAGAAAATTTACCAGGTATTGGAAACAAAAACTGCCAGACTGAAAAAGAAAGGAGAGATACTACCCTAAGCTTTATATCGAAAAACTACCCAAGCATGGACTGGACCCATGCATACACCGACGGTTCTGTAACAAACACTACACAGAACGGAGAGGCATGAGCATTCCTGAACCTACCAAAATGGCAGAAAAATAACACTGTCATTCGCTACTGGTAAGTACACAAGCAATTTCAGAGAGGAGGCAGAGGCACTGAGGGCGGCAGTGGAAGAAATGGTGACACATAAAGAAAATGAAAGCCATACAGTCCTGCTTACAGATGCTCTCGCCGTAGTCACAGCGCTAAAAAGTCAGAACAACACTGAGCTTAATGACTTAAGAACAGGACTCTGTCAACTATGCCAGCAGTCCACACCAAAAAGGGTAGTGGTACAGTGGGTCCCATCACACTGCAACATCCAAAGCAACGAGGAGGCAGACAGACTGGCAAAAGAAGGCGCAAGACTACCACAAACAGATACTAGTATGACGTACGAAGAGTCAAAACGGCTTATTAAAGCCAGATACATGACCAAATGGGAAACCGAACATACTGGTTACACCAAAAACGATGCCTATTACCAGTGGAACAGAAGAGAGCAGGTCGTGGTCTTCAGACTTCGCACTGGCCACAATAGACTGAGGTACCACCTATTCAACAAATTGAAGATAGGTGGAACCGACGAATGCCATGGTGGTACCGGGAAAATGACCGCTGAACATCTGCTGCAGAACTGCCCTACATACGAGGATCAGAGAGAGCAGATGTAGCCATACCAGTGGAACCACAAGACACGCTCTATGGCAGTGTCAACAGCCTCAGGATGACCGCCGATTTTTTCGAAAAAATAATGGTTACTGTCTGACTGCGTACGAAGAAGAAGAAGAAGAAGAAGAAGAAGAAGAAGAAGAAGAAGAAGAACCACAATTTGACAGTCGCATTAACAAATTTAATGTCGCATTTGCTCATCTAACAACGCGTGTTTAGGAAAACCAGAAATTATAATTAAGACCAATGCCAAGGTTTACACTGTGTGTGCCACCATCATGATCGTACATGGTCGCGAAACTTGAGCAAGCTAGCTGTGCCAAACAAGAGCAAATGCTTAACATCTTCTATCTACGGTACTTACGATCCATCATTTCATTACACGAGAAACAGAGTGATACATGCAGAGATGCATTCTAATTCCGGTTTCTCAAGCATGCGCTCTCTTCTTGGGCAGCGAGTAGTACGATCGATGACTTGGTCATGTTCGTAGCATGGAAAATTGTCACGTTCCCAAAACTATGTTCTCTATGGACAGTTGGTGGAAGGCCGACCATAGCTGAGCTTCAACAATGTCTTTAACAGTAACATGAAGGCATGGGACCACGGTCTGACATCATGGGAAGACGAAATTGTTGGCCATTCTGAATGAATGGAATTGTATTCCGAAGAGCCGTCCGGAATTTTTAAAGAAAGGTTGTTGCAATACAGAGAAGTGAAACAGCTGAACGTCATAAAGAAAATAAAACAAAAAAAATCTTAATGAAAAATAATTACTTTATAATCAGTTACGTTTGAAACGAATCACTACAGTACACTACACTACGCTACGCTACATTACATTACACTACACTATACACTATACTATACTATACTATACTATACTATAGACATACATGTAGATAGATTAATTTAACGCTATATAGATAGATTGATAGGACAGATAGATAGATTAATAGATAGATATATAAACAGATAGATAGATAGATATACAGATGATATATATATATATATAGATAGATAGATAGATAGATAGATAGATAGATAGATAGATAGATAGATAGATAGATAGATAGATAGAGATAGATAGATATATAGATATATACATACATATATATGTATATATGTATATATAAATGGATAGATAGATAAATAGATAGATAAATAAATAGATAGATAGATAGCTAGATAGATAGGTGGATAGATATATACATAGATAGGTAGGTAGGTAGGTATGTAGATAGATAGATAGATATATATATATATATAGATAGATATATAGATAGATAGATAGATAGATAGATAGATAGATAGATAGATAGATAGATAGATAATAGATAGATAGATAGATTGATAGATAGATAGTTAACTAGATACTTTAAAGTATGTTTATATTGAAAAGTACGAGATGTTTTACGAGATGTTATGCTTTCAATCTTACCTAAAGTACTCGACAACTAAATGGTAGGTGAATACAATCAATGATTCTTTCCCTTGAATAGACTATATCATTGCTTACTATTGATTTTACACTGCCGAGGCTGCTATCAAGCTATAGTTATTTACACCGTCACTTTATCAGGTTGTTTTGATGGGACTCGTTGCCCTAAATCATCATCAATTTTTCTCCTTCTTTCTATGTTTAGACTGCTGTCAGAGCCAGTCTGGAAACGTCTGTCATGGCTGACATCAAGTCGGTCGCCTGAGTGTTACTCCGGATGTGGTTAGTACGCTACATACTTTTGATTCACTGTAAATAGATTTATATTTAGTAAAGACTAGACAGTGTACTTGCTCAGATCTGATCAGTGAAGATATCAATTTCGGGGATAATGTTTGGAAAAGTTTTTTGAAATAAAAAAGGAAAACTGCGAAATTGGTTAAAGTAGAATTTCATGTCTTACATAATAATGTTTAAGTAAAGTTTATTTCGAGTAAACAAGTATTCTACTGTGATATTACTTAAGTATGGATACAATGTATAGGAAAATATTAAGGTAGAGTAGTGGAACAGAGATGGATCGCTGTGATATTTGTTATGTTAGGATAAAATCATCCAATTGTGTTTAGTCCAATCTATTTGGAGGAAACAGGGATCGCTGTGATTTTATTTAAGTATGGATATTTTCTTTATCCGCTCTGCTGATTTCGTAAAGCGGATTACTTGGTACTACATTTTATATTATAACGGTACAGTGCATATGAATATTGCATCCATTTTTTAATGTTTTAACGTCCCACAATCGTTTAACCTCACGGTTTCATGGATCTGAACACTGGCAAATTTGGATTGCGAGTCGTGCTCCGTATCGCTTCGCCACCCGGCGTCCCAAGCGTGAGTTTAAACTTCGGAGATATAGTTTACGTAATTATATTTTTTTAAACAATGAGTAAATCCCACTGTGGTATCAGATATCAAAAGAATATAAAATCGCAGGAGAGTGATTCATCATCACCATCTCCGTCATCATCATAAGTCATTTAACTCCATTGGTCACTTTAACATTAATATCCTTTCCCCAAGCTTACTTTGAAGTGTTAATTTAAGAGCAGTTTATTTTTCAGTTTGTTTTTAATTATAGAGCTGCAATTCCCTTCACATACCTACTTACTTAATCGTTTTTACGCACTGCACTGCATGTGTACATATTATCAGAAAAGAGGCAACTTCTGTAGTAAACAGTGCTTTGGTAAAGTTATTTTGTAGTAATTAAGACTACCTGTCACAATAATTCGATTTGTATTAGTCATGAGGGATTGAGCTTCTGCGTAAGACACTACACACAATGAAGTGAGTAACGTATATGTTGGTTGTGAACGTTTGCGTAAATAGTAAGCATGCATTGTGAATTAAAACTCTTTCCACGCGCAATTGTTTTCTCAGCTGTCAGCAGTCAAATTAAGGGAGGCAAAAAATACCAGTGGTTATGTTTTTTAAATCACAGTAACAATTTAAAAAAATAAACATATCTGTTTTTTATTATACATCAATTTGAAGGCAAATAGACAATCTACTAGATTAAGAAGATTGCACAGCAATGCATAAAGTACTTTAGAAGAAACAGTAACAAATATTACAGGCAATGACAAAAATATTTAAATATTCAGTGACATATGGTACAGTTACTCTTCATTATCTCAGCATCTGCAATGCCCATCCATTTTTTTGCTTATTCGAATTAGTTCACATTCCAATTAGTGAAGTCCAGGCCAAATTTGAAGGTAATACATCCGACAGAAGTGAAGATATGACACATTTACTAAATATGATGTCGACGTTCAAAATATTAACGAACATATTGAAAAATGTTGAAACTATATTTACTGCACACTGTGACTGCTAACATGCAGTAAAGGATGTTATGCTTTATGGAAGGCCTCAAAGCAATCCTTGGTGTAAGTAAAACTGATTTGTACATCCCAAGCAGATGAAATGTGTACGCTTGCGTTCTGTGGGAGTTGCACAGACAACACAATTTCTGTCTCTTTCCGAATACGAGATGATGTGTCTCTTGTCTTGGAGGGGTTCCAAGGGGTTAGCTGGTTGTCTGCCGGGCTTTCTTTGAGCATCACCTGCTTCAGGAACTGTTGCAGCAGCATGATGTGTGAGCTGAGTCACAAGTTCTCGCTTGAACTTCTTCAGGCTCAATCGCTTAGAGCCAGCTTCACGAGTAAAAGTGTGAAGAATGAAAGCGTTGACTTGAGTGACTTCAAGTAGCAATAAAATACCTTCTTCTACCATTTTATTGTTTTCCTTTCTAAGGTGCAATAATAGGTGACCTTCTGATTCAAAGCATCGCACCCATTCATGCACATGTTGTACTTATGAATCATTGATGGCTTGTCAACATCCTTGACTCGTGTTGTCTCAACAACCGCATCTGTGCTGACCATGAGGACACTCTTCTTTGCCTTTTTGTCCCTAAATCCAACCCACATTATGGTTTCATGCTGATTCTGAAACCAACGCATCTCACTGTTTACATAGACCATAGGTCAAGTATACTGAAATCGTGAATAAAGATTACACTGCCCATGTACACAAAATACATAAATTGATAATGACTATTATATAGTCAGTGTGCAACGCATATTTACGTTGTAAATAATGTACATAGTTCGTGAATAAAATATGTATACCAAGTACATATATTATACACAGAGATTGAACATAGCATTCATAACCACTTATTCAAATATGTGCATTAGCTGAGAAAAAGTTCAGGTTACACTGAGTTAGGTTATATAATGGTACTTAATTATTCATAAGTACTTTCTGAACAATTATTTCATATATTGTGAAGAACGTTAAGTGCACTGTGACTAAGGTACATAACGTCCTAAAATATTACACCAGGCATTTAGAAACATATGTTACCTCATTTGCAATCCGCAGTTTTAACAAAGCTTCACATCGAGAGGAAAATTATGCGTACTATGTATTTCAGCATACAATTAAACGTTAAAAAATAAAAACTCAGTAACCCGTTTCATGTTATTATTGTGATCTGATGTGTATCAAGTACTGTGAAATGGAAGACATACTGAAATCACACGGTGAAGGATTATAATGCTATCTGCGCAACGCTTCAAGCATTTCGTTAGTGGATATTGTACTGTTGTCATAGTTGTTTGAGTATCAACAGTTTCAGTGGAGACTTTATTAAGTGGAGATGACTTCTGAATTTGATAAGTACGTGTACTACTTCATGGAACTCGGAAGACAATGCGAAAACAACTTTCGCTTCGTGGATGAATACCCATCTGGTAAGTAAATGTTGACATTCGTTGTGACCATATTTGGCCAGTGTGTCTCAGAGATTCAGACACGATTATCCTCTGTACAATTTCAACTGCGTACACATGCACACATACATACACATACGCCCAAACACACATACTCACAAATACAGGCACGCATTCACACACACACACACACACACACTTACAAACACTCCCAAACGCATACATAGACACTCACATAAATATACATTATTTTCTCTCTCTCTCTATCTCTCTCTCACACACACACACACACACGCACATGTAGGCGTAGGTATGTATATATCTTAAAAGAAAAACATTTTTTTCAAGTGGTCAAAATACCATTTATTTTTCAATATAATATCCTGCAACGTTCATGCACTTATCCCGGCGTTAAGTAATGCTTGAAAAGTTTAATAGTAAAAATATTTGTCTGTATGTCTGAATCAATCCAGGACAGCATGTTGCACTGACATCAGTGCTTAAATGCTGACATCCCCTGAATTCTTTTAGGGGTTGCTATTGTTCTTACATATCCAGCAGCATCCGGGCTCTCGCCTCTCTTCCCAATGCCATATAATGGTATCTGCACGTGTTTATCAGTTGTTGTCTTGTGCCATACAAAGTGTTCCATGTATCTGACCACGGAGGAAAAAGTATTTTCCAAAAATCGTTGAGCGCTGAGTACTTAAAGAGATGATGATCAACGGTTTCATATGGGCGTGCGCACAGCTGGCACCTATGTCTGGATCGTTCACTCAGTCAGGAAGTACTTTATCCAGTACTTTTAGTGGTTCAATCAGATGGAAATTGCTTGGAGGTAAGTCTGGTATAAGGTGGATGTGACAATACTTCTCAGCCTAGTTGCTGCAGATGACACATAGTGCAGTGAGCCTTATGAGGTTGAGCGTTATCTTGAAGGAGCAGGACACCCTTTGTGATCAAACTAGGCCTCTTTTCCACAAATGGTTGTGCACCACTCAAGATGAAATTTCACAATACATTTTGCGTCGATTTTCCAAGATGAGGCGTTCCACAATCTGGATATTCACAGGAATGACAGTAGTTGGTTGAGATCCACTACTGTCGGGATCATCACTCACGGATGTACAACCTTCTCTAAAATGTTTACACCATTCAAATGTCTCACTGTGGCTGAATATTCATCACCGTATTGTGATTACAGTCTTCTGTACATTTCCGCACGTTTCACGCCTTCTTTCACAAGAAACTTCATCACAACACACTGCTTCATGCAAGCACTAACATTATTGTCAGTCATTTTTATTTGGCTGTCACGTAACTTTCTCATGGCAAGTGCGCCACTTATCAGCATTAGGGCACAAGTGCCCATACACATACTCACTACACACACACACACAAACACATATATATACATATATATATATATATATATATATATATACATATATGTTTACGCATACACACACACACACATACATTTACATATACTTTTAGCAGAATGTACAGCCAACAATTTGAGAGAGACATTTGGGATGGAGAGGATATAGGTCCAGATAGAATCCGGACAGTATAGTTAGACATGCGCTGAACTGAAGTCCACAAGGCAAGAGCGATGGTAGACCACAACACACCTGGCGAGGAACGGTGGAGAAGTAAGCCATTAAGGTGCGAGTCTCAAGAGGACGGACACAATTGGGCCACCAATCTTTTGATTGTGTTTGAAAGAAAGCAAGCCGGAATAAATTTTCCATTCCTTATTTTATTTACCTCCAGATTTTAACTACAATAACGCCAACAAAGGCAGCAGTAAGCTTAAAGCTTTGTATGCTTTCGCACATTTTTTTAATAGTAGTGCAATGGTCGTTGCCACGCGAAACTCCCATTTTATCTATCTATCTATCTATCTATCTATCTATCTATCTATCTATCTATCTATCTATCTATCTATCTATCTATCTATCTATCTATCTATCTATCTATCTATCTATCTATCTATCTATCTATCTATCTATCTATCTATCTATCTATCTATCTATCTATCTTTCTATCTATCTATCTATCTATCTATCTATCTATCTATCTATCTATCTATCTATCTATCTATCTATCTATCTATCTACCTACCTACCTACCTACCTACCTATCTATCTATCTATCTATCTATCTATCTATCTATCTATCTATCTATCTATCTATCTATCTATCTATCTATCTATCTATCTATCTATCTATCTATCTAACTATCTATCTATCTATCTGCCAGTCTGCCTGTTTGTCTGTATGTCTGCCAACAGCAACAGCAATGGGAAACTTTAATAGCCATTACCAGAGCTGGCGCTATAACTCCCTCGATCACAGAGGTGAAGAGGTTGAGACCTGACAAGATGACCATTCCCTATACTTGATCAACTCTTCAACTGAAACCCCTATGTTCTACTTAGAAGATGGCATTCAACTTTAACTCCAGATCTTGCTTTCGCCACCCCAGATGTAGCTGGACTCATAAGTAGAGAAGTTGGTAATCAATTTGAAGGAAGTTATCCTCGTCCAATATTTCTCACCTTCCAGAATTTAACCCTCAGTGCAGGTTCAGCCATCGCAAGATGGAATTTTAAAAAAGCGAACTGGGGCCTGTATAGGCATCGGGTGACCACGCTGCTATGTGACCTCAAAGTGCAGAATAGAGACATCAATGCAGTGGTAAACGAGTTCAATCAATGTGTACTACAAGCAGCAAAAGAAGCCATCCCCAAAGGATGCAGACGCAACTACACACCGTACTGGTTCACCACACTCCAAGAAGGCTAGGGAGCCATGGAAATGACCAGAAAGGATGCAGCGATTCATCTCTCAGTTGAAATTCACAATAAATAGAAAAAGGTTGTAGCTGAGTTTCAGAGAACCAAATTAGAATAAAAACGGAAAAGCTGGAGGAGTAAAACAGCTGCGCTCAATCCTGAAAAGGACGGCAAGAAACTCTGGAGATTAGTAAAATCCCTTAATGAAGATGGTATCTCACCCAGACAGACCATAACATTAGATGAGAATGGCATAGTACGTACAGAGAAAAAAGCAGCAGATCTCTTTGCCAGCAGGTACAGTGCAGAAAGCAAACTGACTTTTAATGTAGACCAGCGGAGAAAAATAAGAGAAGAAATGCGTACATGCAAGGGAAAGACGGATATCCCTGCTCCAATGAGAGAATCGATCACACTATGAAAACTTTAAAGCGCTATATCCAAGCATAAGACAAGACACGCGGACCAGATGCAATTAGCAATGAAAAGCTCAATGGTTTGAACCCAGCCGAGATACTGCTTGAGATATTCAACCTCAGCTGGCCGACAGGAACGGTGAGGAGAAGCCATCACAATACCTATACTAAAGAAAGGAAAATACAAAAGCGAAACTTCAAGTTACCGACCAGTCAGTCTTACAGGCTGTGTGGTAAAGACCATGGAGCGAATAGTTAACACAAGAATGAAATGGTGTTAAGAGTCTGAGTAGATTCTGGTGCCGGAACAAGCTGGATTTAGAGAATGCTGCAGTATAGAAGATCAAATCACTTACTTACCTCAATCGGAAGAAGATGCCTTCCAGGAGAAGAGAAAGGTCATAGCACTATGGGTTGACTTCAAGCAGGCCTTCGATAAGGTATGGCAAGACGGCGTTATGGCAAAACTAGGGATAAGCGGGATTCAAGGCAACATTCAAAGCTGGATCCAGTCATACCTGCACAATAGGTCACCATCGACGGGCAGAAGAATAAACAAGTGCTTCTCTACATGTAGTATCTGGGGGGGGGGGGGGGAAGGGGGGGTGAGTAATTTCACCAATGTTGTTTCTTGTTTATATTAACGACTTGGTCAAGAATCTCCCTGCTGGAGTAAAATCTGCCTTATATGCAGACGATCTAGTAGTCTGGTGCGCTGATGAACACGCCCTTACAGCAAACCCTAGAATGCAGGTGGCAGCAGACATGTTGTCGGCGTAAACAGAGAAATGGCGTGTCACAGAAAACACAGACAAGACCTCCACCACGCTGTTTTTCATTTCCCATAAAGATCAAACAATCAACTTGCGCTTAGGAATGTCCAAGATCAAGGAATAAAACTCCCCTACCTATCTTGGGGTGACATTTGATAAAAGGCTTACTTGGATTAAACATATTGGAAATGCAGAAGGGAAGGCTCGAAGGAGGCTACACTTGTTCAGAAAATAAGCAGGCACTAGATGGGGAGCAAACGAAGGAGCCCTTAAGAAAGTGTGCAATGGAGTAATAAGACCTCACTTGGAATTCGGATTCACAGTTTGGTCATCAGCTGCCAAAACACATTAGCAGTTATTGGACAAGGTGAAAAGCCAAGCTCTCGGGATCATTAAAGGAGCCCAGAAAACTGCGCCGATTTGAGAGATGCAGAAAGTTACTGGCTTACAGAGACTTTCCCATAGAAGAGACATAAAGAGTATGATCCAGATGAAAAAGTACAACCGAATGCTACATCATCCAATGAAGGCAAGAATAGAAGATTTGGGTTTGAGTCGTTTTAAACGAGGCAGCTTTGTACACCGGGGAAAGAGACGTAGAAGACCAAGCAGACCTACCCATGAAGACAACACCGCTGGAGCCTACCCTATAACCAATACCATGGGAAGAGGACAATAAAACCATACAGATAAATACATCAGTCACTGGTCTTACAACTGGACACAACGAGCTGCGAAAGCGAACTGCTACACTGAGTATGATCAAAGAAAACTATCCTAAACAATCGAAGATGCATGCCTACACAGATGGATCAGCAACAAACTCTGGAAAGAATTGAGGCTCTGGCATCTTTATAACATACCCTGAATACCATAGTGAGACAAGGAGTGTTACCACTGATAAATTCTGCTCCAACTATACAGCTGAGGTTCAAGCTCTCAAACAGGCTGAGGTTCAAGCTCTCAAACAGGCTGAGGTTCAAGCTCTCAAACAGGCTGAGGTTCAAGCTCTCAAACAGGCTGCCAACATGATCCAGAACAGCAATTCTGATTGCCACCAAGTAGCCATCTTCACAGACACATTATCTGTGCTGCAAGCTCTTAACGGTGGTAAACTCTTGCTTCTGAGAAATGAACTGAGCAGGGTAGCTGCTGGAAAGCGAACCATACTCCAGAGGATGCCATCCCACTTTGATGCACCTGGAAATGAGATGACAGATCGGCTTGCTAAGAGGGGGGGGGGGGGGGGAGAATGTGAACAAGAAGACAGCGAAATCTCATACTTTGAGGAAAAAAGAGTTGTCAAGGCTGTCAGAAGAGAACAGAACCAACCCATCGATGACTACCACACTCTTGACCAGCAAGGGCAGACTATCATTCTTCGCCTCAGGACTGGGCACAATAGACTGAATTAACACATGTACAGGCTTCGTCTGTCTGCTTCTCCGCTGTGTACACGTGGGATAGGCGAACAATCTGTTGATCATGTTATGCAGGACTGCTCTCTGTATGGTCAGTTAAGGAGGATACACTGGCCAACTCACTCGACACTACAACCAAAGCTGTATGGAGCTAAGGAGCAACTACTGTCAACGGTCCAGTTGATCGCGGAAACTCACCTGATTGTGTAAACATCTATGATCTGATCATAAGAAGAAGAATGTCTGTCTGTTTTTTTTTCTATATGCACATCTGCGTAGTGGACCCTACGCGGAAGACTTTTCTAGGGCGCTGGGCAGTCGGATGACAAATACACAGTTCCTCATTAAAACAGTGGAAGATAAATGGACCTTCCTGAAGGATACTGTCTAGTATTCTTCTGAGTATTTAGGTTAGACAGCTCGCATAAATCAAGGCTCGTCTCATGACAACGATTAGGCCATTTCGACTTTGCTGGATGAAAAACATAGTTGATTACGACTTCACCAAGACGATCCCTCCTTATTCACCAAACAGAAAGCCTTCGTCAATATTCACAGGATTCTTCAGAACCATTTTTGGACTATGCAGAATGCCTGGCTCAACAGCTGTACACATATACAAATGACTTGAAACGGGTTTACGATGTCTTGAAGGTGGTCTATGGTCCCACTCATATCATTCCTCTCATGTTCTTAATGCTGATGACACGGCACTGATGACCAACAAAGTCGATATTCTGGAGCGCTGGTCAGAGCACATTAGTGCTCACTTAAATGGTCTATCTACTATAAGTGAACTAACCACAACACAAATACATCAGATTGCTATCAACATCAGGCTTAAAATTCAGTAATATCCAATGACAAACCCCCGTGGATAAAAATGCTTTTGGTGCTGAGCTCCGCATAGCAGGAGGCCATGTGCTGATACACAGGTTAAAAGACCTCTTTCGTTCAATTTGGGGTGCAGACCATATGCAACAAAAACTAAAAGATACCACCATTGTCCACATGTACAAGCACAAGTCCAATCTTAAATCGTGTGATAATCACAGCGGAATCTCTCTTGCAAAATCGCTGGAAAAATTCTAGCTACATCAAACGTCACAATGACCTAGAAAAAAAACAATACTGGAGGATGTAGTACCTGGCAAAAGTGGCGGAGAGAAACATAGGAGAAGATTGACATTACAGAGGCTCTGAGGTTGACAGTGGCAGAAATGCGAGAGCTGGCCAGAGATTCAGTGTCTTAAAAATATGCATATTTAATTAGGTAAACAAGTGCTGTAGTCATGACAATAAAAAATAATTTTAAAATACTTCTAGTTACTTTTTTTAATGAAATGTATATGTGAAAAGATACATACAAATAAGATTTTTTATTGCAAATTCATCATAATCATGGGGATTCCGTGGTGTAATGGTTAAGCCGTCGGCCTCGTGATCAGGTGGTATGGGTTCGACTCCGGACTCTGCCGTCTTTTTCACGCGTGCTTGATGCGGAGTCCCCTGCATCTCGTAGTCGCCCCTCTAGTCGTCTTTTCCCTGATTTGCAGCTGGGGTCAGGCGGCCCGAGACGAGAGAGTGAGGATAAAAAGTAGCGCATTTAATCCTTACTTAAAATAGCGCTAGCAAAATAAATTATGCCATCATCGTTTGCGTTGGACATCATAATCATGGGTTCAACCTGCCCTTAAAGATCAGCTGTTATGAGAGCGATGTTCTGCAAAGGATATGTTACATGATGATGATGATATATATATACATTGTAACACATCATCCCGTTTAGGACACACCTGGAAAGCACGACTTAAATAAGCCAATGCCCACATATTAACAGGATTAAATAACATCAAGAATATTCCATAACGAAACATATGTTCACTTCCCACACACCTTCACACACAAACGCACACAATGAGGCACAAACAATATATAAACGCACACAGAGTTGTGTGTGTGTGTGTGTGTGTGTGTGCCTGCATGTGTGTGTGTGTGTGTGTATGTGTGCATGCATGTGTGTGTGTGTGTGTGTGTGTGTGTGTACCTGCATGTGTGTGTGGGCATTTATGGTATTAGCATCGAAAATTATTTCAATTGCTAGTTGTTTTAATGGTGGTATGTGCATAGTCTACATATTACTAATTGTTCACATTCGTTGATATTGTAGTACGTGAGTACTACTTTATGACAAGAATAACGATCTACTTTCAACTGTTTCTGTATCTTTTTATAATAAATCAGAGAAAGTAAATGATACCATAATGATAACCATTGCTGAATTCAATCTATGAAAATCATTCCAAACTGATCATTTGGTTGATCGATTCTGGGTTTACTTGAAATAAAACCTATGGCCACCATTACAGCTGGCACTTTACCTGAAGGCTACGTCTAGATATTTGTAGTAGCACCATGTGGTTGCTAGTCGTATGCACAGCCTTGTTTTAAGAAGCTTTAGAGATCATCTTGAGTCTGGGTTCCACTTAGAAGACACTGACTAGCAGGACTGTAACTGCTGCTATAGCCAGGACTAGAGTGGGGGATACGTTGTCGAACCCCAATCAAATGTTCTAACAGTGTGTGTCTCATATTCTCTCCTACTGCAATGTCCATCTCATGACAAGCACATGACACATCATGACACAAGAGAAGGGGCGAAGGGCGAGTTTCTGGAGCCATCGAAACAAATACATTCTTTGGGTAGATAAGGCTCGTCAGCCTAAAAAGGCAGTTTGTTAAGGGATAGGAAAACTTATGTCAAAACTACTGCTTTGAGCATATGAAATAGTGAGGTTTCTTCTTCTTCTTCTTCTTCTTCTTCTTCTTCTTCTTCTTCTTCTTCTTCTTTTTCTTCTTCTTCTTCTTCGTACGCTGTCAGACGTCAACCTTTATTTTTTCGAAAAAAGCAGCGGTCATCCTGAGGCTGTCGACACTGCCATAGAACTTGTCTAGTTTTGCCACTGGTGATGGCCACATGTGCTTTCTCGGGTCCTCGTATTTCGGGTAATTTTGCAGCAGATGTTCAGCGGTAATTTTTCCGGTATCACAACTGCATTCGTCAGTGCCACCTATCTTCAGTTCATTGAATAGATGGTACCTCAGTCTGTTGTGGCCTATGCGGAGTCTGAAGACCACGACCTGCTCTCTTCTGTTCAATTGGTAATGGGCATAATTTTTTGTGTAGCCAGTATGTTGTGTTTCCAATTTAGCTATGTATCTGGCTCTAATAAGCCTTTTGGACTCTTCGTAGGTCACACTAGAATCTGTTTGTGGTAGTCTTGCATCTTCTTTTGCCAGTCTGTTTGCTTCCTCGTTGCCTTGGATGTTACAATGGGATGGAACCCACTGTACCACTACTCTTTTTGGTGCGGTCTGCTTGCATAGTTGACAGAGTACTGCTCTTAAATCCCTAAAGTCAGTATTTTTCTGGCTTTTTAGTGCTGTGACTACGGCCAGGGCATCTGCAAACAGGACTATCTGGCTTTCATTTCTTTTGCCTGTTAGCATTGCTTCTGCTGCAGCCCTCAGTGCCTCTGCCTCCGCTCTGATAAATTGCTTGAGTATTTTCCAGTTACCACTGACAGTGTTATTTTTCCACCATTTTGTAGGCTCAGGAATACCCCTGCCCCTCCATTCTGTGTAGTGATTGTTACAGAACCGTCGGTGTATGCATCGGTCCAATCCATGCTTGGGTAGCTTTTCGTTATGCACCTCAGGATTGTGTCTCTTCTTTCTTTTTCAGTCTGGCTGTTCTTGTTTCCAATCCCTGGTATATTTTCTGCCACCACCGGAAATATATGCTGCTTCCAGGTAGGTTTGCGTACAGTAGGGATGCGCTTTGGTGTTGTTAATTTGTTTATAGGGTCTTCGTTCATCTTTGCTTTGGCTATTTCTGCAAAGTTTCTCCGCTTTAGTTTCCAATTTCCAAATCTATTTAGTATCTGGTGCATTGGATGGTCTGCCAGTCTTCCGAGTTTCTCTGCTTGCTGCTGAGCTCTGCAGTCTCTTCTGTCGGTCATGTATTGCAGATTTGTAATCTTTTCAAGTTCTACAATTGGAGTTGACTTCATGCCTTCTGTTATCTCTCATGGCTTGGTTTTGAG
Source organism: Ariolimax columbianus (assembly GCA_036924085.1). Lineage (NCBI taxonomy): Eukaryota > Metazoa > Mollusca > Gastropoda > Stylommatophora > Arionidae > Ariolimax > Ariolimax columbianus. The sequence goes on from JAVGWX010000003.1 coordinate 119,250,983, forward strand.
GTTTGCTAATTTATTCAAAGTTCGCCTTTCCTGCTGTTGTCCATGCCACAATGCCATACTCGAGAACTGGTCTCACTCTTCTAGTGTACAGTTTCTTTAGTATACTTTCGTCTGCTCTCCAGCTTGTGCCAGCAAGTTTCCTCATGATTGCCATTCTTTGTCTGGCTCTCATTCGGTTTCTCTCGATCTGACTTTTCCAGGTAGTTTGGGTTATCGTTTGCCGCAGATATTTGCCGTTAAGACTTATTTTGGCGTTCTGGGGTTTGTATGAAAGCGAGAATATCGTACATGTTGTTTTTTCCTCATTTTTTTTTACCAGCCATGAGTTCGCCCACTCCTCCAGCGATGTTAGGGCCTGCTGTATACTATTTCTTGCTATGGTGAGATTTTTTCAGAGGTCCACATAGCCAGATCGTCTGCAAACATGGAGCTGTGGACTCTTCTTGGTATATTCTCTGTGATGTTGTTTATACACCAGGAAAAGTGTGGGTGACAGTACTCCCCCTTGGGGTACTCCCTGCTCAAGTGTCACCTTTTTGCTCATCTGCCCTTGTACTTGAACTCTGGCTGTTCTGTTTTTGAGGTAGTGGCTGATCCATCTGTACATTTTCCCACAAACTTCACTTCTTCTTAGCTTGACTGTAAGTGCCTCTTTCCACACCTTGTCAAATGCCTTCTCTAAATCCACCCAAACTGCTACTGTATGCTTTTTCTCCTGGTAAGCATCCTCTATTTCCTGGGCTAAGAGAGTGATCTGGTCCTCAGTGGAACTGTGCTGTCTAAAGCCTGCTTGCTGTGGAATTAGTATGTGTTTTTCTTCCAGATGCCACATCAGTCTGGTGTTTATCATACGCGAGGGGGTTTCAAATGCTATTGGAGGAAAAGAAAGATAACCCGAGTATATTACACTGGAAGCATGCTGCTTCTCTGGGAGAAAAGACTGACTTCAAGCCACCTGCTTGCTGCCTTATAGGAAGAGAGGGCACAGCCATAGAATAGGGAAAGTTAACCCACAAAAAAAGAAAGTATTGTTGGTAGCCAATGTGTTGGAAAGAAAGGCATAGATATCAGAGTTAGACAGGTAAAATGGCAGCAATCTGAAATATCTAACTACATAATTTTCTACTATTGGTTCCCTATATATCTTTTCCAAGGGATCAGTGCTAAGAATGAAGGCTAACGCAGTATTCAAAAGTGTTTGCTGAAGAAGAATGTGTCGGATCGAAAGGTGCAACTATCGCAGTCAAGCTGTAAGTTGCGACATAACGCATTCCGTTCCTCGGACAATATTTAGCTACTTGCAAAGTTCTTTTCAGTGCTTGTTAGCCGGAGTTTGAGAACGAACGACGAAGAAGCAGAAGAAAAAGAAGAAGCATCTTTTCAATTATTGTGTATTACTCTTACAACTAACTTCACGAATTGTCAACATTGCATAGTACTGACGTCACTTAGTAAAGTAGTTACTTTGAGACGCCACTTGCGACGATCTCATCAAATTCCATTATACCTTTATTAATTAGTGAGTCCAGTTTTCTTGGAATTGTAAAATGTAAACATATGCTTTTCCTTCACATCGTTATCCGTTAAATTGAAATCCAAGTTTTTTGATTGCGTCTTCAATGTAAGTGTTTGTATCTTCAACAACATTAAACTTATTAATATGGTTGAGAGGAGGAGGGGGTGTGGAGTGGTGTAGCTAAGGAAATAAATTGCCAGGCTTTTGGTGTGTGAAAATGGGACGGTGGACGAGTGGGGATCCTTTAATTGATGAACTGCTATTGTTTCTTTCATATTGCACATTTCAATTGACCGTCAGATCTTCATCACGGATATTGCTAGCTTACTTTAGAAATGGTGTTCCATCAAAATAGTCACATGAGACATAACGAAACTATACTATTACAACGGAAGTCTGAAACTTCCCGCCATGTTTGTGAAATACATTCAGTTCAAGTGCCGTCTGTGCATAGAAAGTCGGCTGTAATGGATCTCTAGTGTACTCTATCTCTTGTCGTAATGGTGCAATTTTACAGGTCTTTCCAGTTCATCCGAGGAAGGCGTGGTCGAATGGTTTCGACGCCTGCCTGCCGACAAGGAGAGCAGCAATTCAAATCCCGGTATGGCATTTGTTATTTTTTCTGTTGGGGGTGAACTAAACAAACAAAACTAGCACACGACGTGGCGACAGCAGTGGCTAAGCGGCCTGTAGTTCTCAGCCTAATCATCCCCTCGATCACCCAGCAATCGGGACAAGTCGTATTGACAGTTTTTTGTGTCCAGCCCATCTCCTGATGTTATCCACCCCCCGTACAGCTTTGTCTGCCTCTTGAACAATTGTCTTCTATCTTACCTCCAGTATGGTCTTCAACAAGGAGGTGTCTTGTTATATGAACAAAATAACGTAGCTCTCTAACCCTGATTTCGGTCATCAATTATCTTTCGCCCCCACCTCATTCGTTACCTGCACATTTGTGTTATCGTTCCAGGAAATGCGACCCAACCTTCTATCTACCCACATTTCGAAGGCGTCAATACTCTTTTCCAACTTGTTATTCAGTGTCCATGTTTCTGCGCCATAAAGTAGTGACGAGTATACATAACACCTGACAATTCTCATTTTCAATGTATGGTTTATCTGTTTGGATGTCAGTATATATATTTATCGCATGCTGTTGAATACCATTTTTACCAAAGCTATTCCATTTCTTATTTCTTTTTCACTGCTACCCTGTTCAGTTATTATATTACCTAGATAGGAGAAACTCTGTACCTGTTCCAGTGGTTGATTTTTTATTTGTATCTGCATACATGGTTTCTATGTCTTATAGTCTTTGTTTTTTTATGTTGATGTCTAATACAAACTCCTGACCCATGTTTAATACTGTTGTCACAAGCTCCTGTAATTCATGCTCACTTTTTGTCATGAGAACTGTATAATCCGCTTGTCTAAGGTTATCAATTGCCGCTTCTCCAATGGCAAGCCCTAGCATTCCCGTTATCTCTTTGAATATTTGTTCTGTGTAGATACTATAAAGAAGTGGATAATACGCATCCTTGTCTCACTCTTCTCTTTACATCTATACTTGAAGAGCGTAACGTTCCTGAATTTACTGTAGCAGTTTGTTCCAAGTACAGATTACGGAACAGTCTTATGTCTTTACATTCTAGAACTATTTCTTGGAGACATTTAATTAATTTCTCATCTTGGACTTTGTCAAAAGTCTTCTGGTAGTTTATGAAGCAAATATAAATGCCATCATGTATATCTATATATTTCTCTGCCAGAGTTCTCAAACAGAAAATTGTTTCCTTTGATTCATTATTCTTCCGAAACCCAAATTGTTCTTCTGAAACTTCCCTCTCTACTTTCTCTCTTGTATGATACTGAACAGTATTGTAATTGTGTGACTCATCAGACGGATAGTTCTACGGTCTGAACATTCTGTTGGATGAGGTATTTTCGGGAGTGTTATAAACGTTGATGTTTTCAGATCAGTTAGTATACATCCAGTATTGTATACATCATTATACAGATCAGTTGGTATACATCCAGTATTGTATACATCATTATACAGATCAGTTGGTATACATCCAGTATTGTATACATCATTATACAGATCAGTTGGTATACATCCAGTATTGTATACGTCATTATACAGATCAGTTGGTATACATCCAGTATTGTATACGTCATTATACAGATAAGTTGGTATACATCCAGTATTGTTTACATCATTATACAGATCAGTTGGTACACATCCAGTTTTGCATACGTCATTATATAGATCAGTTGGTACACATCCAGTTTTGCATACGTATTATACAGATCAAAGAGTGTATCTATATACCAAAGTCCTCTAGAGCCTCTATCATTGATTTTTTTGTTTTTCTTTTGCGTTCGCCTTATTTCTCTATTCTCCAAGGCGATGAGCGTTGCACTAAGTTTTTATTTTGCGCCGGTCGGCCCAGTGCATCCAACTTCAGCATGCATTTTATGTAAGGGTCTGCTTCCTCCTGTATTTTCCAAGGGTTTACTTTCCCTGGGTAACGGCAGGTGCTGTGATTGGGGCACCTTCGGATTGTGAGCCGTGTCACTTAGCCACTAGACCATACCGTCCCCTATGTTTATGTTTAAGGAGTACAGACCTATTGTTTTCCCTTGTCTCAGTTTTTTTTTCACATTTTCCCAGACATTTTCTAAGGATGCTGGGTCCTTCATTATCATATGTTGATAGTTGGGCTTCTCGACTGTCCTCTAAAAGTAAATAGATGGGATCATTTGAGAGCGAAGGACGATGAAAATGTGGATTTTTTATTTTGTCAATATTTATTTAATGGTCAATATTTATTTAATGTTCAATATATTATTGTAAAACAGAGAAAGTATACATATATAAATAAACATAGATACATTTGCCGTAACAGATTTGTTATATACACACTGTCTGGAGTTACACCCGTGTTGATATTTAATCAAAATATACCGAGCAGATGTCCATTCGTTAACTCGGCTCGAAAGGGGAGCACTTAATACAGCATTGTAACCTGAAAGGCATGTTGTAAAAATCGACTAAGAGGGGCTGGGAATGAGGTCGACTGCCTCATCAAGAAAAAGAAAAACTATAATACACAAGAAAAAGGAACGAAGATCTGTGCACCCTATGGTAGAAGAAGAACCAATAAATCAGGTCAGACTAATGAGGATTGGACATGGGGCAGGCTATTAATTCTTTTAAAAACGCTTAAGACACAATAAAAAGGAACGAAGATTGCTGATTACCATGACAGAAGAGTAGCGACTATGTTCTGAGCTGAGCCTCAGAGAACGATTAGAACGCGTGTTTTTCTCGGCAAAATGGATAAAGTACATATATATATGTCATAGTGACAGACTACCTAACTGAAAGTTGACTCTATTATAGTTAAGGAAAGCAATGTAGCGATGAATCGAACTTGTCATACTCCCTTAGGTTTTACAATACAGCCTATAATACAGCATCGACATCGGCAGTAAATTATATGGAACTGCCTTGACCTTTAACATTAAATACAAATTACTTACAACAATGTCGAGGAGTCGTACAATGACGTCTCTGGCACGGGATCGACAATAGCTGCTACAGCTGCGAACACCTTCACCTACATAAATGTCGAGACATCGTACACTGACGACTGCGTCAGTTGTCCACAACAACGTTTACTTCTGGATGACTTGCTTTACGTTTGACAGAGATCAGCTAACAGGGTGTTTGATGTTGTCAACAAAACTTGTTTTCCCCTGATAACTATCTCACGTAATGCTAATTTCAAAGGGCGCGAAATTGAAATTAAAAAATGAATGTTAAGTGAGTGGTAAGTTTGTGTAGCTGTTAGGGATGTTTTCCTAAATAAGTGCACTTGTTAATCAATATTTAGAATTACGTTCGACGCATTCATGAGAACCTCAGTTAAGTATTTAAAAATGGTTAAGCAAAGTCAAATGTTGTGTTTTTAATCCAGCTTAAGGAAAAAGAAACGGGTTTGACTTATACCAAAATAGAAATGTCACGCTGCAGGAGTCATAATCTTCCACAATTTAACCAAACTGTTGTTACCAAGCTTAACAAGGGTCAGAATATGACGACACATACTAACAAGCAAATGTGTCCAACTGGTTAAAAAATAAAGATCTGATAGGATTATCGAATTTTATCGAGTTTGCAAAGTGCAGCTTGTGGTCTGGGTATACCGTACGTGTTAAAGTAAATTATATGCAGCAAATGTCTTTCTAATAGCCTTTATGAAATGAATATATTGTGTACATTTATTGTGAACTGGTGGTACATAAATGTGTATAGTTCGTTTAGGAAGGTTATATTTAGTAATAGCTATTCATGTTGTTAAATGTGCGTGAGTTTTTGCTCTTTCGATGTGTCCTTGTTGTTGTTGTTGTTGTTGTTGTTGTTGAATGGCCATGATGAATAACTATACTCGTTTTGGCGCCCTGAAAAGAGTGATAGGTGACAGGTGCAATAGATTTTCTCACAAACAGATCATGCTGATGAAGGTTGTGGGGGTTCTCAAGGCGGTTATGCTGTGCTTCGTTTCATCTGCGTGTCGCTCAGTACTTACTGGAATCACCTCGACCGAGCGCCCCCCCCCCCTCCTTCCACCCGTTAGCCAGTCTGCCAGAAAACATATTGTTTCTAGGGAGAGCTCCGTAGAAGTGTGGTGGTGGTCTTGGTCAGTATATTTTACCTGACCCTGACTAACACGTCTGGTCAGTATGTTTTGTCTGATCAGACGATCCCTAATTGATGTTGTAGTGGTAGTTTGTTTAATCATTGTCCGGACTTCTTTGTTTCGCATGCTAGTTGCTTATAGAGCCAGGGGACATTAGCAAGTTGTTTGTCTGTCTGTGGTCGATAAACGAATGATTACGTGTGTGTAGAAATAAGCGCAAACTACTGGCATATAACAGGTAATTAACATTGTGATAATGGAAAAACTGTCTGGATTTGCGACCGATGGTACGTAGGACATACCTTGATTACCCATGTTTATGGGTTCACCAGTATCTTGCTGACAGAGTGTGGACAATATTCAATATTGGTAGTTGCTTAGTACTGGTTTAACTTAGCTCCCAGTTTACATTTGTCCAGTTCTTCTTTGTCCTTGCCCAATGCCTGTTCTGTAATGTCAAGACACGACACCACTGCACTCCAGCAAGATCCATAGGTGATTTGTCCCTCTCAGTACATGGTGAAACATGTGAATACTGATGGTTCCTAAAACATTCTGTTTGTACAAACTCCTGCTCCGTCCTACTGTACCGCTCTGTGCTAGAAGCACGAATCATTTCAAAGCTTTGCAAAGCTGTGGATTGCTGGCCTGGCCCATCGATTGCAGTGTCTTCTTCCATGATGAGGTCGTTGATAAACTTCAAAACGATCCATACCCATATTGAATTCACAAAGCCATGGTCGCCTTTTCCGACACGCAAAGTAGGTCCTACGGGCTCTATTCTGACTTCCCTCTGAAATATCATAGAATCACCACGGGTGTATGTAAATGCATTTGCAAGCTGAAACACCTGGGAGTTAATTCTTGAATACCAACTTACCGAACAACTTTTTCCGTGTTTGTTACTTTTTGTTTCCACAATACAAGCAAAACGATCTCGGTGAAAGTGAGGTTAGGACTTTATAGATTAAATAAAAGGTGTACAGATCGAGCTGGTTGCCAATCCTATAGTTAGAATTTCTATAGCGAGGTTCATTTGTCATCTAGAACTTCATGGTTTGATTCTAGAATACACATTACTTTTTCAGTGCTGTTTTTTGACTATTTATTTTATTCTCAGAGCGATCTACGCCTTTGTCCTTGCGATCGCTGTTTGTATGCAGGAGGCACTTTATATCCATAGGCAGGGAAAACGAGTGCAGGACGTCAAAGAACATGGCGTACGCTTTGCCGTTAAAAAACTCTCTTCTAGGATCGACAAAAGATTAGTCAAAAGAGCACAGAGTGGTTATTATCTCTTCTTCCCCAAATATCCAATGTCATAGTAAATCTGATCAGCGTTTATGCTCCTACATTTGGCGCCACTAGTGATTCCAAGGATGAGTTCTATCAGCAGCTGACCTCACTCATCACAAGGCTCCCTAGCGAGGAACACCTGATTCTACTTGGGGATTTTAATGCATGGGTGGGTGCCGATCACAACTAGTGGCCTATGTGCATGAGTGGGCGCCGATCACGACTCGTGGCCTATGTGCATAAGTGGGCGCCGATCACGACTCGTGGCTTATGTGCATGAGTGGGCGCCGATCACGACTCGTGGCCTATGTGCATGGGTGGGTGCCGATCACGACTCGTGGCATATGTGCATGAGTGGGCGCCGATCACGACTCGTGGCCTATGTGCATGAGAAAGTTTGATGTCGGAAAGATGAACGAAAATGGACAAGGGCTATTAGAGCTATGTTCCTACCACGATCTGTGCATCACTAACTCCTTCGAAACAAAGCCCCAACACAAAGTATCCTGGAGACATTTTTGCTCCAGACATTGACATCAGCCTGGACCTGATCATCACTAGACGGTCTTGAACTGAAACATGTTCTGCAAACCCGCACGTTTCACAGTGCAGACTGCGATCCTGACCACTCACCAGTCTGCTGCAAAATGAGACTCCAGCCCAATAAAATCCACAGCGCAATGCTTGTGGGTAAATGCCGCATGGACACAGCAGGAACTGATATTCCTGAAAGGGCGGAATAATTCACAAAATGCCTCTCTGAATTAATGGCAAAACAGCGTGCTATTGGAAGCGCTACAGAAAGGTGGGAACACGTCAAAGGGTCATTACACACCCCAGCCTTGTCAGTCTTTGGAAAGAAGACAACGTGTAGAAATGACTGGTTTTAGGGTTGGTCTGTCATCTTTGCACAAACCATTAAAGAGCGCCAATCTACTCACCTGGAGTTTACGATTTCCCCATGCCTAAGACGGATGTGTCGGACCGAAAGGTGCAAATATCGCAGTCAAACTGTAAACTAACGACACAACGCATTCCATTCTCCTGTACTGTAAAGTCCTGTTCACGGCTTGGTAGCAGGAGATTGAGAACGAACGCAGAAGATGAAGAAGATTTCCCCGAGCAGCTCGACATTGGTGGCATACAAATCCAGAAAGAGTACAGTAAGAGACTGGCTCGGAAATGTGCAAATGACCGCTGGCTTCAACTCTGTAAGTCCATACAGTCGGCAGCGGATACTGGTAACGTCAGGGCAATGTACGAGGGCATAAATAAAGCATTTGGACCAACAAAAAGTATACAGCGCCTCTGAAATCTGCGACAGGTGAGATTATTCTGTACAGGCAAATGCAAATGAAGAGATGGGCCAAACACTATTAAATCCTGTACACCTGTAATAACGTAGTGGCAGACAGCTTTCAACGAAATCGATATTCTGCAGGTATTGCAGGAACTTGACAAAAAACCGAGCATTCACGATTTGGAAAAAGCTATCGAGGGCATAGCAGTGGGAAAGGCAACCGGTAGAGAAGGCATTCCAGCAGAATTCATCAAATGCTGGGGAAACGTACTTCTTAAATACCTGTACGAAAATATCAGTCTGTGTTGGGATAAGGGGGCGGTATCACAGGGCATGAAAGACGCCAACAAGGGAGACAGAAGACTGCACCAATTACAGGGGAATATCGCTCCTCAACATCGTTGACAAAGTGTATTCTCGCATCATCATGAGCACGTTGCGAAAGCTGACGACATGGTAGATCCGGAGTCTCAGTGTGGTTTTCGCACATAAAGGTCCGCAGTTGATATGGTCTTTTAACTGAGGCAATTACAAGAGAAATGCAGAGAACAACACATACCAATATTTCTTGCCTTCATCAACCTCACCATAGCATTCGACCCGGTAAACAGAGAGGGTCTTTTTAAAGTATTGTCCAACGTTGTCTGTCCACCTAAACTACTGAGCTTGATTAGGTCTTTTCATATGGGCATGAAATGTACAGTGCTACATGACGGTCATGGATCTGGGGCTTTCGACATTAACAGCATAGTTAAACAAGGTTGTGTCCTGGCTCCTACTCCATTAGGCATTTTCTTTGCCATCGTGCCATTGGAACTGCCACATAGTCTTCCTGCATACTATATAAGATGGGAGACTATTTAATCTAACCAGACTGCGAGCAAAAAGTAAGAGAAGGGAGACTATCATTCGGGATATGCCCTTCTCAGAAGATGTTGCCCTGGTTCCCCACACCGAAGCCGAATTACAGATCCTCATTAATAGGTTGGCACAATCCTGTGATCTGTTTGGACTCACCATCAGTGTACACAAGGCGAAATTGATGGCTCAGCGTGCAGGTCCTCCAGACATTGTTGTAAACGATAACAATATGGTGGTAGTAAATTACTTCAGCTACCTCGGATCTATCATCACCGACAACCTTTGCTGTGTACAGATCATGTGTGATTAGTACCCTGCTCTATGGCAGTGAAACATGGACTCTGTATGCCTCACATGAAAAAAGGCTAAATGCTTTTCATATGCGCTGTCTGAGACGCATACTTGGAATTTTATGGCGTGACAGAGTGAATAACAACAAAGTGTTGGACTGTGCAAATAGTGTCAGCTAAGTTACGATCCTCCGCCAGCGCCGCTTGCGGTGACTTGGTGACGTGAAAAAAATGGAGAATGGGCGAATACCAAAAGATATCATTTATGGAGAGCTAACAACGGGCAAGCGTAAAAAGGTAGACTCTTCATCCGCTACAACGACGTTACAAGCGTGACCTGAAGACATTAGATGTGAACACCTGCTACTGGGGAGAACTCGCCAAGGACAGAACTGGCTGGAGACAGGCCTTGTGTGTTGGTCTGTCGGGAGGGGAAGACAAGATCCATCAAGATGCAGACTACAAACGTTTGCGGCGAATGCTAGGTCAACAACTGACTGTCTCCTCTCTAACGTGAAGTCCATTGTTACTCGAGACTGGCAGGATACCAATATATATATATATATATATATATATATATATATATATATATATATATATGCACATATATACACACACACACATGCACACACACACATACACACACACACACACACACACATATTCGCACACAAACACACTCCACAGGTGAACGTGAGCGAGGGGGCGTACAGCAATAAGAATAATATTTGAATGTTTAAAAATAACATCCCATGACATGACTGGCCTTTCGTAAAATTGTCTCGATCAGATCCATAGCAATTTGACATTGTCTCATGTGTATTGAGAGATCCTTTAGTAAGATTTTGACTAGACTTCTTGTCTTCGCAGTTTCTGTATAACGTTTGTTTTTAATACTTTTCCAATTTACTCCCACGAAAAAATGGCAGTAATGGTAACAGCACGTCTTATTGATTTAATGGGTTTTTTCCCATTTTCTTTATCAATAATTATCCACGCGGTTCGAATCGGATAAGTGGGTTACAAGCGAGTCAATGAACTAGGTGACACTGCTGGTGATAACAACTTTGCAGAATAATCTACTGGAAATAAGATTAGAAATAAAATAAATACTGACCATGGGAGAGAGCTGGAAAATGGTACGGAATGTTGGGAGATGTAGTCCCATTTGTAAAATAGAGGCCCAAACGTATAGATTTTGATCATCAGCCCTCTTTGATTCGATTGAAGCTATCACACCTAAATAAGGCGGAGAAGCATTCACTCAAACTGGAGCTAAATATTAACATGAAGAATATCAAACTGTTTAAAATCAACATCAAAAGCTAAGAGCCAGTCATGCTTGGAGGTGAATCTCTGGAGAGGTGGACAACTTCACGTACTTGGGCAGCACCATTTATAGTTCAGCGGGCTCAGAGGCAGATGTGAGAGATAATTTAATGGGCAAGGACAGCATTCCAGATACTAACTAATACATGGAGATCCACATAAATAAATGCTCATACCGAGTTAAGATTATTGAATTCCAATGACCAATCAGTACTGTTGTACGAAGCAGAAACCTGGAGAAAGACAAAGGCAATACAGAGACATATCTTAGTTTTTCGTCAAAAAATGTCTACGAGGTATAATGGGTATATCCTGGCAATACAGTTGAGAAATGCAGACCTATGGGAAGGAGCCAACAACAACCAGTGGACCAACATATCAAAGGTAAGGAATTTACACATTATACGGAAATCACCAACAAACATGGCCATATAGACCCTGACATAAGTTCACATGGATAGAACAATAGAGGTAGACCATGAAGTACCTGAAGACGAGACTGTGAAAATTAACTTCAGTCCCTAGACCTCAAACGGAAGAAAGTCTGAAAAGGCAGCTCAAGACCGAGCTAGCTGGAGGAGGGATGTCCATGGTCTATGTCCCGAAAGAAGCGACGGGTATTGATGGTGATGATGAATCACAACTACGTTGGTTTGATCATGTTAGCAGAATAAAATAATAAGGCTGACTGGCAAGACAATCATGGACATCTATGGGACCCTGAACCCCCAATACAACAAAAAACCGCTAGGGTTACAATACAGAAGTTTTTTAAAGACTAAGGACTAGGCTTTTACTGGGACATAAGGAATACCACAAATATAACAGTTCGACAGTCACTCTGGAAACGTATACACCCCAGGGTAGAAGCGGAGCAACTAAGTACGTCAAAACATAGGAATTGTTTGTTTATGTTCTGTGCGAAAACGCAATTGATCTAGAATAGCATTATTTGTCCGTGGAATCGATACAATAATTACTATTGACTTTACTGCAGGTCCCATTTAGTTCATGGTAAACATCGGGATGCAAGATCTACCATCAACGTTTTCATTATTCGTTAGGTATGGCATTCTATGCCCTTCCTTTGACTGTCTATCGTCAGGCGTTTCATACTTTCCCAGCTGGTCTATTCGCATGTGGGTTGCAATCTAGTGTATATCTGGTTATCATTTTATGTGGACATTTGAGTGTATGTGCCGCACAGTTTTTTATGTGGACATTTGAGTGTATGTGTCGCACAGTCCATTCAGTCGCCATGCAGTGTGCTAGCCAGGATTTTTATTTTACACCCGATTAAATAATTGACAATAACCATCTCTTCTACTAACTAGGTCAGTAAGTATACATCTTGTTCGCACGTTCAGTCACAATATCTGTCCGGTGTGTTCTCTATCACTCGTTTCATTCAAAGTTCCAGTTGATTGTACTCCAATTATCAGTCTTTCTTTATTTCTCTCTGTTGTTTTCGTGCGTGATGGTCTACACTAGAGGCCGCTTTCAACAGGATTGGTCCACTCTACGTAAGTTCTCTACTTGTCAGTTAAATTGTTATTTGTGTGGTTGTGTCCCATAGGTGTTCAATTTTAATTCAGTTCAATCCGCCAATTTATCAGGTTCTTTTAAAGTATCTGTTTTTATTTTTTCTTCTCGCTATACTGCCACGTTATGTTTTCAGTCTTCCTTTATCATACGAGGAATTAGTTTTTAGCTACGGGCACTAACTTTGGTCTCACGACCAACACAAAGAAACCGGAAGTAATGTTTCGGCCTACTCCGGCAGAACAAAACATTACTAAATAAGGTCAGCATCTACAAGCAGTTGAGAGCTTTGCGTATTTTGGCAGTACCAGCACCAGAAATTCAATATCGAATCTGAAGCCCTAGATATGATTGCCAAGATAAGCGCTGTGACCACATATTTAGGGCCGGCAGGGAATCAGTGTTGTCACAAGATCAAATTATCCGTGTTGTGGGGCTAACCATTGTTCATTTCGCATGCGAAACAAGAACAATCTAGAACAGACAAGTCAGAAAACTCAACCATTTCCACGTGGGCTGTCTCCGGCGGCTGCTCAGGATCGGCTGGAAAGATAAAGTGCCAAGCCTTGAAGTCTTCAACAGGACGAAGCTGCCGGGTATCCATGCGGTGCTGGAGAGAGCACAGATACGTTGGACTGGACATAATGTTCTCATGCCAGATGGTCGCCTCCATAAGTGTTGTGCCGTGAGGTCAGGGCAAGCAAACGCTTGACGTGAAACATAAAAAATCATACAAAAAATGTTTGAAGCTATCTCTGAACAGTTTTCTGTTTTCTGTCGCCTCCTGAGACATGCTTGCTCCGAACCACTTAGCCTGGCGCTCTGCCATTACAAACGATACTCGCATAGGCGAGGAGATAGCCATAGCAGCGGTGCATACAAATGAGCGGCACGACAGGACAGAATGTAAGATGGCCCAATTAATACGTTGTCCAGGTGTGCCCTACTTGCAGTAGAGTCTGTCGCTCTCGTATCGCACTGTCGAGTCATATGCAGTCACATCTGAATACATATGTCCGACGCAGTCATCTTCGCTTGCAGTGGGCAAATATTAATATTGGTGAGTGCAGTAGACCTCAATTAGAATAATGCTCGATATAAATAAACAATTGTAATGAAGTTCCACAGGATAATAATTACAGACATGAGACTTGCACCGACTTTTCCATCTGAATTGGTCACTATCAGGATCTGGTGATACGAAAACAACACGAGTGAAGTAAAAAACAAACTAACTCAATTACACGAATATCAGTGTTAAGGTAAACAAATCTTGTATTTAATCCAGAAACGTTCTTTGGTCGCCACTGGTAGTCAAGAAATGGTGTCATGGGAAGAAGTTGCGGGGAGGGGGGGGGGGGGGATAATTATTGGAAAACATAGAGGATTCATTCTGTCAGACGTTTTTGAAAGCCTTGGTTAACTCTGTCAGTATGATGAGGTATGTCGAGGATGGCTACTCCATATATGTAGGGTGGCGATAGATGTGACCTCTTACACAGTAGAATCTTGAACGTCAACACTTTTTAAATACATTTATTATTTGTGACAGCAAACGGGTGAGTGAGTGGCTGTGCAGTTTGGATTGCGGGATCTCTACCAAAGAACAAGGATTCAAAACCTGGGTAGAATATATGGTTATTGTCTGTCTTTGGAAGAGGGAGGAAATACAAATATATCCCGCACACTACGTGGCGACTACACAATACACCTTTTCTATCCCTCCACCATATATATCCCCCGTGCTGACCCTAGTAATTAGATAAACCTGGTAATGATAAATATATGTGTATATTTTAATTGTAGAAAAACGGTTCAATGCCAGCATGACTAGATTGAGTCTAAACGTCCAATTCGATATGTCGTTTTCCCGTCAAATCATCATTACAGTTGCCTCCTAGCAGGAAGTCTGTACCTAAGCATTTGCGAAGTCCTGTAGAGGTGAATTCTTCCAGGCGTTGTTGTATGTGTCTGTCTGTTCTATGCATAACACTACGTGCTCGTCTTTTAGGACATGCGTGGTAGAGTTTAGTTGAACTATTATTTCTAGTCTCCAGAAATGGTCCGCATGTTGGAAAGGAGGACCTAGTTTTATTTTGTAAGAGAAGAGAGATATCACACTTGGCTACTATTGAGATTTACAATAGAGAAAGAATAACAGTTCTGAGAGAGGGAGGAGCGAGAGAGAGAGAGAAAGAGAGTTCGAGAAGGAAGAATGTGATTAGACGGTCATGTGACTTGGAATGAGAACAATGGAATAACATGGAACCCACGGAACAGCTCAAAACAGAAAGAAGAATAAGTCAGAGACACGAGAGAAAAAGAGAATCAAAGTGAAATAGAAATGTAAATAGAAATACTGTCTGATAGTATGGATGCGATGAGAGGGAGGATATTATCTCATATCAACATGATAATCTAACAGAATAAGAAACGTAAGGCATAGAGCAAGAGAAAGAGAGAGAGAGAGAGAGAGAGAGAGAGAGAGTGAGCAATATAAGGAGATATATGGAAATTGAAGACACAGAAAGAGAGAGTTATTGGCTGAGAATACTGTCTGGGATGAGAGAGATGAACGTATCTTATATAAACATCATACACAAGATGAAGAATTCAGGGACAGAAAGAGAAAGAGTGAGAAAAAACCAGCGAGAGATATGGAGGTTATTAGCGATAGAGAAAGGGAGAGAGACAAATAAAGAAAGAGAGTAAAAAACAGAGATATAGAGAAAGAGACAAATAGTGAGATATAAACAAATACAGGAAAATATAAGAGAGAAAGAGCCAGATAGAAAAAAAGATACATGTTATTGTAATAAATTCTGCATAGCTTGGGATGAAAGCTTAAGTTGTAGATATTATCTCATATGTTGATGGCGTAAAACTCAAAATCTGAACGTTCGCTCTCCGTGTCTCCCTGAGTGCACAAACATTTATTTGCACAAAATAAACTAAGATACACAACGTTAAACTCTCTTTTTTCGTCCACAATCCGCATGCTCATCCATTTATGAGACTCTAAGTACGTATTCAGCAGACAAAATCAACTTTGCGATTTTCCCAGATGTTCCACAGACCGGTTCACTTATGTAAGCTGCCATCGGCAGCATTTTAACCAACTTCATGATGCAATGAATTCTCTCTTCCTCCAACAATTCACACTTCTGTGGTTGCCTATTCGTGTTCAACTTATTTTTTATGTTTTCCTCCTCGCTATTCCTTCTTATCTTTCCACCTATCTATTCCCGTCTGCTTCATTGTTTAATTAATCCTTGTACATTTCCTGTTAATACATCTTTATTTATTCTCCACAAATTTATTAATTTAGTTTTATGTTTTTATCTTTCTTAGAAATGTCCCCAATTTGTATTCGCGGAAATCGTGTTGAAAAAATTAATGTACACACATTTACTCTTCTGCGAACACAAAAAGAATTTAAACAACAAAACTTACTATTTCCCTTCTGCTATCTTTACCGTCTCTTCATTTTTCTCATTTTGCATCTTCAGCTTCCGATTCATGAGAAAATGTGTGATTCACTTAGTTAAATTCCAGTATCATACATGGGATATTGTTTCTAGAGCTATTTTCTCAAACCAACCGTCTACTTCAGGCTCAGTAGACTATTGACGTCACGTAACAAATAGGTGCTCGTCGGGTACAATACGTCGTTAGGCAGATAATACAGTACAACGCATTCTGCCTTAGAAAACAAGGCGGAAAAAGAACAAGAAATACTATATGCGAATCCTGAGAGGAAGTACAAAGATCATCATCATGTGACATGTCCTTTACAGAACTTCGCTCTTATAACAGCTGCTTTGAAAGACTTCCGATTTTTGGCAAGCTCTCTCGTCTATGTCACTATTATCCTCATAATCTTTGCAATATCACGTGCCCAACTTCTCATCGGTCTGCCTCGGCGTTGCTTGCCAGTTATCATATTGATACCCTCTTTTCCCCCTGTAAGGTTTTTCTAGACCATTGTGGCGTTTTGATGTGGCCAATGTATTTTACTTTCCTAAACGTAATATTGTTTACCAGTCAATTTTGTTCTGTATCCATCTCCTTTAGGATTTCATTGTTTCTATTTCTTGTTTTACATGGTATTTTAAACACTTTTCTGTTGCATTTTAGCTGTAAGGATTACATTTTCTTCTTTAGTGAGTGTGGGGTTGTTCATGTGTCGGATCGGTAGGTTGTCACTGGGACAATGAAGGTTGTCAAGATATTTATTTTTGTCATTTTGTTGTGTTTTGTCATACGTTGTTCAGAGTAGTTAACCTCTGCAATGCCGTCATGCCCATTCTACATTTTATTTATTTCTGGATATATCCAAAGGACTGAAATAAATGTATTGCTTTATTTTTGTTATGAGACGGTCCATGAGTAATTTTACCTGTATATGATTTTATCGACTTTTAACCTTTGTATTTCCACAGATTTGATCTATTTATTTAAAGAAAAATGAATGAAATAAAACAAAACAAAGGAGAAAGATATACATTTACTGGCAGAGAGGGTTAGGCCCTTTCTCTCTCTTTCTATCTCTCCATGTGTTCATTGTTCATTCTCTGTCTATCGGTGTGTAAATCGTGTACTATGCTAGACGAGTAGATTGGCAGTCTGAAGCTAATAAGAAATAGCCACGGGCGGATATCATGAGAGATATAAAAGTCATGAAAACATTACACCATTAAGTCCAATGACATTCAATGCATTCTTTCATCAAGTTAGGTTTATACATTCTTGTGATGACCCGAACGGTACAAGAGGTAACAAGAATAGGACCACTGCAACCTTCTATGAATGTTCCAAAAGGCGGCTGAAGAGTGTCATGCACGCAACTAGCAACATCATAATTGCTATTGAAACCGCTGCTTAAATTGCTCAGATAAAGGCCCCCTATAAAAGGATCAGGTTTTTGTTTTTCTGGTATACTTTACTTAGAGCCAGAAGGAGAACCAGTCAGTCAAACACTCATCTGAATATCACCTACAAAAGGCATAACACTGATACAGTAAGATTCGTGCGATATACGTTTCAAATCAATCAACATTAGGAAGGAGATGAGACCTAGCGTAGTGATTAATGCAACAAGCTCACAAACCAAACTTGCGCTAATTCAGATTCGGGAACCAACAAAGTGGTGCCTCTTTGAAAAGTAAACTCATTAACATGTATGTGCTGAAGTCGGTTGTACTGCGCTGTTAGGAGCATACGAAAGTACAGCACTGTCTACGTTAGGAAACAAAGATAATGAAAAGAATATATGAAATCAGATCAATCAGATTTTTACAGAATATCAAACACAAAATTACATTTTGTTTCCATTTTTTATTACCTGCTCCATAACAGAAAAAAACAACAAAAGAGAGACTACAATTTAAAAAACTAATTTGTTGAAAATATGAAGATATGCGGCTGTTAATTTGGTATGACAAGGAAAGGGGGTTGAGGGGAAGGGGCCATTAGGGACAGGGTGAATTATAGGGGAAGGGAAAACGGTAGGGGTGAACAGTATAGGGGTAGGGTGAACAGTATAGGGGTTGGGGGGACAGTAGGGGAAGGATGAACAGTAGGGGAAGGATGAACAGTAGGGGAAGAATGAACAGTATAGGGGTAGGATGAAGAATATAGGGATAGGGAGAACAGTAGGGGTAGGATGAACAGTTTAGGGGTAGGATGAACAGTTTAGGGGTAGGATGAACAGTTTAGGGGTAGGGTGAACAGTTTAGGGGTAAGGTGAAAATTAGGGGTAGGGTGAACAGTATAGGGGTAGGGTGAACAGTATAGGGGTAGGGTGAACAGTATAGGGGTAGGATGAACAGTAGGGGTAGGGTGAACATTAGGGGAAGGATGAACAGTAGGGTAAGGATTAACAGTAGGGGTAGGATGAACAGTAGGGGAAGGATGAACAGTTTAAGGAGAAGAGTGAGCATTAGGGGTAGGGTGAACAGTATATGGGTAAGGTGAACAGTAGAGGTAGGATGAACAGTATAGGGGTAGGGTGAACAGTAGGGGTAGGATGAACAGTATATGGTTAGGGTGAACAGTAGTGGTAGGGTGAACAGTAGGGGTAGGGTGAACAGTAGGGGTAGGGTGAACATTAGGGGTAGGATGAACAGTATAGGGGTAGGGTGAACAGTAGGGGTAGAGTGAACAGTAGGGAAAGGATGAACAGCTTAGAGGCAGGATGAACAGTAGGGGTAGGGTGAACAGTATAGGGGTAGGGTGAACAGTAAGGGTAGGATGAACAGTATAGGGGTAGGGTGAACAGTAGGGGTAGGATGAACAGTTTAGGGGTAGGGTGAAAATTTGGGGTAAGGTGAACAGTATAGGTGTAGGGTGAACAGTAAGGGTAGAATGAACAGTAGGGGAAGGATGAACAGTTTAGGGGTAGGGTGAACATTAGGGGTAGGGTGAACAGTATAGGGGCAGGATGAACAGTTTGGGTAGGGTGAACAGTAGGGGACAGGATGAACAGTAGGGGTAAGGTGAACAGTTTGGGTAGGATGAACAGTAGGGGTAGGATGAACAGTATAGGGGTAGGGTGAACAGTAGGGGTAGGGTGAACATTAGGAGTAGGGTGAACAGTAGGGGTAGGGTGAACAGTATATGGGCAGGATGAGCAGTAGGGTTAAGGTGAACAGTAGGGGTAGGGTGATCATTAGGGGTAGGGTGAATAGTATAGGGGCAGGATGAACAGTAGGGGTAGGGTGAACAGTATAGGGGAGGATGAACAGTATAGGGGCAGGATGAATAGTAGGGGTAGGGTGAACAGTATAGGGGAGGATGAACAGTTTAGGGGCAGGATGAATAGTAGGGGTAGCGTGAACAGTATAGGGGCATGATGAACAGTATAAGGGCAGGATGAAAAGTACAGGGGCAGGATGAACAGTATAGGAGTAGGGTGAACAGTAGGGGCAGGGTGAACCGTAGTGGTAGGGTGGGCAGTATAGGGGTATGGGTAACGTAGGGGTAAGGGGAACAATGTAATGCTATGGGGAAAACTAGGGATAGAGGAACAATATAGGTGTATGGGGAACATTATTGGCAGGGGAACACTATAGAGTTATGGGGAACACTGGGGGTAGGGAACGGAATGGGAAACAGTACAGGTGGAGGAACAGTCTGTGTAGATTTAACAATAGGAGTAGGGTGAACAGTCTGGGGTAGAGTGAACAAGTGATGTGCATTGAGCAAACGGGGTAAGATGATCAAAAGTGTAGTGTTAGTAAATGGGGTAGAGTGAGCAAATGGTGAGCAAGTAGGTAGGTTTAACACAAGTAGAGTAAGATGAATGAAGTGTAGGGTGAACAGCTGGGTAAGATGAATAAATAGGGTAAGGTGAACAAGTTGGGGAAGGTGAACAAATAGGGTAAGGTGAACAAATAGGGTAAGGTGAACAAATAGGGTAAGGTGAACAATTTAGGTAAGGTGAATGAACATGATTAGGTTAACAAATAGGGTAAGGTGAACAAGTTGGGCAAGGTGAACAAACAGGATAAAATGACCAAGTTGGGTAATCTGAACAAGTTAGGTAATGAGAACAAGAAGTGTAGGGTGAACAAATAGGGTAAGGGGAACAAGTTGGGTAAGGTGAACAAGTTGGGTAAGGTGGACCCATATAGTAAGGTGAACAAATAGGGTAATGTGAACAAGTTGGGTAAGGTGGACAAATAGAGTAAGGGGAACAAATAGGGTAATGTGAACAAGTTGGGTAAGGTGAACAAATAGGGTAAGGTGAAGAAGTTGGGTAAGGTGAACAAACAGAATAAGGTGAACAAGTTAGGTAAGGTGAACAAATAAGTTAAGATGAACACAAATTAGATAAGGTGAACAAGTTCAGTTCAAATCAGTTCAAGAGCCGTCTCCATATTGAAGGTGTCCTGCAATATATCTAAAATGTATGATATTTTTTGCCGTAATGGTGCATTTTGATTGGGTTTTTCCAGTCCATCTCCTGATGTTATCCACCCACTTATAACTTTGTCTGACTCTTAATCGACTCCCTTCCATCCTACCCTCCAGTATGGTCTTCAACAAGTCTTGTTATATGTCTAAAATAACTTAACAGTCTAAGCATGATTTTTGTCATTACTTTTTTTTTTCACACCCAATTCTTTCAATACCTCCACATTTGTTTTCTTCTCTTTCTAATAAATGCCCCCCATTCTCCCATATACCCACATTTAGAAGGCTTCAATGCTCTTTTCGAACTTGTTATTTAATGTCTATGTATCTGATCAGTAATGTAGTGACCAGTATACATGCCATTTAGCAATTCTAATTTTCAGTGTATGGTTTATCTGTTTAGATGTCAGTTTGAGTCACATGTTGATGAATACCATCTTGGCCATACCTATTATTTTTCTTATTTCTTTTTCACAGCTGCCTTCTTCCTTCTTCCATTATTATATGACCTAACCAGGAGCAACTCTTTTCCAATTTCAGTAGTTAATGTTTTATTTGTGTCTGTACACATGGTTTCTTGTCTCTTTTCTCAACTTTCAAAGTCTTTGTTTTCTTCATGTTTATGTCTAATTAAAATTCTTGACTTATTTTGAGTATTCTTGTCACAGCACAGGCCCATGTAATTCTTGCGAATTGTTTGCCATTAAAACTGTATCATCCGCACATAAGGTTATCAATTACCATTCCTCCAATGACAAGCACACACATTCCCGCTATTTTCTTGAATATTCGTTATGTGTAGATTTTAAAGAAACAAGGAGATGATCCACATCCCTGTTTTACTCTCTTTTCCCCTCTTCTGATATCTATAGTTGGAAAGCATAACTTTCCTTATTTTACAGTATCAGTTTGTTTCCAGTACAGATTACGGAGCTGTCTTATGTCTTTACTATCTAGACCTCTTCATTAGAGACATTTAATTAATTTCCCGTGTTGAACTGTTAAAAGCCTTCTGGTAGTCTATGAAGCAAATATAAATGCTGTTATGTATTTATATATATGTCTCTGTCATTGTTATCAAATAGTAAATTGCTTCCCTTGTTCAATTATTCTTTCGAAACACAAATTGTTCTTCTGAATCTTCTATCTTTACCATTATTCTTATTCTCTCTTGCATGTTCTGGAGCAGTATTTTAATTGTATGATTCATCAGATTGAATGTTTTAAAGTCTGAATATTCTCTTGGGTGAGCTTTATTTCGGTGTTATAAATTTTGATGTTGCTTTGAACAAGTAAGGTAAGGGGAACAAGTAGGGTCGAGGGAACAAGTAGGGTAGGGTGAACACAAGTAGGGTGGGGTGAACCAGTAGGGTGGGGTGAACACAAGTAGGGTGGGGTGAACACAAGTAGGGTGGGGTGAACACAAGTAGGGAAAGGTGAACACGAGTAGGGTAAGGTGAACACAAGTAGGGTGGGGTGAATACAAGTAGGGTGGGGTGAACCAGTAGGGTGGGGTGAACACAAGTAAGGGAAGGTGAACAAGTAGGGTGGGATGAACACATCTGGATTCAGGTAATACTGTTATTCAGTGTTTGTCTTTTAGAGTGGTCATTAAACACAATGAAGTCCCATAGCAAACACTGCCATCAAGGATGAAGTTATAGATACCTCATAGTAATAAGCTACAGTTTGTTTAACGTTGGGTGGCCAGTTCCTTTCCTTTTTGCTTTAAATTCCAAAAGCGTTTGTCAGGTATCAATTTGCAAATGAATTCCTTTACCGTTGGATCGACTGAAGCGGGCAGGGATTTGATCCCCTTACCTCTGCCATGAAAACGAGTGCTCTATCAGTGCGCGAATGAAATACCTAAAGTAGTCATATGTATTGTAAAAGTGTTCAAAAACATGATATACTAATCAAGATGCTGAGCAGTGCATGTGCTGCAGCGGTAAGCGACCCATAGCTGACCGCTAGCGTCAGGCCAGCGAACCAGAGCGGCAAAGACCATTCCAAACCTCAACAAGGTGATCCTGGATAACAGGCTGCAGCAGGGCAGACTGGCTAAGGAGAATGGATAGAAGAGGGAAGGCTAACCTGGGCAGGCTGGCTAAGGAGAAGGGATCGAAAACGGAAGGCTAACCTGGGCAGACTGGCTAAGGAGGAGGGATCGAAGACGGAATGCTAACTCGGTACTCTAAAAGGATTGCTGAAGTCGGATGTGTCGGACCAAAAGTTTCAAAAATCGCAGTCAAACTGTAAACTGCTACTTGCAAAACCCTTTTCAGGGCTTGGTAGCGGGATATTGAGAACGAACGAAGCAGAAGAAGAAGAAACATACTACACCAGCCAGTAAAGTGAAATGCAATTTGAGGCAGACAATAACAGATAGAAAATATCCTATTCAGTTAACAAGGTAAAATGGAAAAGTGACAGTTAAACCCACATTGGACCCCAGGGACGGAATGATGTAATGATGTGTAATCTCTAACATTATTCCGTAATAAACATAATGTTAATGATGTCCCAAATAAATTCTAATGCATTCACCAAGGAATAGCCTATAATTACCTCGATTGATCTAGTTCTAGTCACAATTCTGGTAATCTAATTTCTGCACTACGAAGATATGAATGGTATAAGTGATTGACTCCGGGTTTTTTTTTCTGTAGATGAAACTCCTTCAGAGATAGATGATTAAGCCTCACTATGCGGGCCATTTTATGTGAGCTTTGAATGGCATTCATTCAGTCCTATGTTATACTTTCCTTCTAGTATAACGTAAATGTATTATATAGTACAGATATACAAATTCAACCACATCATATATTGCTCTTGGTTGCCTCCTGTATGTATCGCGTATCTACATTAAAATATTTTCCCAGTGGTGTACCAAATGTACACCCATGTCCACACAAATGTACCCAGCCTTAAATGGGTACTAGTTCAGTCCGGCAAGTTAAAGCGGCGAGTGAAAGGAGATGGCTACCGTCCTCATACAGCCTGCCTATGAAATGTGAGATCGCTAAACACCTCACACCCATAGGGCAGTAATGCTATGGGTTACTCTACATTTTTTTAAAAACCAAATGTCGGAGAAAACAGCATCAAGATGGAGGAGCTGAAGGCTAGCATTGGAGAAAATAAAGGTTGGGACTGGTTATATGACGGTTGAAATCCAGAAATGGTCAAGAATTGGTTAACCGTTATTCCTGTAATTTTTCGAGGCAACCTGTCACTACAATGATATACTTAAGGATTGGGAGATAGCCATCAGTATATCAATTTCCACCCCTCACACGTGACAACTAACAGTGTGACAACGTTGGACACATATGCGTACTTAGGGTCCTTGGCAAAGTATACTCTAAGAAACTAGAGCAGAGACTAAGACGCATCACTGAGCCACAGATCGGCGTTTCTCAATGCTGATTCAAAGAAAATTGAGGTACTCAAGACCTTATCTTTATTTTCAGGCAATTGAGTCAACAAGTTCCGACAATACTGATGAAAAGCACATCTGCTTGTCAGACATGGACAAGTCATACGATAAGGTTCCATGACGCAGACTCTGAGAATGCCTGAAAACAATAACATCGCAGCATCCTTGATCTGTGTCAATCATTTCTATAAGACTTGCATAAACTAAATTGGGATATGGATCAAAACTAAGAAAAATTCAAGACGACAAGTAACGTAAGACATGGCCACATTATATTGCCATACCTTTCTATACTTCTCAAGGATGATTGTATTAATGCCTTTTCAGCTTAGAACCAAAAAATACTCAGCGGAGTATTGGAACGTTATACCACTCTATATATCAGAACTGTGGTGTGTTATGATGTCGCTGATTACGAAGTCTAAACCACATCTGCAGACCAACGTTCGAATCTGGGAAGAAACGCTGGAAAAACTGATGGCCATTAGTAATCAAAACAATTAAAACCATGGCGGACTCGAGAGAAGAGGCAAACATCCCATTACGCTTGATGAATAGCTTCTTGAACTAGCTAGTTGAAGAGCAATAACTGGTAAACCTATCAATGCCGTAACATAGGTTTCCGCAAGCAGAGAACAAAAAGTAAGAAAGTTAAGATGTAAATACTGCTGCATCTATGATCCAATTTTGACATACGGATGACGGATGTGAATAATTGACAATGATCACAAGCTAGAAAAATCAACTCTGTTCCGCAGAAATGTGATTTCTAAGAGAAGTAACCGAATTGTTAAGCAGAGACGTGTACGACATGATCTCGATACCCAGACTTTTGCAGATTCGAGTGGAATAATCCCATCTTTGCTGGTCTGGCCATTATTGAATAACAATAGAAGATCGGCTGTCACTGCAATCACGGAAAGCAATGAGTCAAGAATCCAAAGCGCCACGACGTTCCGATATCCGCTTGGATGACAATATACGACAGTCTATAAGAGACCGAGACATGGACTCGAACCAGGCCAACACGTAAAAAATGGGTCGAATAGTCTGGCATTCCTTCTGGCATACTTCTACACACAATTGGAGAAGGTGAGCGATACGGTAGGTCAGTAAGTAAATAAGTAAGATAGATATGTATGTATGTGTGTATGTATATGCGTGCGCTCGCGTATGTGGGTGTGTGTGTGTGTATGTGTATGTGTGTGTGTGTGTGTGTGTGTGTGTGTGTGTGTAAGTAAAGTTAAGCTATATTTATTTTTCAAAGAACATTTGCAAATGTGTACAGGATGTTTCAAAGGGTCGTCAGTGATGAAGACCTATTTTTATTATATACATCTACACTTTAATGGTAATTTAAAATAACATGACATTATGTGCACTGCGAACGATTGAAATGCCAATTCATCATCGTCTGACACTTCTCCTGTCAGACAAACCCGGGGACCGCACCATTGCTAGCCTTGGTCTTATTGTGCCACTGCCAGACTATTTACAGAACAAAAGTATGACACTGCTTCATTCATAGCGATATCATGAACCAGGTTAAGCCAATGTCTCATTCCTAGCGATATCATGAGCCAGGGTAAGCCACTGCTTCATTTCTAGCAATTTCATGAACCAGAGTTAGCCACTGTCTCATTCCTAGCGATATCATGAACCAGGGTAAGCCACTGCTTCATTCCTAGCGATATCATGCACCAGGGTAAGCCACTGCTTCATTCCTAGCGATATCATGAACCAGGGTAAGCCACTGTCTCATTCCTAGCGATATCATGAACCAGGGTAAGCCACTGCTTCATTCCGAGCAATATCATGAACCAGAGTTAGCCACTGTCTCATTCCTAGCGATATCATGAACCAGGGTAAGCCACTGCTTCATTCCTAGCGATATCATGCACCAGGGTAAGCCACTGCTTCATTCCTAGCGATATCATGAACCAGGGTAAGCCACTGTCTCATTCCTAGCGATATCATGAACCAGGGTAAGCCACTGCTTCATTCCGAGCAATATCATGAACCAGAGTTAGCCACTGTCTCATTCCTAGCGATATCATGAACCAGAGTTAGCCACTGTCTCATTCCTAGCGATATCATGAACCAGGGTAAGCCACTGCTTCATTCCTAGCGATATCATGAACCAGGGTAAGCCACTGCTTCATTCCTAGCGATATCATGAACCAGAGTTAGCCACTGTCAGGCTCTATCAAGAATCAGAGTACGGCACCAGTCCTGCTTATGTGTTGTTTTAACTATATGTAAGAATATCACTCCTGCCCCCGGTAGTCCCACCTTTTTCCAAAATTGTGTTACTCTAAAAGTGCATTCTAAAAATATGCATGTCAGTGAAAATCATTTATCTTTTGTCGATTTTAGTACATTTACATTGATTTAGATTATTATAATGTTCTACATTATTATAATTATATAAATTATTATAATGTTCTACAAAGGATTCCGTGGGTTCGACTTCGGACGCCGCCGTCTTTTTCACGGGTGTTTGATGCGGCGTCCCCTGCATATTGAAGTCGCCCCATAGTCGTCTTGTCCTTGACTTGCCACTGATGTCGGGCGGAAGAGACGAGAGAGTGAGAATAAAAAGTAGCGCAGTTAATTCTTACTAAAAATAGCGTAGGCAAATAAATTAGACCATCATCGTCTGCGATGGACGGCGGACTTTACCTTTTTCTTTAAATTCTCAACTTCTAATCGTCTTCGTTGATTTGTTTGCACTTGCAATATAATTGAAAAGCTCGACTCACACAGAAATATGGACACGAATGGAAGAAATACATTGATAGCTCTTACTGATATGTTAGTTTGGAATACCACTTCAGGGCCAAAATCGTGTGATTGATTTCCAGTCGAACATAAGCCTTGCTCCCAAGTCAATCCAGTTCCAGAAAGTAATCTTGACAATCGTCAGGAACTTTTCCAACGGACAGTTTGAACTGACTTCGCAGAAAATCCATCTATCATCACTGAGTTCAGATTACTGTCGGCTGATTTTATTTTTAAGCACATTAGCTGTTTCGAATGTGTTGGTTTTGTTATTGCTGTTGCAATTCTGGAAGACCTTGATAATCGCCCCCAGCAAAAAGAATTGATAACAATTTCTTAAATATTGAAATCTATCTTATCTCTACCTTTTTAGATACACGATCCAAACACCCTGTCCTACCAAAAATATTTTTGATCTAATCTATAATCTCAAGTACTCGCTGAGGGACATTTTGCATTGAAAACCATGAATTAATTGAGGGAAAAGAAAGAAGTGATGACATACATCCATGTCAATAAATAACTGCTCGAAAAGTTGTGAGAACTCGCCCTTTGACAAAATTCACAACTTGAATTGTTTTATCCCAAACCTTTATAAGTGAAGCTGGAAGTGATGATAAGGCCAATGAATGATAATGGAACATACAATGAATGTCTTTCCATTTTGGACTTCACTTTTTTGCACTAATTTGATTTCCAGAATTTGTCACCAACATAGTGGCGGATCCATCTGAAAAACACCCTCAGACAAAGAATTTCCCATCCTAATAATTCCTTACACCTCTTATTGGCTCACTGAGAATCCTTAAGGTCTTGTGTTTATATCGTTTTATGCCTCAAGTTCCAACGATCTTTCTATACGAAGATATTGGCCGTTCAATAAACTCGTACTGTGACATATAATCGTTAATCCAAAATTTGTCTCTGTCGAAAAATCTGATAGGAAATGAGCTTCTCCGTATGTCTGGTCCAACATGTGAAGCTACGTTCACCCAGCCGACGACGGACGTGCTTTCTACTTTCTTTGACCGCAGTAATAAGTCAATAGACCATCTTCTTGACAAGTTAATCCTAGAAAGAAGTTCTTTGATAAAAGATGTCAGATTTGTCATTGCGAATAGGAGAAAACACGGCACTTGTGCGTTAATTCACCCACGGATTTTAATAGATCAAATTTAGTAGAATGCAGCCATACTAAGCCCCATACTTTTCAATTCGCGCGTCTTAACTGCACCCTGATAGCTAGACACTTATAATTATTTTTGTACGGAAACCCGTGTGTTCATTGAATGGCATACAATTTCAGAATGAGTGAATTAACGCACAAGAACCGAAAACACATTTATTTTTCTTAGTATTTTCCATCAAAGAAACTATCAAACTTAAATGAATATAATTATAAATGTTTCAGCTATGCTTCTGCTTGTCTTGCTCATTATACAAAGCCTATAACATTCTGATTAGTGGTTTGTGCTAATTTTTATAATTGGAACTAAATTCTGGCGAGAATATCAACTCAGAACGAAGTAGATATACATATTTAAACTACATACCTAATCACCAATATATATATATTCTCAATAGCACAGAAACAAGGACAACGACAAAAGCAATTGATAGAAAGAATGTATACCTTTGATTTAACAGTAATTTAACCTGACCTATGAGTTGGGGAAGTTATAATCAACAGGGAAGGGAACAGGCCATCCCACCTTACATAGACTGCGGCGTGGTACATGAAAAGTTATCTTCATCCTCGATGGCACTTGTTGTTATGGGACTGACCTTGACCTTTATTATAATATAATGAGATGAGTGTCATGAAAACATGTGTAGTATATTCGTAAGTCCAGAAACCAATTTTGTATAGGAAAAAAAAGTAATGGCATAGGTACAAGTCAGAAAAAAATATTTTGAAATGTAAAGAAACACGAGGATTAAGAAAGCTTTAATTAAAGCAATATTGAACGAAAACGCGCACGAAGATTCGGGGAGCGCTTGGTCTAGAACGTTAATAGAGTGCTTGGTATAGGCCGTTAATAGAGTGCTTGGTCTAGAACGTTAATAGAGTGCTTGGTCTAGAACGTTAATAGAGTGCTTGGTCTAGAACGTTAATAGAGTGCTTGGTCTAGAACGTTAATAGAGTTCTTAGTCTAGGCCGTTAATACAGTGCTTGGTCTAGGCCGTTAATAGAGTGCTTGGTCTAGAACGTTAATAGAGTGCTTGGTCTCGGCCGTTAATAGAGTGCTTGGTCTAGAACGTTAATAGAGTGCTTGATCTAGGCCGTTAATAGAGTGCTTGGTCTAGAACGTTAATAGAGTGCTTGGTCTAGAACGTTAATAGAGTCCTTTGTCTAGGCCGTTAAAAGAGTGCTTGGTCTAGGCCGTTTATAGAGTGCTTGGTCTAGGTCGTTAATAGAGTGCTTGGTCTAGAACGTTAATAGAGTGCTTGGTCTAGGCCGTTAGTAGAGTGCTTGGTCTAGAACGTTAATAGTGCTTGGTCTAGTACGTTAATTGAGTGCTTGGTCTAGGGCGTTAATAGAGTGCTTGGTTTGTAATCTCAATATACCCGGTTTGAAATCATTTCGTGTTGAGCTTGACTGGGCATGTCCGGGATTTTTCTCGGTATGACCACTTCTCCACTTACAAAAATGATTGTTTGTACTGTACTGCAAAACTGTCATAGTAGAACACACACAATACCTTACAAACACACACAATACCTTACAAACACACACAATACCTTACACACACAATAACTTACAAACACACATAATACCTTACAAACACACACAATAGCTTACACACAATCATTTTTAAACACACACACAAAACCTTACAAACACACACAAAACCTTACAAACACACACAATACCTTACAAACACACAATACCTTACAAACACACACGCATTCCATGCGTTTTGATGCAACCTAAAATAAAATACGGTGATAGTGCGTCGTGCCTTTTCAGAAACCATTAAACCCAAAACAAGAAAAAAACGGCAAGTGGAAAACTGCTTTATAAATGGCAAAAAAAAACATCCTTAGGTAAAATAGGAGTCTAAAGACATTCCCAGATGCATTATATTGCGTTTTCGAAGGGCTCAATTCATCTGATATAATCGCTGTTAAATCATTGGGGTATATATATACTGACACTCCTGTTAGCACGAAATGCTGGCCCACTGTGGTTAGCAGACCCGAGACTAAGAAACACTCCTTGACGGACGAATCATTTGGATAATGTCAATTTAACAATCGCGTGACTGGCAACAGGTGTCCAAGAAAACAGTATTGATAACTCCCATGTGTCAATAAGCGTGGCGCTGAGATTGATGTATAACGCCAAGTCCTTATTTAATTATAAACAAACACACAAGACACAAAAAACAAATTGTTCAATCGCACCCCTATGCAATGGTAAGAATGAACACTAATTTTATTAGTTTCCATAAGGGATTTTATTATTGTTTTCTTTATTATTTGTATTATTCTTTTCATTTCTGTTTAAATTTTATTCATTGCTGTTTGGATTACTGTTTATATTGTTTTCATTACTGTTTGGATTACTGTTTATTTTGTTTTCATTACTGTTTTTATTATTATTTTCTTTATTATTTGTATTATTCTTTTCATTTCTGTTTTTATTGTTTTCATTACTGTTTGGATTACTGTTTATATTGTTTTATTTCTGTTTGGATTACTGTTTATATTGTTTTCATTGCTGTTTGGATTACTGTTTATATTGTTTTCATTAATGGTGTTATCATTGTCTTCATCAATGTTTTTAATTAATGTTTTTTTTATTAGTGTTTTTATTGTTTTTATTGCTGTTTGGATTACTGTTTATATTATTTTTATTGCTGTTTGGATTACTGTATATATGGTTCTCATTACTGTTTTTATTAGTGACTATTAATGTTTTATTAGTGTTTTAATTGCTTTCTTTGCTGATTGGATTACTGTTTATATTGTTTGCTTTGGTGTTTGGATTACTGTTTGTATTGTTTTCATTACTGTTTTTATTATTGACTTTTTTAATGTTTTCATTACTGTTTTTCCTATGAACTTTGTTGTTTTTATTAGTGTTTTTATTAGTTTTTATTGTTTTCATTGCTGTTTAGAATACTGTTTTCGTGGTTTTCTTAAATTTTTGCATTGTTGTCTATATTAATGTTCTTTTTAGAGTTTTTATTAGTTTTTTTTGTTTGTTTTCATTGCTGTTTGGATTGCTGTTTATATTGTTTTCTGGGGTCACTGTAGTCAAGAGGTTAAGGCACTCGCGTCTCACAGTGATAAACGGAAACGGTGGGCAATCGAATCCCGCCAGTTTCAAACGACCCTTGGTCTCACGGGAGGTAATACCAGAGTGCCTGCATCCTGAGTTACCTCCAGTCGTCTCGATCAATAGTCTCGCCACTGATCCAAGGTAACTCGGGACAAGAGAGTGAGATTGACGACCAGCGCATTCTCTTCTTCACTATATATCAAATACAGCGCAATTTCACATTATTAAGGCAAAACCATCTTATGTTGTGATCATCATCGCTTGCGTTGGGCAATAACGTATATTGTTTTCAGCACGTTAAATACTGTTTTATTACTGTTTTTAATTACTGTTTTAAATAGTTCTTTTTATTGTTTCACTATTGTTCTTATTATTGTTCTTATTATTGTTTTCATTACTGCATTTATTTCTGTTCTTCTAACTATTTTTAATTACCATTTGAATTTTGGTTTTAATGCGCGTTCTTATTACTGTTTCTAATTACTATTCTTGTTACTGTTTCTAATTACTATTTTAATTTATGCTTTCATTAGTTGTCTTTATTTATTGTTTTATTACTGTTTTTAATTACCATTTTAATTGCAGTTTTAATGGATGTTCGTATTGCATTCTTTTCTGTTTTATTACTGTTTTTAATTACTTTTTAATTATTGTTTTAAATTACTGTTCTTATTACAGTTTTTTTTCTGTTTTTAATAACAGTTTCTGACTGTTTTTATTTTACATTTTATTACATTTTTTTTTACAGTTTTTAGTTTAAAGTTTTTACTACACTTTTTAATATTGTAACTACTGTTTTTTTTTACTTTTTCATTACTGTTATTGTTACTGTTTAAAATACTGTTTTGTTTATTTTTAAATCAGTTTTCATTACTGTATTTATTACTGTCATGTGTAAGGAAAGCCTGCATAGGGCAAAATAGTAAAAAACTCGCGTCTCCCTTGTACAATCCCGTTATCGGCATCCTCATTTGACACAGCCGTAAATAGCTTGCACATATGTTCATATGTATCACTCCAACTCGATGAATTCACCGTTATGACCGACATATCTCAGTTATCCATCTTTGTAGGACGGTCTTCGGCGACATTTACTGCGAAAGAGAAGACCATAAAAATGATTCAATTGGAAGGCTACAGTACAGGTGAGGACATTTAGAGATTGTTGTTGTTGTTGTTTAATGTCCACAACGAATACGTTTACTCTTTCGTGCGCCCTGAAAAGGGCGTTACGTGGCAGGTTGTGGTAGCTTTCCTCATATCCCGAGCGTGCTGATGAAGGTGGGCCGTCGTCTTCGAGGCGGTTGTGCTATGCTTGGCTTCATCTGCGTGACGCTCACTACTACGGGGATCACGTCGATCCCCATCAATCGGGCATCCTGATTGCCTGAAAACAGCTGTTTCCAGGGAACGCTACATGGAGGAGAGATAGTGGTCTTGGTCAATATATTTTGCCTCACCAGGAAGTGACGTCCCGGTCAGTATATT
Organism: Ariolimax columbianus; assembly: GCA_036924085.1. Lineage (NCBI taxonomy): Eukaryota > Metazoa > Mollusca > Gastropoda > Stylommatophora > Arionidae > Ariolimax > Ariolimax columbianus. Next base: position 119,283,736 of record JAVGWX010000003.1, read on the forward strand.
TTGCCTCATCATGAAGTGACGGCCTGGCCAGTATGTTTTGCCTGACTTGGCTAGTGTCTCAGTTCCCCACATTTATAGATCACAAAATCTATATCTCGTTAGAATATACAGTTACAAAAACTTAAGGATACTACTACTGATGGCGCTCCAGCTTTTACTGATGTCAGCATTACTAGACATCATTACCTTATTCCGTAAGGACTAAATGTTCCCGTACGTTCTATTGTATCAATGTATTATTCACCAAATCATTGTGCGGAAAAATATTTATATTTCAACGAAGTAATGAACCTTGTTGTTCAAATAATTAATAAAGATTACTTTTGTTTTTAAAAATGGTTACTTGTTCAATGTCCTGACAGATGAGATGAAATGCCAGTCTTGAGATCTGTTCCATCAGAAAACGTTGGTTGAGTGAAGGACACGTTCTCCGTTGTTTCAATGAACTGCTACCTGCACTTGTCGAGTTTTTCAAAGAAAATCATGAAAACAACACAGAGCTTGAATATTGAATCTGGCTGCGAGAAAATGCCTTTCTTGTGGGCAGCACAGACACATTTAACCAACTGAGTCTTCAACTTTTGGATCGAGACAAAAATTTGCGAGAACTATTATCCTGCATCGATGCATTTACTTGCATTCTGGAAGAATGACCTTAGTCGAAGAGAAGAAAAACATTTTGCCGTTGAACGAAAGGCTGGAAAAAAAGATGGAAATTGTGAGACCTACGAATGGGAAAATCATGTTCAAATACTTTCGAGTTTGCAAGAACAGTTTTAACAGAGATTTAACGATTTGAAAAAAAGTTGAGCTGTGTATCTAATTTATTTCAGCTCTTTTTATGAGTTTTGACATTGATAAACTATCGGTATCATTAGAAGTTTTTATAAGCTTGGTCCTTCACCAGCAACAGAATGTCGATGTCAAGTGACGCTGAAGAGGATGCCACAACTACAGAATGTGTATGGACTTTTGTCTTAACATAAACGTATCTCATTTTATTTCGAATAACCCTCGAACTGTAGGCATAACTTCTTTTCTACTTAACTTTGTGAGTCTTTGTTTTCCATAATGAACATGGTTACAAACAAATACAGAGACAGACTGACAGACAACCTTCTGGATAACTTCCTTCGAATGGAATTAGCCAATTAATCACAAAAATTTTAATCACATTGTGGAGGAAAATTAATACAATTAATCTCAAGATGTTACCTTTTAAGTTATTATTGTTACATTAAATTTGTTTCACTTATGATCACTATTAGATCTAGAATCACAATGTTTTCAAACTTCTTGCGTGTGTATAATTTATTGCAGTATGTTACGTTATCATTGTGAAATTGATGTTCTAATTACTTGTCTTCATGTACACTATATATTTGTTCAAGTTCTAAATCATGCCAATACGTGGAATGATAAAAATGTTGTATGTTGGTATGTAGCTCGCCAAAGTATTTTAAACAAAAAAGTAGCACACATAAGTATTGAATTTGGCGACTCCTTGTAGAAAAAATCCGATCACATTTTGAATAACAGACATCCATCTATCTTTTGTAGGAGTTTTGTTAGGTTCACATAGAGCACGAGCGATGTCTAATGTGATTCATTGACATTTCCAGTGATTGGCTTTCGTAAATTTGCCATTCACAGTTTTTGTTACCCCAGCATACGACCATCACTGTTTCTCTTCATCTACTTTACGCATTTTAAGTATTTCCCACTCCCACATATGATCTTTCCGTATTTCGCTACTTGATACTTTGACTTTTGCCTCTCACACGTATGCCCTTCACTTTTGTATACTCATACATATGACATTCTCCGTTTCCCTCCATTCATTTACACGCGTCATATTTTTCCACTTCAACGTATGACCTTTACTGTTTTTAAACTCATAAACATGACCTTCACCATTTCTTTCTAATCACATATGACCTTCACAATTTTACTTCTTAAACTTAGACCTTTCAGTGGTTACATCCAATCACATATGACCTTCACCGTTTCCCTCTACGAAGTTACGACGCTGGCTATTTTATCTATCCTTCACTTCCCCACCCCCTACCACCACATACACACACTCAACACACACACACACACACACACACATACAAACACACACACATACAAACACACACATACACACAGACACAAGTAATACATTTGTAAGTGTCTCGCGTTGAGCCTGATAATGAAGTTGCGATACGAAAATGAAAGAGTAACATTTATCTAATAACGTCTAAATCAAATACATGTACAATTAAAAGTGTGTGAATGTTCTTGTAGATATATTTAAAGCTTTCATAGGTCCCTTTAAAGATGTTCCAAGCTCCATATTATTTCCTTGATAAAACAAACGAATATATTACGCACTTACACATTTTAACAGAATATTCAATGAAATATAATACACGAAATACCCTCACATGTTTAATTTTAACGAAACCTCACCAAAAAAAAAACAGAAAAAAAGAGCGTATTATCTCAAGGAAAACAATTAATAATAATAACAGTAATATGTATGATGTGCTTGAACAAATATAATTGTAAATTTTTACACAATATACAATTTCCTATATCAGATTGCATGCTAACTTTCAGTTAAAATGGCCGTAGGAAATGGTATGACAGACTTATTACAGCGACGGCTATCGCGTGATAAAGAAATCTTGCTTTTGATATTCGGGGCTCAAAGCAGATGAAGAGTACGCCTTCGTTTTTGTTCGAACCGCCGTCATTTATGGTTTTTGTCCATGCTTGGTAACCACATCTCAGTAGTTTATGTTTTTATGTCATGCCTGTATGATGGATATATATGTATGTTTGTATGTATGTATGTATGTGTGGGTGTATGTGTGTGTCGGTGAGTGGAATTTGTTGGGTGGGGGTTTGGGCGGGTGGTTTTTCTGGGCGAAGGTTGATGGAAATTGAGTGTGGATGTGTGTGTGTGTGCGTACGTACGTGCGCGTGAGTGCGTACGAGCGTGTGCTTGCATGAGTGCTTGTTTGTGTGTTTGTGTGTGTGTGTGTGTCTGTGTGTGTTTATGGGGGTCGCTTTGATCGAGAGGAAAGCCTCACGACTATCAAAGCGATGAACTGAAACGGTGGTCGATCGAATCTTGCAAATTTCAAGCGAATACCTGGTCTCAAGGGAGGTACAACCAGTAAGCCTGTATCCTGATGCACCTCCAGTTGTTTTGACTTATGTCTTGCCACTGGTCCAAGGTAGCACGGGACCAGAGAGTGAGGTTGATGACCAGCACAGTTTATTCATTTCTATAACCCAAACCAAGAATTGCACCACGGCCTCACAGAGAGCATGTCGTAAGAGGCGACCAACTGTGTGACGTGGCATAAAACCGGCATGGTTAGGTGGTTTGTTAAAAGCGACATATATGGCACCTAACAGGCTGCAGAACTACTTTGATCTAGTCTATTAAGATGGTCTCGAACATCGGTTAACCACCCTCCTTAAGCGCTTGTCTCAACGCGACGGAGTAATAATCTGCTTGAGCCTAGCCCGCTAAGCAGGAACCCTTTCTCCCGGCTACATCCAGCTCATACCCGAGCTGGGACTTGCATAGGAGCACCTGTAGGACTCTTTAGAAGTACAGGTCGACTAAGGCCTAAGGACTAAGGATAATCTAAACACAGTGCAAGTGACATTATTAAGACACAAACGTCTGATGATGTGACCATCATTGCTTACAATGAGAAACTAACTGTGTGTGTGTGTGGGTGTACATGTGTACGTGTGTGTGTTTGTGTGTGTGAATGTATATATGACCATGGTTGTTACTGAAACTCTTACACCTTCGTCTATCCAGTACATCGTGCTGAATGTGGTGACTGCACGAATCTCGCGATCTACTAATATTGTATTCTGACAGTTCCGAAGCATTTTTGTTTAGTTTCTTACGAAGCGTGTGTGTTCCGTCATATTGCCTTTCTATCTTTGACCTTCAGATTCGTTGACTGTTCTAGCATTCTTAACCGGCATGATGTATGCCTCCATCCTTACTTGGGAAAGTACAGAACGGATGGCTATGGCATGAGAGGCGAACATATAAACCACTCTGACTTATTGGATTTTGAGTAAACATACAATCTGGGGACATGCTGGGGTTTCCGGGGATGATAGAACTGACATCATGTTTAGGTGTGGTGGCATTACATATGAGTAGAGCTGGCATTATGTTTAGGTGTGGTGGCATTGGATATCAGTAGAGCTGACATCATGTTTAGGTGTGGTGGCATTAGATATTAGTAGAGCTGGCATCATGTCTAGGTGTGGTGGCATTACATATGAGTAGAGCTGGCATTATGTTTAGGTGTGGTGGCATTGGATATGAGTAGAGCTGACATCATGTTTAGGTGTGGTGGCATTAGATATTAGTAGAGCTGGCATCATGTTTAGATGTGGTGGCATTAGATATGAGAAGACCTGGCATTATGTTTAGGTGTGGTGACATTAGCTAAGGATAGAGCTGGCATAATGCTTAGGTTTGGTGGCATTAGATATGTAGAGCTGGCATTATGTTTAGGAATGGTGATATTAGCTATGGATAGAGCTGACATGTTTAGGTGTGGTGAAATTGGCAATGGGTTGATCTGGAATCCTATCTTTAGATGTAGTGACATTGGACAGAAATGAATGTTTTAAGTGGATCAACAAGCATCTCTTAAATAAAGACACTGCAATCGAAGAACTAAGTTTGTAAATCTTTCGTGAGCCCAGCAGAAAGGGACAGACGAAGGAATGTGTACAGTTAGTTAGTTAGTTAGTTGTCCATCGCAAGCGAAGATGGTGACAACGTCAGACATGTTTATTCAGATGTGATTGCATATGACTGTACAGTCCGATCTGAACGTGACTAAATTTGTGTCGTTCTCTCAAACTTTCTCTCATCGTTCGTTTCGCTACCTTAGTCATTATATCTGACTAATAAAACTGTCATTTAAACGCACACTTTCTCTCTCTCTCTCTCTCTCTCTCTCTCTCTCTCTCTCACTCTTTCTCTCTCGCTCTCACTCTCTCTCTTGCTCTCTCTCTCTCTCTCTCTCTCTCTCTCAACACCCACTAACCATCTTTCTTACTCTATCAGCTATCCTTTTTTCTCTTAACTATGTGTATATTCCTCATGCCCTCACTTCTGCTTGCTCTTCAGACTTTCACATCCTCACACATACACACTGTAAAGTTAGCGCCCCACTTGTCACAGGATCATACTCATGTAAGTGTGGCTACAGGACATTGATGTCACCTAGAATACGGCTGACAGAATTGTCTGAAAATGAACTTTCGACTCTGTAGTGTTACACAAGATGCATGACTTAATGCTAAGCAGCTTACTTACTTCCCCTATCCAAGCACAACGTTATACAGTATGCATTCAGTATTTAGCGACATGAATTGCCTTGTCATTTGCCCCCAGCATGTCGCACATATTGCATGTTTCCGGGAGGTTGGGGCAGGTCATCAGATGGATCTGGGTCCTGTATTGCGCCACAGTCACATGTGTCATCATCTGTGTATCCCGTCATTTCATATACCTCTTGCACCATGATACACCAATTCGGAGTCTGTTCAGCGACTTCCATGTTGTGTACGGTAGATGATGTCCGGGGGCAGATTCCTTCCGAAGTTTCATTTCTCGAGCCTGCATCAATTCGGGCCATCTCTCGATATGGCGAGTTTCAGGGGTTTTCTGTATGGGCTGTGTTGATTTTAGAAAGCTATGTCTGGATTTGAGTTTGTGTTCTTCTATACCCGATGTTCAAACATTGGGTGCCCTGGGTCGTGCTTCTGTTTTTCTCTTTCTATTTCTGCTGAGACGCTTCTTCTAATCTTGGGGGGCGCTATGCCAAATATGAGATATATTTTAGCAAAGGAGGTGACATTTAGGCACCCTGATACTATCCGACGCTTTTCATTTATTGCTGTATCAACTAGTTTCGCATGGACATTTGTTTTACCAGACCAACGCAGCGTATTCAGCTACAGAAAAAACACAAGGCAAGTGAAAATATTGGAAGGACTGATGGTTGTGTCTTCCCCCCCCCCTCCCCCCTCCTCCCCTCATTGTTGTGCCGGTCAGTTTTAGGATAGTATTTCTAGCGTGTAACTTACGCTTTATTTCCTGGCAGTGCGTCTTGCGGTCTAACGTCCTGCCTAGATATTTGGGAGCCGTGCAGTATTGAAGCTCTTATCCTTGACACCTAATATGAAGTTTTCTTTGTGCTTCTCTGTTTCTGAGGTGGTAGGCACACACCTGGGTTTTACTGGGATTGATTTAAGGTGATTCTTGTGGCAATATTCTGCAAGGGCCTAAGTAAGTCAAATACCACAAATAATTATCCCCAAATTCGACCCTTTTTCTATAGTATTCTATAGTATATCTACTGTTGGTTTGTTTTATTTTGTAATCTACACTGGATGTCTGTAGAGGTCAGAAAGGGTAACAATTATTGTTGTTAAAAATGACCAAAGAATTTAGTCTCATGTAGGTGGAAAAAAACGCACAAAAAAACCCAGACAAAAATGAAATAGAAAAGCAAATGTGTGAACAAAGTAAAGACATTAATAGCAAAATCACGCGCCCGTTAATTCCGTGTAAAATATATACACCAAATAACGTAAAAGTCAGTCAGTTAAAGTGCACTGACTTCATTTAGTCGTTAAGATTCAAGAATAAGGCGTTGAGATATTTGTCTGTGTCGGTGTAGACTGTAGACGTCCGTGATTGAAATGCAGATGTACACATTATGTTTCAGTTAGTTTTAAAAAACGTTACCTCACGTGACGGAGTGAGTCATTTCCTTTAAGGTGTCTTCCCTCTAAAAGTACGGGAATTTGGCCAATAGGCACACAAATAGACTTAAATATTAGGCTCTACTATTTATTTACACACTTATTATCAGGAGCCAAGACAAGCAGGGTCAGGAGAAACAATCTGACCAAGTCACCACTTCACGTCAGGGTCAGTGGAAACAATCTGACCAAGTCACCACTTCACGCCAGGGTCAGAGGAAAATAACTGACCATCACGTCAGGGTCAGGAGAAACAATCTGACCAAGTCACCACTTCACGTCAGGGTCAGTAAAAACAATCTGAAAAAGTCACCACTTCACGCCAGGGTCAGAGGAAAATAACTGACCATCACGTCAGGGTCAGGAGAAACAATCTACCAAGTCACCACTTCACGTTAGGGTCAGTGGAAACAATCTGACCAAGTCACCACTTCACGTCAGGGTCAGTAAAAACAATCTGAAAAAGTCACCACTTCACGCCAGGGTCAGGGGAAAATAACTGACCATCACGTCAGGGTCAGGAGAAACAATCTACCAAGTCACAACTTCACATCAGGGTCAGGGGAAACAATCTGACAAGGTTACCACTTCACGTCAGGGTCAGGGGAAAAAAATCTGACCAAGTCACCACTTCACGTCAGGGTCAGGAGAAACAATCTGACCAAGTCCCCACTTCACGTCAGGGTCAGGAGAAACAATCTGACCAAGTCCCCACTTCACGTCAGGGTCAGGGAAAACAATCTGATAAAGTCACCACTTCACGTCAGGGTAAGGGAAAAAAAATTACCAAGTCACCACTTCACGTCAGGGTCAGGGGAAACAAAACGACCAAGCCCTCATTTCACGTCAGGGTCAGGGGAAACAATCTGACCAAGCCCCCACTTCACTTCAGGGTCAGGAGAAACATACTGACCAAGACGCCCACCTCTTGTCCTCGTTTTGCTCCAGGAAAAGTGGATTTGTTATACTAGTCTATTTAGCAAAGTGGGGATCGAAACTGTGATCCTCACATAATTAGCCATCGCGTTAGTCTCGTATTGTACTACACGTACAAGAGGCATGGTTCACCTTCTTCATGACGAATGGGGATAAATGTCCAGCAACTGTAACCAGTTACGACACAGGCATCGTCAGTAAAATGAAACCCCAGCAGGTGCATCGTCTATTAGGCAATGTCCGTCTTGTGCAGCTATAGAACATATATCTGGTTTGGTCTATAACATTTTAAATAGATCATTACTTACTATTTTGTTCTTAGCATTGGTGTGGCTACTTTCTACTACGACAAGTCTCTTATAAAGTAATGTGCCGCAACTTTTGTCTCTAAACCTATTTATTCACAATGTTTGAAATTCACGTACAACATATATGAGTGTTTACTTTGAATATGCTGTTTGTCTACATACTCCATGCCATGGAAATGAGGTGCTATAGAAAACTCCTAAATGTTACATATAAGGATCGTGTCGCGAACGTAGAAATACGTCAGAGATTTGAAGACGCTATTGGTCCTTTTGAAGATCAGTTCACAGCTATCAAAAGACGAAAGACGACCTGGTGCGGGCACGTCGCGAGGTCCAACGGAATTACCAACTCGATACTCTTTGGTTCCGTACCGGGACAGAGAAGGGGAGGACGTCCAAGGAAGAGATGGGTGGACAACATCACTGAGGAGTCAGGCCTTCGTCCCCGTGAGATACGACAGGCGGCGACAGACAGAGAGGGATGGCGTGGGATTTGGGAGTGTCTTCATGTGTGCCCCAACGACCTGAGGGGTTACGGGATGAACTGAACTGAATTACACACTCTCCGTCTACTTTTACGGTATTGCACCAGCGCGAAACAAGGGAATGCTAATCTTTTTGCACCAGCTTGTTTCCTGTTTACGTAGCCATGTTATTTTCACGGGTGTGGTCGGTTGTGAGACTTCGAAGAACCCATCTTTCGTTCACCTTTTTGAATATTGAAAAATTGCCATCACATCTACATTGCTGATTAAAGCTGTAAGCGACTTGACTTGGGTTGACCTTCATGAGAAATAATATCGACGCGCTGCAGCATGTTGAGGTTGGTGGCCGTGGAAGGATGCCAAACCGCGGCCGATTATACATTTACAAACCTCCACATCCTGAAGCTTTGACTTTCTTAACTTAGCCTCCAACGGTGTTCCTATCGGCTGCACAACATTCATACACTGCACAGGCACGTTTATAAATGTTCCCAACACCTTCTCGGCCATCAAAAATTAAACTACAGCTTGTTGTTTGTATCGGGTGTCACAGAGAGACGTCAACTTAACGGACTGCTACAGTAGCACTATCTGTCGGAAGACCAAGCAGCCATAATACACACGTAAGAGAGTGGACTGGACGCCCAAGTTCAACCATCAATTGAAGCATTAAATTGTTTCGATAGTAAACGACTCTGTGGTCGACCCAATCTCAAACACTGAGTACCAGAAAAAGTCTGAGAAGTAAATGTGGCCGGAGTTATGCTGAACACATCGATTCTAGCGTGCCGGTGGTAAAGAAAATATGGGCCTAAAACAAAATCCCCAATATGCGATAGCAGATGGAAACGGGATCTTTACTTTGTTTACTGCGCGTGCAACATGCATATTTTCACCTTGCTATCTTTATTCTGGGATAGGAAATATAAACGTGGAGCATTACTTTCTGAACAACTCTTGTAGTTTGAAAACATCAGCATGTGACTGTCAAGCATTCGAAATGCCACATAGTATGGATCTTGGCAGCATTGAGTACACGCTTACGTACAGAATAACTCGTGAGATAGGAGCGGGATATGCGGGAACTGTCTTTGGCAAGAACGTTTTGCGTTGACAGTCGGCCACACACGTTTCCGTCTTACATCAATTTGTTGATCCATTAAACAATTTAACAAAGTAGTTATGTCTCATTTTTTACGCTGAATGTGGCAGTAGGGGGCTTTTACTGTTTTAGGGAATTTGTGGAAATCTAAAGAAATAAATCCGCTACAAAAATTTGAATCTTCAACTCCTATGTAAAATCTGTTCTATTGTATGGGCCTGTTATGTAGGAAACAAAAACAAATACCTGTCAAGTTGTCCAGGCTTTTATCAATATATGCTTGGGCCGAATTTAGAGAATAAAATGGCGTGATTAAGTTACTAACATAGAGCTGTGGGAATGAACCGGACATATGCCAGTGTGGCTAGACGCAAAGAGTGGCCGTTGGGGATGAATAGGACGCACATTACAGAAGCCAGATGATATATTACAAGGCAATGGCTGTTATGGAATCCTCAGGGTAAGAAAAGTAATGGCATACCTTAACACTCGTGGAGAAGGAAAGTCCAGGCAAACCTTAAAATGGCAGTAAAGACGTGGGGAAGGGGAAGGGGGGGGGGGTTGGGGGGAGGGGGTAATAGGAAAGGATAGAACATTACAGGAAGATTTCGCGAGTATTTGTTGGAGACTCATGCTCCGCTTGGAAATAAAGAGTTTTAATTGTTTGATTAGTATAACAGCAAGGTGAGACACCGACCAGCAATTATCACTCGTCACAATCAACATTTGTACAAATACATTTTGAAAAAATGTACACAAGGCGAAGCTGGAAATAATATAGTAATTGCTTAGAATTATGAGAATTATCGGTTTAAAAATGATTATATTGATTTAGACAAATGTTTCCAGAGATTAATTCGAAGAGCAACAACATAACGGAAAATAGAATGACAAAAGTGGAAAGGAGGGCATTTATCACTGGAACGTCTGCAAAAAAAACCAAAACAACAACAATAAGGAAGAAGAGAACGATGCGACGGGAGACAATGTCCACTGTTATATAAAATAAACAGCATGGCAGCTCGGCGTAGAAGATAGGTCGCATTGTATGGAAACATGTGAAAACATATAGCTCGTTTTATTCACGTCTGCTCCTTCTTTCCAGACGTCCCTCACTGATCGATCCACGTTTGATGCCAAATGAAGAACACAAAAATGAATTCATAATAAAAAAATAAAAAGTTTCTATTTCTAAGAATCGACGTCACTGCACTCCGGGCATACACATAGGTGCTCAGTCTCTCTCAGCAAATGGCGCAAGGTAAAGATAGATGCTGATGGTCTCTGTAGCTCGCTGGCTGTACACTCTCTTGCTCCTACCTCGCATGCGCCCTACTCTGCTCGAACCTAGTTTGATATAAAAAATTTGCAGCCTGTGGATTGCTGCTTCAACTATTGCAGTGTCCTCATCTAAATGGAGGTCATTATTTTATTTTAAAATGATATTCCTATCCATCACTAACGTGCCGATGATGGTAGCTTGTTAAGCCTAGATGTCAACTCTCTCGTTGCCCTGAATCTCAGCTTGACCCGGACAGTAGACCTATGTAAACCCCTTGGAAGTTTGAGGCCTCAGCAGCTGCTCTCCACTCGTACCTAAACCATCCCTTCCGTACCTTCTGAAGTACGGATTACGCGTCTGCCACGATGGCTGCCCTTGTTATAGAAGTCTCAGATAACTGTCTCAGTGCTGAGGTCACTGCTTCCATCTCCATTCTGAAACTGGAGGTTGTTGACATGTATGCCCTACTGTACTCGGCAACGACCTGTTCTCTCATTCTAGCCGAGAAGCCCCAGCCTGATGTCCTGCTGCACAGCACTGGTCTATCGGTGTATATGAAGCTATCACTATACTGCGTGTTCTTTATCAGTTGATTCACCTCATACTCTGCTCTCCCGCTGCCCCATTCTCTGCATTCCTTCCCTAAGGTTATGATGACTCTCTACTACCATATCATTCTATCCCCAGCGCGGACACATTCTCCCCCCTTGGCTATTATCTCAATCTGGGGTGACATGTCCGATTGTTTTCTCTGTCTGTGCCATACATTAACGCACAAACAAAAACAAAAAAAAAAAAAAAAAAAAAAAAAAAAGGAAGCAAAGATAGCATTCATATTTTTATTTTCAGACAAACTAAATAAAGCAAATAACAATCAACGGAAATTGTTAGAGGTATACACAAGATGTGACACGTCCTGAAGAGCAGAAGAAAATAAAGAAAACTTCGATACAATAACTAAAAAGAGGCCACATAGACACTAACTTGAGCACCACACAAGCGCTGGGGTTTTTTCCACACACAAAAGAAAATAATGCATTATAAGGTACGAACCGATGTTGAATAGAAGTGATAGGTAAAGGTAATCACATAGTCGGAGATAATGTTAGAGACTGTATTTTATTAAATCTGAGGGTTATTTTTTCTCAGGAGGATGTCCAGTTGATATCTTTGTGTAATTGTCTTCCATAACTGTACGTCATGTACACATTTGAAGCTGGGTCGACTGAAGCATGCAGAGACCAGGAGTCAAACCTTCTCTCTTTGCTGCAGGAGACATTCACACTAACAGCTCTACCACTCAGACAATCAGTGAACAAAAAAGTAAAGGACGTGTTCAAATGAATATGAGAAGAGCTGTGACGTCATGAAAAGATGACATTTGGAAATAAAGCAATATAGGATAAAGGAGTCAAATGGAAGACAATACAATGGAATTGGACGACATAAGTGTACCCTCATCCACAATAATGATAAACGAAAATAAGTTTATAGAAATAAGGGAAATATAGTTTAGAGGAGAGAAAAGTTACCCAAGCTAACACTAAGAATGTTTGTTCGTGACAGTGATCAGAATACAAGTATTTATCTGCTCTTGGAAACAAATGTAACGAATAACAGAAAAGAAAGTGAAGAAATAGACAGAGAAGAGTTGAGGGATACCTTAGATGAGGTTTCAAATTAGCCTAACCTTTCGTCATTCTTCTTCTTAGGCGTTCGGCCTGACAAAGGCACTGTGACGTTGTATCATAGTTTAGATATCTATGTTCTTCGGCCCGACACATCCAATTTCAGCTGCCTGGGGGTGGTGGTGAGGGGAGGAGGGGTTGATAACCAAGTTTGCCTTCCAGCTGCTACCCCTATTCTCTTAGCCAGACCACACTAATGCGGCCTGTTTCTTGGAGATGGAAGCTGTGGGTCCGCTGGGGTTCGCTGACTCGGATGCAAGCAACCAGTTTTGAGTCGCTTGCTATTGCCAATTCATTCACTCTTGCATCCTCGGCTCATTTTCATCATTCAACAATTGCGCATATGTCTGATCAGACATATTTATAGACTGAACAACTTTCCAACCTTCCTATAATCAAGCACAGATTAGGCCTGACGTGTCTGTGTGGCAGGTAGACAGACACGCAACACACAGTGGCAGTTTCAATTAAGGAACGTGGAAGGGTAGGGAACATGTGGAAACTTCGAGGTAACGAGTTGTAAACAAAGAGTGTTTTTTTTTTGTGACAACGATCACAAGACAAGTATTTTACTGCCTCGGAAATATATAGGCCTATAACGAATAGAAAACAAAGTGAAGTAATGGAGAACTCAGAAAATGGAACGTCTTTCCTGATGACGAAAGCGCCTTGCCACAAGAGAAAGATAAGTTAAGCGACACCTAGCCAAACTAGTGTCAAGCTAACCTTTATTCTGCCTATATTCGATGCTTATTACATATTCTGTGAAGTACATTGTCTCTCGAGACTGACAGGATGCCAATCATTTCATACTTGCAATTGTTGATTGACAAAAGCTAGGCTTGTTTGACATCATTTTTAAGGTGTCTCGCTGGCCTTGTACCTTAACTTATCTCTCTCCGGTGGTGATTTTCGCGCCTGCCAGTTACCTTATTTTCTTGTCTGTTGTTCAAGAACAGATAAATGTTTGTCTTCTGATCGTTGTCTCGAATAAACATTCTTTGTTTACAACTCGCTGCCTCAATGTTTCCACATGTTCCATCTAGCAACACATAAACTCCTATCCACATGCACACATACGCACAAACTAATGAACGAACTATTCTATCACACTGGTACGCATGCGCGCACGCTAACACAGGAACGCATTTGCAACAATACTTAAAATAAAATAAAAGAAAGAAAAGCAAGCGACGGGAGATAATCGTAAATATAGATATCAGAATAACACAGTATCTTCCCTTACATCAAAATATGATGTAAAAGTGAACGGTTATTTATGAAACTCTCTCCGTCTGTATTTGTTTTTTCGCTGTAGTTTTCTTTGTCTTTTCTCTTCCTCAGTAACTCTATGCCCCCCTCTCTATCTCTGTCTCTCTATCTCTATTTCTCTCTCTTTCTCTCTCAATCTCTCTCTCTCTAGTGTGGCCTTCCACCCTCAACTTCATTGTTCCCATAGTCTGTCCTTATCTGAAATACCACGAGAAGTACATCAGTACCACATTTAATATTGTGGTATTTTTTTTAGTACAAACAATTGTATTGGTTTCCCCAGACACGGTTAATTTCATAAGGCGTAAACATATTTGATATGAAATATCAGATATATACAAACACATTCTCCAATTATGATAATACAGGTCCGATTGGGTAAGATAGAATAACAATACCTTCAAGGCATGTCGCATGATATGACTAAAGAGTGTGTAGTGTAATGTCGGATACAACGTCCTGCATGGTTTGACTAAGGAGTGTTAGGTGTGGGGTTGGATACAACATCCTCTAAGGTACAACTAAAGAGTGTTATGTGTGGGGTTGGATACAACATCCTCTAAGGTATAACTAAAGAGTGTTAGGTGTGGGGTTGGATACAACATCCTCTAAGGTAAGATAGAGAGTGTTAGGTGTGGGGTTGGATACAACATCCTCTAAGGTACAACTAAAGAGTGTTAGGTGTGGGGTTGGATACAACATCCTCTAAGGTACAACTAAAGAGTGTTAGGTGTGGGGTCGGAAACAACATCCTGTAAGGTACAACTAAAGAGTGTTAGGTGTGGGGTTGGATTCAACATCCTGTAAGGTACAACTAAAGAGCGTTAGGGGTGGGGTTGGATACAACATCCTGTAAGGTACAACTTAAGAGCGTTAGGTGTGGGGTTGGATACAACGTCCTGTAAGGTACAACTAAAGAGCTTTAGATGTGGGGTTGGATACAACATCCTGTAAGGTACAACTAAAGAGCGTTAGGTGTGTGGTTGGATACAACATCCTGTAATGTACAACTAAAGAGCGTTAGGTGTGCAGTCAGAAACAACATCCTGTAGATATTATAAGGCCATTAAAAATCCACAAAAATGGCCTCGGAAGACAAAAGTAGAATATGTCGTAGAAAAACTGTCTTTGAACAATGAAGTATACATCTACCGTTATGTAATATAAGTTTGACTAATGTTTTAAGGCCTTCTTAAACATGTGTGCCAAAAATGTGTACACGTGCAGGCTTCGTTAGGCGAGTTATTGATTTGTTACTCACAGTCGACTTTCTTATCCACCCCACCCCCCTCCCCCTCCCTCATACAAGCCGTCTCTCCCCATCAAAAACTGAACGCATGTTCTACGCGTTGATTCATCCGATTCATTTCAAGGTGGGCCGATGCATTCTTACGTTTCACACTTAGGTAAAATAAAAAATACATATTATATCACTTTCTTCTTTTTATATTGTATGTAACATTCGTCACTCAAGTAATTCCTCTCATTTAATGTTGCATGTAACATTCGTCACTCAAGTAATTCCTCTCATTTAATGTTGCATGTAACATTCGTCACTCAAGTAATTCCTCTCATTTAATGTTGCATGTAACATTCGTCACTCAAGTAATTCCTCTCATTTAATGTTGCATGTAACTTTCGCCACTCAAGTAATTCCTCTCATTTAATGTTGCATGTAACTTTCGCCACTCAAGTAATTCCTCTCATTTAATGTTGCATGTAAATTTCGCCACTCAAGTAATTCCTCTCATTCAATGTTGCATGTAACTTTCGCCACTCAAGTCCTTTTCATGATTTCACCTTTACTGTTCCTTTTTTCACTCGTCATTCTTCTCATTTCAACTTAGGTGTAACTTTCAAATTGCTCTTCTCTATTAATCCTGTATATAACTTTCACTATATCAAATCCTTATTCTCTATTAATCCTGTATATAACTTTCACTATATCAAATCCTTCTTCTCTATTAATCCTGTATATAACTTTCACTATATAGAATCCTTATTCTCTATTAATCCTGTATATAACTTTCACTATATCAAATCCTTCTTCTCTATTAATCCTGTATATAACTTTCACTATATCAAATCCTTATTCTCTATTAATCCTGTATATAACTTTCACTATATCAAATCCTTCTTCTCTATTAATCCTGTATATAACTTTCACTATATCAAATCCTTATTCTCTATTAATCCTGTATATAACTTTCACTATATCAAATCCTTCTTCTCTATTAATCCTGTATATAACTTTCACTATATCAAATCCTTCTTCTCTATTAATCCTGTATATAACTTGGACTATATCAAATCCTTCTTCTCTATTAATCCTGTATATAACTTGGACTATATCAAATCCTTCTTCTCTATTAATCCTGTATATAACTTTCACTATATCAAATCCTTCTTCTCTATTAATCCTGTATATAACTTTCACTATATCAAATCCTTCTTCTCTATTAATCCTGTATATAACTTGGACTATATCAAATCCTTCTTCTCTATTAATCCTGTATATAACTTGGACTATATCAAATCCTTCTTCTCTATTAATCCTGTATATAACTTGGACTATATCAAATCCTTCTTTTCTATTAATCCTGTATATAACTTGGACTATATCAAATCCTTCTTCTCTATTAATCCTGTATTTAACTTTCACTATATCAAATCCTTCTTCTCTATTAATCCTGTATATAACTTGGACTATATCAAATCCTTCTTCTCTATTAATCCTGTATATAACTTGGACTATATCAAATCCTTCTTCTCTATTAATCCTGTATATAACTTGGACTATATCAAATCCTTCTTCTCTATTAATCCTGTATATAACTTTCACTATATCAAATCCTTCGTCTCTATTAATCCTGTATATAACTTTCACTATATCAAATCCTTCTTCTCTTTAATCATGTATATAACTTTTACTATATCAAATCCTTCTTCTCTATAAACATGTATGTAACTTACACCGGACAAATTGCTCTTCTCTGTTAATCCAGCATATAACCTACACCAGATCAAATGTAGCTTTTACCATATCAAATCCTATTCTTTGATAATGTTCATCGTAACTTGTATTTTCGTACTGTTCTGAGAGAACGGAGTAGCCTGAACAGTCTATTAAAAGTTATTGGAATTTCTACAGGAAAATATCCCCAAAGAAAAGATAAGAACTGTTAACAATAATCTTTTACTTTTTTCACTTAATGATCACATGTTCAATAATCTTTTTCTTCATTATGTGCGTTTTAAAATGCAGTTTTATGTTGTTTTTCCCAGTGGTTTCCGTTAGTAATGCGAAAGGTAGGTTCATTCCTTCTTCATAGTTTTTCCTGACAAAATCATTTTTCTTAAATCTAGGAATTTGGAGTTAAGTAGCGCACCATCTCACAAGGATTTGTTTTACCTGTTACTTAATTTGTTAGTCCTTCATTGTGTATAGCGTAATAAAACTATTTTATGAAATGCTAATTGTATAATCCCTTTTAGACCGGGATTAACTTTACATCAAACATTTACAGTGCACAGTTTTGTCATTTTGGGCAGAACATGTAAATTACTCTTATGCTGCCAGTAATACATTAAAAGTAGAAGGCAGCAACAAAAAATATATCGCTTTTGTTTACTTTGAAGGTTTGCCTATCTTTTGTACGTGCTCTGTCAACATATTTCATATTTAAACTCATATCAGAATATGAGCTCAACTTGAAGTTCACTTTAATATCAGTAGGACATTGTTTTCTATGGTAAATCTAAACTAACGATACACTTGGCTTTGTTTCCTTTTGAACAAATGGTAATGCTTTGAGGGGTTGTGATAAAGGAACTAAGAATTCTTGCAAACAGACATCAACTGTTGTTGCGGTTTAAACATGAAAAACAGTTGGGCTAGAAAAGTGGGAAGTAATGTCATAAACGCATGACGACAGCAAGAAATTGTTGGGATTATGTCCCCTTTTAATTGTGTTTGCATAAACTGGTTCGAACGAAGATTTAAAATCTGAATGATTTCAGTGAGATAGTTGGATGGTACAATACTTGTGGATCCAGGGAGGAAAAAACTTTGCCTTCCTTCAGCCTTTCAAACATGGTGTGAAAATGGTGTTAGTATTCTCATTACGTGAAACTAATAACTGCATAATTCACCACTATATTTACAAATACTTCCTGCGAGGGGCCAGTTGCAGCGATAGCAATATGCCTCTCAGGATCGAAAACGAGAAAAGAAGAGAAGAGAAATAGGAAAGATAGAAGATATATCCCTGGACCAATAATAATGATAGGAAATGTGATAGTCTAAGTTGTCATTTTGTAAGCAACATCACTGCATGAATGGTTTCCTAAAGTGTGATTGTACGTGTGTACCCCCATGTGTATGTTTATGTGTTTATGTGTATGTGTGTGTGTGTGTGTATGTGTGTGGGAAAGAGATAAGAATACGTCCACATCCACACTGACGGCATACTAAGGTAGACTTAAAGTATAGTTTGATCTCTAGAGTGAAAGACTGACCAACCTACGTCATTAACATATCCATAAGCTTACTGAATTTGAGGTAACCTTCCTGGCCTGACACAAAACTCTAAAAATTATACATAAACCATACATATCACGATACCCATAGAAAGAAAACCCTACATATCATCATCACACCTTTAAAAACAAAAATCTCTACATATCACCATCATACTTCTAGAACCAAATTCCAAAAGATCATCTCACCTCTAGAACCAAAAATCTACATATCATCATACCTCTAGAAACAAAACCATACAGATCATCATACCGCTTGAATCAAAACCATACAGATCATTATACCGCTTGAATCAAAACCATACATATCATCATACCGCTTGAACCAAAACCATACAGATCATCATACCGCTTGAACCAAAACCATACAGATAATTATACCTCTTGAATCAAAACAATACATATCATTATATCTTTAGAAACAAAATTCAGCATGAAATGTAATAACAATAATAGTTGCCCATCGCAAACGAAAATCGCGACAACTGAGACTATTGCTGCGAAATGTGTTCTCCTATAGCTGTAAAGACCAATCCTAGAGCGGCATACGCTGCAATATTCAGGACATACATGTGGCGAGGTGGCTTTGGAAATGTCGAGTCGATATCCTCTCTAATGAGAGTACTGCCTAGCTAGGTGAAGCTAGCGACCGTCTGGAGACATTGGTTCTGTACATTAATGTTAGGCTGGATGTACGGCTCCCCAAGGACAAAAAAGGCAAAAAATCAGATCCAGTAAATTATAGACCGGTGAGGTTAACGAGCATAGTCTGTAAATTGTTAGAGTCAATATTCAAAGAAAACATTGTAATGCATTTAGACAAATTTAATCTAATTAGAAATAGTCAGCATGAGTTTAATAGAGGGCGATCATGCTTAACAAATCTATTAGAATTCATGGAGGAGGTTACTAAAATCACAGATAAAGGGGAGCCAGTGGACGTTATTTATCTAGACTTTGCAAAGGCCTTTGATAGAGTACCTCATCTAAGATTATTTCGAAAGTTAAAATCACATGGAATAGGTGTGGAAGTTGCCAAATTGATTGAAAATTGGTTAACAGGAAAAAGGCAGAGGGTGGGCATAAATAAGGAGTACTCTGAGTGGTGTGAAGTGAAAAGTGGTGTGCCACAGGGCTCGGTTTTGGTACCAATTTTGTTCTTGATATATATAAATGATTTGGACATTGATATGGGATCCATGATTGCAAAATTTGCTGATGACACAAAACTATGCAGTAGTGTCTCATCTAAAGCAGAAGTGGATATATTGATGTCGGATTTAGATAAAATTCGAGAATGGTCTATAAGCTGGCAAAGTGAGTTTAATGTAGATAAATGTACAGTCATCCACATGGGTAGATCCAATATGGAACATAATTACAGAATGGGAGAAAACAATATTAGAAAGATAGATAAGGAAAGGGACCTAGGGGTTATAATATATCATACAGGAAAGGTGAGTGAGCAAGTTAAAGTAGCAGTGAAAAAGGCAAATGCAATGTTAGGTATGATAAAAAGAATTATTAAACATAGGAGGAAGGAAGTGGTCGTCAAACTGTATAAAGCTTTAGTTAGACCTAGATTGGAGTACTGTGTGTACAGGTGTGGAGTCCTTATCATAGAGGGGATATAAACATGCTGGAAAGAATACAAAAAAGAGCGACAAAGATGATAGTGGGATTCCAGAATTACAGTTATGAGGAACGACTCAGAAAAACCTGCCTACAGTGTCTCGAAGAGAGAAGAATTCGTGGTGACTTAATACAGGTTTATAAGATGATCAGAGGAATGGATAAATTAGACTATAACAAGTTTTTAAAAATACAGCCACCCACAATAACACGAGGGCATAGCTACAAGCTGACTAAAGAGAGGTCCAGATTAGATATTAGGAAATATTTTTTTAGTCAGAGAGTGGTGTCTGCTTGGAATGCATTGCCAGGGGAGGTGGTGGAGGCAGGGACAGTTAATGCATTTAAGAATAAACTGGATGCGCATAGCTTTTAGAGCAAGGTGATGTAAATGAAACTGCAGGGTCTTCTAAACCAGTATAAAGACGTTAAGTTAAGTTAAGGATGGAAGAGTACCTCCGTTTTCCTAGTGCTGATCGTAAGACCAAAGTTACTGGACACCGCCGAAAACTCCGACATGATATACCACACATATTTTTCTGAGCAACAAGTGTTGAAAGCGCAATCGTCCGCAAACAGGAGATTCAAGATCGTGGCTTCATTCACCTTGGTGCAAGATTTCAGGCCCCTCAGAATGAACAGTTTTGATCCTGCGTCCTGTACCTGATATTAATGCTAATAGCAGCGCCATGTACAGCATCAGTGAGCATTGCTGCAACAACCATGCTAAAGAGATTTGGTGAAAGAACACATGACACCAGTGGAGACTGGAAAGGCTGCAGACAATTCTTCATCATGTAGTACAACGAGCCAGAATGCCGTCATGACATTTTGCGTACAATCACATTGAATTTGCAGGGCAGCCATCTTCGCCATAAATATCAAGAGTCCATCCCCATTGATGGTGTCAAAAGCTTTCTTCAGATCGACACAAATTCTGTCTTAGTTTTAGTCTTAGTCTTAGTCTTACTCGACCTATACTTCTACAGTGGCATTCGCCCCTGTGCAGGTCCCATCTCTGCTGTGAGCTGGATGTATCCAGGAGGATGATTTCCTACTTAGCGGGCACCTTATTACTCCACTATGGTGGTTAACTGGTGTGCGAGTCCATCTTAATAAACTCAAACTCTAGAGAAAAGTAGACCTGCAGACTGTTAGGCGCCATCTATGCTGCTCTAAACAGACCACCTAACCATGGCTGGTGTTATGCCATGTCACACAGTTAGTCACCTTCTACGACATGCACTATGTAGGTCGGTGGTGCTATTCTTGTCCTTGTCATACACATAGACCCCGGCAAACCACTCGGGTTAGTACAAATTTTGTGCGTCACAATTCTGTTCTAGACATTTCCTTTGCAGTTGACGTGCTGCATATATCAACCGTCCCGTGACCCGTACGAGAACTACGCTGACTCTTAGAGAGAAAACCCTGCTCAAGATATTCACTGAAGCGGCTCAGAAGGACTCGGCCCATAATTTTGTCTGCAACTGACGGCAGGGAGATACCAATGTGATTGTCGCATGTTGGCGTTGCCATTTTGCTTGTACAGGTGTACAATTGTAGAATTGTCCATCTCCCGTAGAACTGTCTCGGCTTTCCAAAAACAACGACAGAGTGTAGTCATTTCTCGTTGAAGAACAGAACTCCTTGCTTGACAAATCTCTGCCAGGATGGAATTAGAACCGGGAGCCTTGCCTTTGGACATCAAGTTGATAGATTTCCTAACCTCTGCCTCGGTAGGCTCAAGCTCGTCCCAGGTTAATAGTAGTCTGTGACATGTTAGCTATTCCTTGTGCACTGATGATGGACGAGCAGTTGAGAATTGCGTCAAAATAGTGAACTTTCTTTTACGGGGATCATACATTGAAGAAGTACAATGTTTTAAGACAGTAGTCACGTCAAATTGGTGGGAACCGAATGCTGGAACTTACTAATGTTTGTGATCTATATCAATTAATTAATCAACAAAATAAAATCCCATTACTCTACTTGTTGATGCGAAGGTCCCACTTTACATTTGGATTACCCTGAGTAGTATTTAAGAAAGTCTGATTTAAGACATAATGAGGTTGCCAGTTGTACCTATACACAACATTTGATAGTCGCATCCTACGAAACGCAGAAAAGAAAACCGTGATCCTATTCTCTTTGCATCAAAAATAATTTTTTTTACAAATGCCTAACATTATTATTTGATGATGACAGTTTCGAGTGGTTATTACACGTCTTGTTTTACGTTTCTTTGCATGTTTTGTTCGTCGTAGTATTTATCTCAGGCTGTAATTGCTTGTCTGATTATCACAAAAGGTGATGTCACTTTCCTGACATATATCATTGCGCGTGGCATGCATCCTAACATATATTTAATTCTTTATGGTCGTTCATCTCTAACAGTTCATCTTACACCCCACATTGACAATGAGAGTGGTTAGAGCTTATGTCTCCCCCTCCAAAAGATCCAAGTTCGATATCTGTTCCTGGCATGCACATATGCACTCAGCCGTTGTATGGGTATATGACACAGTTATGGAAGGAACAACAGCATGTAAGGGAACTAGTATCCCTACATCAGGGCACGAAACATTCCAGGCTCCATGTCGTCATGGCGTCTAGAAACAATGATGTGGCGCTTAACATTTCAGGACGAGTGTCGTATTTACTCGCTCAATGCCCTCCATCGCGTATAGCACTTTCAGTTTTCAGAACGAATGTCGTATTTACTCAAACAATTTACTCATCGCGTTTAGCACGTTCAGTTTCCAGGACGAGTGGCGTATTTATTCGCACAATGTCCCCCGTCGCTTTTAGCACCTTCAGCTTTAGGGGACTCAAAATATATTGTTTTCCTGTGTAATCTCCGACCTTTCCACCGACTTTCAATATCCGACTGCCGACGTCAAGTTACACTACAGCGAAGACCTTAGAATATCCGACTGCCGACGTCAAGTTACACTATAGCGAAGACCTTACAATATCCAACTGCCGACGTCATGTTACATTACAGCGCAGACGTAACACACATACATCGTAGGAGAAATATGTAAATACTACTATGAAAATAAACTGAATTGTTTACACGTCAGAATTCATGTTTCCCACAACAATTCACACATCTCCTCCAGCATATTACAGAATCCAAGAATGAACTTCTCATCCAGGTCTATGACTGACTGCTATAATTTTCCAGCGCCGAGACCGTAAATAAATTAGTCTATGGTTAAAAAAATTGTTTCCATTGAAAAGCTGTGATAAAGAACGAGAGAGCATCAACAAGTAACCTTAATATTTTGTATCAACAGAATAAACAATAATATTAAGTTATATCCATCCTCGCACAAAGATGTCTCGAACATTACAACTTTGACTGGTGACAGTGTCTGCAATAGCACTGCCTTCATTGTTGGTAAACCACACATTGTAACACGGGATTTCAGACCCAATTCGCTGTGGGAATCATAATTGTTTACGTTTCTATAGGCTTGTTGGCCTTGAGTGCTGCCACACTTTTTATTTGTTTGACCTATTCCACTGTGAGAGTTGCAGGGTAGCAAACATATTGGTTTAAAGGCGGCGGTAGAACAAAAATCAGGGTAAAAAATGCGGTACAGTGATTGATCTTACAGCATTCAGCGACTTACAGCTGTGTGCTTGCATCAGAGTCTGCAAACCAGAGCTGAAAAATATCATATGGTGCCTCGAAGCGGCGACTTTGGATGCTGGTCACTCAAGTGTAGTCTGGCTAAGAAAAAGGACAACGCAGTGGGAAGACAAATTGGGTTCCAACAAATAAAAGTCAGCTTAAACCGGATGTTCCAGCCTGGAATGTGCATATATCACAGCCTCGCTGTAAATTACGACACATGGTCAAAACTGAATTTTGTAAGAAGAACGCCGAATAATAATAATAAGTTTGAGCAAGAGGAGGAGGAGGCGGAGGAGGAGGAGGAGATGAAGGATGAGGAGGAGGAGAGCAGGAGGAGGAGGAGGAGCAGGATGAGGAGGAGGAGCAGGAGGAGGAGTAGGAGCAGGATGAGGAGGAGGAGGAGCAGGAGGAGGAGGACGAGGAGCAGGAGGAGGAGTAGGAGCAGAAGCAGTAGGAGGAGGAGGAGCAGGAGGAAAAGGAGGAGGAGGAGCAGGAGGAGCATGAGGAGGAGGAGGAGCAGAAGCAGGAGTAGGAAGAGGAGGAGCAGGAGGAGGAGGAGCAGAAGCAGGACTAGGAGGAGGAGAAGCAGGAGGAGAAGGAGCAGGAGGAGGAGGAGGAGCAGGAGGAGGAGTAGGAGCAGGATGAGGAGGAGGAGCAGGAGGAGGAGGAGAAGCAGGAGTAGGAGGAGGAGGAGCAGGAGCAGGAGGAGGAGGAGGAGCAGGAGGAGGAGGAGGAGCAGGAGGAGGAGGAGGAGGAACAGGAGGAGCAGGAGGAGGAGGAGCAGGAGGAGAAGGAGGAACAGGAGGAGGAGGAGGAGGAGCAGGAGCAGGAGGAGGAGGAGGAGCAGGAGGATGAGGAGAAGGAGGAGGAGGAGCAGAAACAGGAGTAGGAGGAGGAGGAGCAGGAGGAGGAGGAGCAGGAGGAGGAGGAGGAGCAGGAGGAGGAGCAGTAGGAGGAGGAGGAGCAGGAGGAGGAGGAGGAGGAGCAGGAGCAGGAGGAGGAGGAGGAGCAGGAGGAGGAGGAGGAGCAGGAGGAGGAGGAGGAGGAACAGGAGGAGGAGAAGGAGGAGGAGGTGCAGTAGGAGGATAAGCAGGAGGGGGGAAGGAGGAGGAGGAGAAGGAGGAGCAGGAGCAGGAGGAGGAGAAGGAGGAGCAGAAGGAGGAGGAGGAGCAGGAGGAGGAGGAGCAGGAGGAGGAGGAGGAGCAGGAGGAGGAGGAGCATGAGGACGAGCAGGAGGAGGAGGAGGAGCAGGAAGAGGAGGAGCAGGAGGAGAAGGAGGAGCAGGAGGAGGAGCAGGAGGAGGAACAGGAGGAGCAGGAGGAGGAGGAGCAGGAGGAGAAGGAGGAACAGGAGGAGGAGGAGGAGCAGGAGGAGGAGGAGGAGCAGGAGGATGAGGAGAAGAAGGAGGAGGAGGAGCAGGAGGAGGAGCAGGATGAGGAGGAGGAGCAGGAGGAGGAGGAGCAGGAGGAGGAGGAGAAGAAAAAGCAGGAGAAGGAGGAGGAGGAGCAGGAGGAGGAGGAGCAGGAGGAGGAGGAGAAGAAAAAGCAGGAGAAGGAGGAGGAGGAGCAGGAGGAGGAGGAGCAGGAGAAGCAGGAGGAGGAGGAGCAGGAGGAGAAGGAGAAGACTAAACCTCACCAGAAGGGCCAAACCAAAGTGAAACCGGCTTTAGTTTGCTAGCTTATGTTCTTTATGTTTGTTTTGTAACACTCGTTTTCTGTCTTGAAAGTTTCAGTGCTCTTGCAACATGGAAAATGGCTCACTTAATATGCCTTATTGCAAGTGGGCTTCCATACGTAAAGGAATTGCCCATCGCGAAGCGATGATGTCCACAACATCAAATGGTTGTGTCCTAATAATGTGATGTGCGCTGTATTTGGATTATAGTGAGGAAGAGTATGCGCTGGTCATCAATCTCATTCTTATCCCTAGCTACCTTGGATCAGTGGCAAGACTATTGGTCGAGACGACTGGCGGTAACTCGGGATGCAGGCATTCACTTGAGACCAGGGGTAGCTTACTTGCAGGATTCGATCGCCAACCGTTTCCGTTCATCACTGTGAGAGACGAGTGCGTTAACCTCTTGACTACAGCGACCACAATACGTACTTAGTCCATATTACTGCTGAGCATGAGCCTCGTAGCTCCAGCGGCAGCTCCGAAAATGTAGGATGACCTCGACAGGTTCCCGTGTACAGCTAGATCGACCGGGAGAAGCCTTCATACAATGAATAAACCTCACGACATGTCCGGGCTGTCAAATCGAAGGCGCGTGAATTGAACTCGTATGCCGGGTTTGTAACGCCGGCTCATACCCCCCCCCCCCCCCCCCCCACCCTATCCTCCCCAAAGCCACGCTTGTTAACAAATTCCATTGTACAATATTTTAGCTTGAAATGTGTTCCCTTTTGTTAACTTCATTATTCTGAGTGAGAACACGCTATAGACTCTGTACACAACCAGTTTTTTCCACTCCACCAATAAATTGTTATATTTTAGGAGATTTTTAGATTTTGTCTTTTATAATATATAATGTTCTATATTGTTGTCTACCGATTATTGTCTCGTATACCATCTATTATTGTCGGTAATTTTGCCGTCCACAGGTAACAAAATTCAAATTAAAAACTCTACCCAAGTTACTTGCACATTTTCCCAGGCGGTTTGTTAAGAGCAGCTATAGATGGTGCCTAACTGACTGCGGGTCTACTTATATAGCTCTAGTGTATAAGTCCATTAAGATGGGCTCGAACATCAGTTAAACCACCTTCCAAGAAACTGGTTGTATACAGACTCTGTAGAGTCCTCTAAACCAGGTATAAAGACGTTAAGTTAAGTTAACAGCTCACGATCTCAAGGGAGACGCTGGTCACACGTTTGAAACCTCCAGTCATTGAACATACATGAACCTGGCGCAATATTACTTAGTCATTGAAGTAAACGTCCCACATCTATTTGTGATTGAATTACATTACCCGTATTACAATTAACATTGAACATTCGTGGTTGAGTTATAAGCAAGGATAAGCGTAGAATAGTCTAGTAACGTGTTAGATAGTTTGTTATATAGGTAATGGTTTAGTGGATTCACCTTGGCAAAATAAAACACCTACGTTACAGCACAGGTTCTTCGCCAGGGACAAAGGGCGAATGAAAACAAGTAACAAACAGCAAAAACAAGACATGCTGTCAGTGTTGTGCCGAGGGCTCAGCGCTGTTTAGAACACGCTGCTTGTTTAATGCGCAGTGCTTATCTAGAGTGATGTACTGTTTAAGGCGCAGTGCTTATCTAGAGTGATGTACTGTTTAAGGCGCAGTGCTTATCTACAGTGATGTACTGTTTACGGCGCGGTGATATCTAGAGTGATATGCTATCCAGAGTGATGCACGTTTTAGGGCGCGGTGATATCTAGAGTGATATGCTATCTAGAGTGATGTACTGTTTACGGCACGGTGCTATCTAGAGTGCTATTATATCTAGAGTGATGTACTGTTTAGGGTGAGGTGATATCTAGAGGGATGTCCTTTCTAGAGTTATGTGCTACTTAATGCGCGGTGATATCTAGTGTAATGTGCTATCTAGATTGATATGATATCTAGAGTGATGTACTATCTAGAATGATGTGCTATCTAGAGTGATGTTCTGTCTAAACTGATGTGCTATCTAGAGTGATGTGCTATCTAGAGTGATGTTCTGTCTAAAGTGATGTGCTGTCTAGAGTGATGTGCTGTCTAGAGTGATGTGCTGTCTACAGTGATGTGTTGTCTAGAGTGATGTTCTGTCTAAAGTGATGTGCTGTCTAGAGTGATGTGCTGTCTAAAGTGATGTTCTGTCTAAAGTGATGTGCTGTCTAGAGTAATGTGCTGTCTAGAGTGATGTGCTGTCTAAAGTGATGTGCTGTTTAGGGCTTTGTGTTATCTAGAGTGATGTGCTGTCTAGAGTGATGTGCTGTCTAAAGTGATGTGCTGTCTAGAGTGATGTGCTGTTTAGGGCTTTGTATTATCTAGAGTTTTGTGCTCTTTAGGGCTTTGTGTTATCTATAGTTATGTGCTGTTTTGGGCTTTGTGTTATCTAGAGTTATGTGCTCTTTAAGGCTTTGTGTTATCTAGAGTTATGTGCTCTTTTAGGTTTTGTGTTATCTAGAGTTATTTGCTGTTTTGGGCTTTGTGTTATCTAGAGTTATGTGCTCTTTAAGGCTTTGTGTTATCTAAAGTTATGTGCTGTTTAGGACGTGTGCTATCTAGAGTAATGTGCTGTTCAATGTGAAGTGCTGTTTAGGGTGTTGTGCTGTTAAGGGTTCTGTGCTATATAGGATGAAATGCTGTTTATTGGGAAGTGCTGTTTAGGGTAAAGTGATGTTTAGGATGAAAATACTGTTTAGGGTGAAATGCTGTTTAGGATGAAGTGATGTTTAAGAGGAAATGCTGTTTAGGATGAAAATACTGTTTAGGGTGAAATGCTGTTTAGAGGGTGGTGCTGTTTAGGATGAAGTGCTGTTTAGGGTGAAGTAATGTTTAAGTAGAAGTACTGTTTATGGAGAAGTGATATTTAGGGTGAAGTGATGTTTAAGGTGACGTACTGTTTTGGGGGCGGGTGGGAGGGGGGGGGGGCTGTTTAGGGGGTGGTGCTGTTTAGGGTGAAGTGCTCTTTCACGTGAAGTAATTTTCAGAGTGTGCTAGTTCAGATATATGACTGTTTTGGTTAAGTGATGGTTAGGATGGTGTTGTTCAAGGTGAAGTATTACTTAAAGAAAAGTTCTGTTTAGGGGGTGGTGCTGTTCTGGGTTACGTGTTGTTTAATGTTAAGTGATGTTTAGGGTGAAGTGATGTTCAGCGTGAAGTGCTGTGTAGGGTGCTGTGCTGTTTCAGATGAACTGATGTTTAGTGGATTGTGCTGTTTAGGATGAAGTGCTGTTTAAGATGTGGGTGGTGCTATTTAGGTGGCTTTGCTGTTTGGAGTAGAGTGCTGTGTAGGGTGAAGTCCTGTTAAGGTTGGAGTGTTGTGTGGGATGAAGTGCTGTTTAGGGTGACATGTTGTTTAGCGTGAAGTGCTGTTTAGAGTGAATTGCTATTTGAGATAAAGTGCTGTTTAGGGCGAAGTGCTGTTTAGGATAAAGTATTGTTTAGGGTGACAGGCTGTTTAGGGTGACGTGCTGTTTAAGGTAAAGTTCTGATCAGGTTGAAGTGCTGTTTTGGGTGAAGTGCTGTTTAGGGTGAAGCGATGTTTATGGTAAAGTATGTTATGGTTATGTGCTGTTTAGGGGGAATAGTTTTTTAGGGGTAAAGTGTTTCTACAGTGAAGTGCTGTGTTGGGTGCTGTGCTGTTTAAGGTGCTGTTTTGTTTAGGGTTATGTGCTGTTTAGGGTGAACTGCTGTTTAGGGTGAAGGGCTGTTTAGGATGATGTACTGTTTAGGGTGCCGTGCTGTTTAGGGTATTTGTTGTTTAGGGTGCTGTGCTGTTTAGGGTAATGTATTGTTTATTGTGATGTACTGTTTAGGGTGCTGAATTGTTTAGGCTGCTGAGCTGTTTAGGGAGCTGTGATATTTAGGGTGCTATACTGTTTACGGTGATGTGCTGTTTAAGGTGTTGTTTTGTTTAGGGTGATTAGCTGTTTAGGGTGCTGTACTGTTTAGGGTGAAGTTCTGTTCAGAGTGATATGCTGTTTAGGGTGCAGTGCTATTTATGGCGAAGTACTTTCTATTGTGAAGTACTGTTTATGGTGAAGTACTGTTTAGGGTGAAGTGCTGTTTATTGTGAAGTGCTTTCTAGTGAAGGACTGTTTAGGGTAAAGTACTGTTTAGGGTTAAGTGCCGTTTTTGGTGAAGCGGTTTTTAAGGTGTAATGCTGTTTATGGTGTAGTACTATTTGGGGTGCAGTCCCATATCGGGAATGGTTCTGTGCCTAATTATTGACGTTTTTTATTATAACCAGACGTAATCTGTGGTTGCGAAAAGTGTGCTTTTGCTTCACACTCGGCACAAATGGCACAAACAGGGAGGAGCAGAGCTACACAGAGATGAAATCAGCCAGACACAGAGAGCGGATAGACAGCGAAATAGCAAGAGAGAGAAAGTGGATGGATAGAAACGAACAGAGCTACACAGAGATGAAAACAGCGAGACACAGAGAGTGGATAGAGAGCGAAATATATATATAGAGAGAGTGGTTGTATAGAAACGAACAGAGCTACACAGAAAACAAAACCAAGAGAGAGAGAGAGAGAGAGAGAGAGAGAGAGAGAGAGACAGGAACACATTGCATGAATAGAGAGGAGCTAAGCTACACAGGTAATAAGACCGAGAGTGACAGAGACACATAGGATAGACGGGAGCAGAACTACACAGGAGACAAGAGCGAGAGAGACAGAGACACATAGGATAGACGGGAGCTGAGCTACACGGGAAAAAAGTCAGAAAACCACACATATAAAGGGTGGAAAGACAGAAAGAAAGCCATACAGGAAACAAGGCAGAGAGAGACACATACACAAATGATGGACAAGGAAGAGCAGAGTTATACACGAGGCAAGACAAGAGAGAGAGGGGTGAGGGGATACAGACAGAGACACAGAGAATGGATAGAGAGGAACATGACTACACAGGATACAAGACACACACACAGACACACATACAGACACACATACATGATGGATCGAGAATAGCAGTTACACAAGACAGATGACAACGGGACACAGAACAGATATATAGGATAAAGAGACAGGGGTGCGAGAAACAAACCAGAGAGAGAGAGTTAGAGAGAGAGAGAGAGAGAGAGAGTGAGAAAGAACCACCCCTTTTGTTCCGAGCAAATCACTTGTAAGAGCTAAACTCGATGGCTGGTTTCGTCGAGAACCGAACAGTTGCACGCAGTGCACAGACTAATTGATCCCTAGTTAGTGGTCTTCCGGACGTTAGCCTCAGAAAAAGGGAGAACAGAAACAATGAACGAACCCAGGATAGAGCCTTTACACGGATATACCTTTCTCAGTTTGGGAAGACACAAAGAAGTAACGAAAGAGTCTGTTTATCACAGCAACTAGTTCACAGGTAGAAATAAATGGCATGATTCACTATGTGGTTCTGTTTTCTTCTTCTTCTTCTGCTTATTTTTATTCTTTTTTTATGTTTTTCCTTTCTTCTTTATCTTCTACTTCTTCTTCGACTTTGGCGTTCGTCATAGAAAGGACGTTATGACACTGTGGTAATCATTTACAACGAGACATCGATATCTGCGTCTTTGGGCCCCAAGTCATCAGGTTTAAGCACGCCACGCTGGGGAATGTTTTTTTTCCATCTTCGATCCAAATTCACTAAGCCAGGCTGCATGGTTGCAGTTTGCTTTCATATTCAGGACCGTCACTCGAAGTTGAAATAAGTTATTGGTCAGTTAATTGTTTCTCTGAGGATGACGATAGTAGCAAGCGGCCAGCTGATTCACTTTGGCTCCGTATCAGTGTCAGGGAGCAAGTTCTGTGTGCCATGCACAACATCTATTTGTCGAATCATTTCCCAGGACTTCAGTCCATAAATCAATATTCTATTCTCAGGGTACTCCTTATAAGTCAGAACCTACTTCTAGAGATGACTTCTCAACAAGAGTCATGTAACAAACCCCTTCATGTACCCTTGCAGTAGTGGTTTGTGTAGTAATATATTTTAGATGAAGCGGTTACTAGTACTACGAAAAAACCTTACTTCATCGGCTTGTATGATATGCATGTGGAAACAGTAGTTCTTTTAAGTCCTCTACAGTATGAACTCATTCAGGGCATGGAAGAGGATACAAAGCAAAGTTCTGCAGAAAACTATCTCGCTTTCACTGTCAGAGGCCTGTTTATTAGAGAATGTATCTGAATTTCTGAAACATGAATCTGAATGCACCATTCCGTTCTCCATTTCCTTTTTATATTTTCCATCGTCTTTTATGATGTTGCTCATAAATCTGAATTTTGTGTCATTTTTTTTCTCTTTTTGTGCAAAAGAATTTGAGTTATATCTTTCTCACCACTTAACTCTTCCATGTGCTGTTATTCGGTTATTTCTAAGGTCTAGATGTGTGATCCAGGCCAAGGGTACTAGATGTCTCTGGTTCAAATCCTAGACGAGCTGTAAAATGGTTTACTCTTTTTATGTCTAAAATCTAATTTAAACTCGTATCTATACTTTCCAACTTTATTAAGACATCATTATTTTAGGTTATTGTTGCTGTTATCTCATAGCTGCCGAGCAAGCATGCTCTAGGCAGCCCAATGCCATTCTTATAAAGATACAGGTCTTCTTCAGTTCTTGCACTGCTCCGTACAGAGTGTTAATAATTGTCGGCAGTGCTTGTAAGAATTGTCCCCTTATGTCCGCAAGCGCGATGCATTCAATGAGTAGGTGTCGAACTGCTTCATCAGGATGAGAGCAATGCTTGCACAATGGCGGGTGCTGGGCATTGATGCAGTTCAAGTGGCAATTTTTTTAAATTTTTTTTTGCGTTTGCCTTATTTCTCTATTCCCAAAGACGGTGTGCGTTGCTCTGAGGTTTTTATTTTGCGCCTGTCCGCCCAACACATCCGAATTCAGCATTCATTTATGTAAGGGTCTCCTTCCTCCTACATTTTCTAAGGGTTTGCTTCCCGGGGTAACGGTCGGTGCTGTGATGGGGATCGAACCCAGCGCCTTCGGGTCATATTCCGTGTCACTTAACCACTAGCCCACGACGTCCCCTCAGGTGGATATTCACACTGGTATATCCTGTTCGAAACTGAAAGATGAGACTTTGATCTCTTCTATGTAGTCTATTTATGTCATCGTTTCTTTTTGACTGTGACATTTCGCTAGATACACTGCGTCCTGTTGTTCCTGTTGCCCACCTGTTCATCCAGATTTCCCGAGTATGATTCTTAATAATTCGTTTTACTGTGTGATTACACAGAAGGTGGATGTAACACCGCGCATTGAATACATGGAAAGGCTGATAATAAAATAGTTTGGAGACCTGACAAGAATGCAACCAAAATTACAAGTTGCTCTTATCTATAATACTAGACGTCAGGGTTGCAGAGAAAGAGACAGACAACGAAAAAGATGGATAGAAGGTGTCAGTTAAACACTGAAGAAACACGAAATGATAACAACATCGTCGACAAAGCTGGCACACGACAAAACTGCACCTCCCCACGGCGTCTAACAACACAAGTGAAAAGAAGATGATGATGACCGTCAGTAGGAGATTGAACTTCTAATCTTCCCACAAAAGCATCGGCAATGGTGAATGAAGTATTTTCTGGGGCTAGTCTCTCGGTGGCACGATTGACTCGCATCCAGTGTTCGTGCAGCGATCTCAGTCCCGCCAGGCGGTCCCTACC
Source organism: Ariolimax columbianus (assembly GCA_036924085.1). NCBI lineage: Eukaryota > Metazoa > Mollusca > Gastropoda > Stylommatophora > Arionidae > Ariolimax > Ariolimax columbianus. The sequence continues at coordinate 119,316,789 of JAVGWX010000003.1, forward strand.
AAGCTCGCCCGCCTCTCCCCAGCACTGTAGCAGGACCAATTTAGTGGAGTCGTACCGCTGGTAAGGGTGCGTTACTGTAGTCCGTACCGAGAAGCTTTGTCAGTCCGTGTGGTTCGTCGAAGGCTAGCGCGTATAGTCAGTCTCGACAGTTCGTCTCGCTTGTGGTCCTTCTCTCGCAATAAGCTTGTGACCGGAAAATGGAAAGCAGGAATCGTGCCTAAAGGCCCTGTCCTCGCCCGACCAACCGGTCGGAGAAGGGCAGGCCAGCAGGAAAATATCGTCTCCAGTCCGAGTGAAAATCATCGCCGGGGCCGTTGGGATCTGTTCTGTACAGAGCGATGCCATCCCTTCCCAAGCGAGCCAGGTCGGTCGTTTGGTGTGTGTACGGGCCAGGCGGTCCTAGGTCGACGGAGTGAGAGACGGAACAACCGTCCGTCCGTCAGTCGGTCCCTGCGGCCGTCCTGGAGAGGCTTTTTACACATCCATCCTTCGCCGACCGGTGTGTGTGGTTCGTCCGTCTCCGACATATATATGGTTGATCCTGCCAGTAGTCATATGCTTGTCTCAAAGATAAAGCCATGCATATCTAAATTCACACTTTCTCACGGTGAAACCGCGAATGGCTCATTAAATCAGTCGAGGTTCCTTAGATGACACGATCCTACTTGGATAAATGTGGCAATTCTAGCGCTAATACATGCTTACCAAGCTCTGAACCTTGCGGAAAGAGCGCTTTTATTAGTTCAAAACCAATCGTCGTTTCACCTCGCGGGGTTGCGGCGTCCCCACTGGTGACTCTAGATAACTTTGCGCTGACCGCATGGTCTCATTTGCCGGCGACGAATCTTTCAAATGTCAGCCCTATCAAATTTCGATGGTACGTGACATGCCTATTATGTTTGTAACGGGTGACGCGGAATCAGAGTTCGATTCCGGAGAGGGAGCATGAGAAACGGCTACCACATCCAAGGAAGGCAGCAGGCGCGCAACTTACCTACTCTCGGCACGGGGAGGTAGTGACGGAAAATAACAATACGGGACTCTTTCGAGGCCCCGTAATTGGAATGAGTACACTTTAAACCCTTTAACGAGGATCTATTGGAGGGCAAGTCTGGTGCCAGCAGCTGCGGTAATTCCAGCTCCAATAGCGTATATTAAAGTTGTTGCAGTTAAAAAGCTCGTAGTTGGATCTCAGGCGGTCCGGCTCGCGCCGGTTCACTGCCCGTTGTCTCTGCCCTACCGTCTTCCGGCTCTCTCCCACGGGTGCTCTTCGCTGAGCGTCCTGGGTGGCCGGCGCGTTTACTTTGAAAAAATTAGAGTGTTCAAAGCTACACATCTAGATACAACATAATAAATCTACACACCTAGATGCAACATAGAAAATTCTCTCCTAGATACACCATAGAAAATCTACACACCTAGATACAACATAGAAACTCTACATGCCTAACTAGATACAACATAGAGAGGTTCACCCTGGGGGCAACTCTTTCCCCTTCTCACCTCACTCTATTTCATTTGAATCTGTCCTACAGTCACACTCCTGCACAGCTTACATACGCGCCCTCATGGTGAGGCCCTTCCATTGCACTTTGGTTGGGCTAGCTTCTGAGGGCGCAAAAACCTAGCATAGGTACATACAGATGCGCACATGCATCCAAGCACTGGTTTATGCGTCCTAATATCGCCCAATGGACTACGGTCTGGGGTGGAAAATGGCGCGCCTCCGCCAGTAGAAACTAGTGAGGCAAACATCTAAGCAAAAAAAAAAAAAGCAGGCCTCGGCTGCCTTAATAATGGTGCATGGAATAATGGAATAGGACCTTGGTTATATTTTGTTGGTTTTCTGAACTGGAAGTAATGATTAACAGGGACAAACGGGGGCATTCGTATTGCGGCGTTAGAAGTGAAATTCTTGGATCGCCGCAAGACGAGTTACTGCGAAAGCATTTGTCAAGAATGTTTTCATTAATCAAGATCGAAAGTCAGAGGCGCGAAGACGATCAGATACCGTCGTAGTTCTGACCATAAACGATGCCGACTAGGGATCCGCGGGAGTTGCTTTGATGACTCTGCGGGGAACTTCCGGGAAACCAAAGTATTTGGGTTCCGGGGGGAGTATGGTTGCAAAGCTGAAACTTAAAAGAATTGACGGAAGGGCACCACCAGGAGTGAAGCCTGCAGCTTAATTTGACTCAACACTGTAATGATTGACAGGCCGAGAGCACTTTCGTTGGGTCTAATAGGGAACATGTTCTGCAATTAGACCCTCGGAAATCTGTGGCTAGTCTCTCGATGACTCGATCGGCTTGCATCCAGTGTTCGTTAAAGGAATTGACGGAAGGGCACCACCAGGAGTGGAGCCAGCGGCGTAATGTAACTCAACACGCCAACACTGTAATGACTGACAGGCTGAGAGCATTTTTGTTGGGTCTAATACGAAACGTGTTCTGGAATTAGACCATCGGAAGACACGCCAGTTTTACCCTACAAATGACAGGTCGTTGCTACGGTAATTCTGCCAAATCCGAGAGGAATCGCAGATCTCAGACACTTGGTCCACGTGCCTGGCTGTTAAGCTAAGGGTGCGAGGCTACCATCTGCGGGATTACTGCCGAACGCCTCTAAGCCGGAATTCCGCCCTGAATCTCAGCCCCACTGCGACGGGAGGCAACGATATGGTTGGGACTTGAGGCTCGCGTCTCAGCCCGACCCGGTCGAGCCGCAGACAGAGGTCTTTGCCGTCCCGCCGATCAAAGCGGGCGGGGAGCTGCTCGATATTCACCCCATACGGCGTTGAGGTGTGAAACCACTAGTAGAACACTTAGTTCTCCGTCGGAGTCTCGTAAGCAGTAGAGTAGCCACCTCACTGCGAACTGTTGAGACTCAACCCTTGATCATGAGATATGTCCGCACACCAGGCGAACAAAATCTCCGTGCCATGACCAGGCTATGTTCCCTGGTTAAATGCACTCCTGCCTCGCTCTTTATCTCTGTCTGCTATCAGTCATCCCAATGGACGCAGAAGAGATACAGGCCAGCGTACATTGCACCTCTGCCCTAATGTGACAATCTCTCAAGTGGCGGGGAATGCTAGGCGTACCATCATTGCAGAGGAGCCGAGAAAATAATGGGAGCAAGGAGATACCCCACACTCATTCATATGCTACGATTCTGGCAGGACATGACAATCCTGGGACACATACACACTGAACTGCCTCTCTTCTTGGATAGTACACACTAGTACATAGTCCATCATATCATATCATCACCACACCCTATAGACACGAGTGGTGAAGACTCGATAGTCCTGCAAGACAACTTCCATAAGAGAGACAACTCTGACCACAAACAACTGCTGCCTTGCAGATAGGCTGGGGACAGCCAAAGGCTAAAGATGGCATCCCTACAGAAACGCCTGTTGAAATCGGATGCACTGGGCCACAGGCTTAACGAAACAGTGCAACGTATATCGCTGTATGATGACGGTACAACCTAGCCGAAAAAAGTGCGGCGCTCATCCTGTGGAGTCCCGCCAAGCAGCGAGAGTGGCGGGCCTCACCCTTCGAAGGGGCCAACCCAATGCTACTGGTGGTCACCCACCCATGTGTTGTGGAGTCAAGGCACAATGTGATGGGGCAAAAACTATTGACCAAAAACACAAGACTCTCAGAATGCTACTAATGCGGAGGGAGTCATTAACAAAAAGCTTTCCCTAACACATCACCTGCATGAAGGTACGATTGACCTGGCATGTATCCAAGAAACGCACCTCAACAACAACCACAAATTCTCAATTAGAGGATACCAGACCTTCCGTCTTGATAGAGAAGGTCACAAAGGAGGGGGTTCTGATACTGACACGTAACTGCATACTGAGTATCGCGGTAGCTGTTTAATCACACCGGAGAAGCAGACATTGTAGGAGTCGACATTATGACACAAGAAACGATGATCCGCATCTTCAACCTGTATGGCCCACCCAACAAAGACCTGTCGCTCTCGAGTATGGAAATCACGAACTCCAGCTGCCTAGTAGTTGGAGACTTCAACAGCCACTCGGAGGGATGGGGATATTCGGACATAGACAACAGAGGTGATGAAGTGGAAAACTGGGAGATAGACACAAATCTCTATCTTATCAATACGTTGGCCTTCTCCACGGTGGATATTCACCACAAAATAAATCGCCAGGTGTTAAACCAATTGGCAGGTAGCGACTACAGGCCAATTAGGTTAGAAGTTAATATGAAAGTAGGCCACAGGCCAATTAGGCTATAAGTTGATATGGAAGTAAGCCCACAGGAAATAAAACCGCTCCCACATTGGAACTATAAACGAGCCGACTGGGACAGATTTGCAATCCTGACAGATGGGCTGTGTGAAACCATCAACACACGGAATAACAATATGAAACCCATGTTGGAAAGCCTAAGCAAAGCAATAATGCAAGCAGAGACCGAAACCATCCCAAGATGGGCAAGGAAAAACTACAAGCCATATTGGAATGATGAATTTCAGAAAGCGGAAGACGAAGTCTCAAATGCTAGAGAGAGAACAATCTATTGAGGCAAATTTCACCCTCAAAGCCATCAAGGCGAAATACAAGAGATCACTAAAACAAATAACAAGACAGATGGAAAAACAAAACAGAAAGCCTCAATTTAGATAAAGAAGGGAACAAACTATGAAAGTTAGTCAGAGCCATGAATGACGAAACTCCATCAAACAAACAAATTACCATCAAGCAGGGCAACAACATGATCACTGAAAAAAAGCAGCAAACGCCTTGATAGAACATTATGCCAGAGCAAACCACATTGATGTCCCTACAGATAGGCATACAGACATTAGTGAAGAACAAAAGAGCCACGACAATATCAATATGGCACCGGAGGAGCTCATGATGGCAAAACTAACAATGAATGAAATGGAAGAGGCGATGAGAACTTTAAAGAAAAAGAAATCACCCGGAAACGATGGGGTAACAAACGAAATGCTGATGGGGTTGGGCCAAACAGCAAAGAGGAAGTTACTATCAGTCCTGAACCAAAGCTGGAAAAGGGGAATTGTACCGCAGGCATAGAAAGACGCTGTACTTATACCAGTACCAAAGAAAGAAAAAGATAGATCAGATCCAAATGCATACAGGCCTACTGAGCTGTGTTGGCAAACTGATGGAGAGTAGGAAAAACACCAGACTGAAGTGGCACCTGGAAGAAAAACACATACTAATTCCACAACAAGCAGGCTATAGACAGCACAGTTCCACTGAGGATCAGATCACTCTCATAGCCCAGGCAATAGAGGATGCTTACCAGGATAAAAAACACACAGTAGTGGTTTGGGTGGATTTAGAGAAGGCATTGACAAGGTGTGGAAAGAGGGACTTAAAGTCGAGCGACGAAGAAGTGAAGTTTGTGGGAAAATGTACAGATGGATTAGCCACTACCTCGAAAACAAAACAGCAAGTACAAGGGCAGATGAGCAAAAAGGTGAGACGTGAACAGGGAGTACCCCAAGGGGGAGTACTGTCACCCACGCTTTTCCTGGTGTATATAAACAAAACCACAGAAAATATACCAAGTAGAGTCCACAGCTCCGTGTTTGCAGACGATGTGGCTATGTGGACCTCTGAAAAAAATATCACCGTAGCAAGTAATCGGATGCAGCAGGCCTAACATCGTTGGAGGAGTGGACGAACTCATGGCTGGTAAAAATAAATGAGGAAAAAACAACATGTACGATATTCTCGCTTTCAAATAAAACCCAGAACACCAAAATAAGTCTTAACGGAAAATATCTGCGGCCAAATGATAACCCAATCTACCTGGGAGTCACATTTGATCGGCGCATGACATGGAAAAGTAAAATCGAGAGAAACCGAACGAGAGCCGGACAAAGAATAGCAATTATGAGGAAACTTGCTGGCACAAGCTGGGGAGCAGACGAAAGTATACTAAAAAAAACTGTACACTGGAAGAGTGAGACCAGTTCTCGAGTATGGCATTGCGGCATGGACAACAGCAGCAAGGGGTAATTTTGATAAAATTAGCAAACTTCAAAACCAAGCCATGAGAGTTATAACAGGAGGCATGCAGTCAACGCCAATTGTAGAACTTGAAACGATTACAAATCTGCAATCCATGACCAACAGAAGAGACTGCAGAGCCCAGCAGCAAGCAGAGAAACTCAGAAGACTGACAGGCCATCCAATGCATCAGAGACTAAATAGATTTGGAAATGGGAAACTAAAGCGGAGAAACTTTGCAGAAATAGCCAAAGCAAAGATGAGCGAAGACCCTATGAACACATTGACAACACCAAAGCCCATCCCTACTGTACGCAAACCTACTTGGAAGCAGCATATATTTCCGGAGGTGGCAGAAAATATACCAGGAATTGGAAACAAGAACAGCCAGATTGAAAAAGAAAGAAGAGACATAACCTTGAGGTAGATAACGAAAAACTACCCAAGCATGGACTGGACCCATGCATACACCGACGGTTCTGTAACAAACACAACACAGAACGGAGGGGCAGGGGTTTTCCAGAGTACCAAATGGTAGAAAAATAACACTGTCAGTGGCAACTGGAAAATACACAAGCAATTTCAGAGCGAAGGCAGAGGCACTCAGGGCTGCAGTAGAATTGATTGCAAGGTGACATTTGTCCCGAGGACAGTTATGATGTTGTTTTCACCCACCCCACCAAGAATGTCTGCTTTTCTTTGTATGAGGTATTCTTCAACGCACCCAGAACCGACATGGAGTCACTAAAAACCACAACATCGATCGGTAAAAATTCGCCAAAGTCAAGCTGTTGGTTCAAAATCTCAACTGATATTTTCATAGCCTCGGCCGCCGCTTAAACATTTGATCGGTATTTGTCGCATGAATCTCGTTTATTCGGGTATTTCAAATGGTTACCATAACCTGCAAAAGAGGTAGATTTGAATGCTGAAACATCCGTATAGACCAGGCCTGCCGATTTTGGGTAGCTAGAGACTGTCTCAATGGAACATGTCTTTAAATATTAGGTGTAGTCTCCTCGGTGGTCGCCTTTTCTGTCAGGTGTGTTTGTATGACTGGCAGGCAAAGATTTTCAGAACGAGGTGGTCCAAAAAACCTATTTTCCGTTTTTATTTCATCTCATAGATAGTGAATATGCGGACACTTGGTTCAATCTTCTCTTTTGTTTCCAACTGTCTATTTGTACCCCATTACATGGTCATTTTCTTATCTTGTATCTCTCTACCGCTTCAGTCAGTGTCCCCTTTATCCTGATATCTAGCGGTTCTATGTTGGCCTCTATCTTGCGCGCCGCTGTAGGTGTTGATCTCATCCACACACAAATTAGCCTGAGAGCTTGATTCTGCAGCCGGTCAATAGATGAGATGTTATTTTTACTCACAGTGGTCTGTGTGGAAACGTTATAATCCATCACCGGTTGCATATTATCCAAGGTATAGTTGCCGAAAGGTTTGTTTATCAGCTCCCCAATGTGTACTAGCAAGTCTTTTGTTTAAGTTTAATCGCTTGGTTTCTTTACCTTTAACATTGCAGATCTGGCTGCCAAATTTCAAATCTCTGTCCGGTGTTACTCTCAGATAAACTAGAGTATCTTCTTTTGCTAGTAATTCCCCATTTATTTTGATGTTAATGGATCTCTTTGTTTCTTCATGACTGCGGGAGAAGATGGTGAATACAGTTTTCTGTGTATTTATCTTTATTTTCAACAGTTCTCGGTATACTGAAATTGTTAGTAGCGCCCTTTTAATCTTGACTTTTGCCAAAACAGGATATTTTCGGTGGTCCAAATGGCGAGATCATCAGCAAACAATACCTTTGACACGTTTAGATGTCTAGTGAGATCTTATATATAGATGAATAAAAAGGGTGCAGTTTAGAGGAGAGCCCTGTGGCAGTCCTTCTTCTAACGTTCCTATACTTGATGTTGCACCTACAAAGCTGGTATCTATGGTTCTGTTGGTCAGGAAAGGCTGCATTCATTTGATCATTTTTCCTTCTATTTTCGTTTTCTTCATTTTCATTAAAAAGCCCTTCCTCCAGACGCTATCCTATGCTTGCTGTAGATCAATGAACACTGCTAGCGTGCTTTTTCCATCTTGGAATTCATCCATCACATGCCGTGTAAACCTAAAGAGTGGATCATCCACGCGATCCACACCCGAACCCTGCCTGGTTTCTATCAAGGATGTTGTTGTTTTCCAGCCACCAATATAGCCTGTTGTTCACCATTCTTTCAACCACTTTACCTAAACATGAGGTGAGCGTAACAGGTCTATAGCTTCCAGGTGTTCCTGGCTGTTTTCCTTTCTTCAGTATGGGTTTGATAGTTGCTGATAGTCTTATTGATCGCAACTGTCCCTGGTCCCATGTTCTGTTGATAAATTAAGTCTGCCGATACAAGTGTCAGATCGGGGCGGCTAGTGGTACCGTGAACTCTGTGCAAAAAAGTTGGCAGGGTTTTCCAGACTCTGGAGCAGTGTGAGATTTGTGCCATTACACAGCTTGTCAATCTCCAGGCCTCTATTATTAAACTGGCAGTATCCAAGAATTCGCATATGGGCATTGAAATCTCCCACCATCACTGTTTTCTTTGACCTAGGCTCAAATTTAGGTAGAGACGTTTTTTGGACGTTGGAGGGCAGTACATTTTATGTAGTATGTATTTGGTGTTTTCTTTGCTCCATAACTTTATTGTTTGATGGCCAACATCAGCCACAGTTTTGTTGGTTACAATGGATTGTGTATCATTCCTGACCCTAGCACTTGTTATATTCGCACTTATACTGCGTATATCCTGTGATTATTTTAGGTTAATCTCAGCAAAAAACTAAGACAAACTAAATAAAAAATAAATATAAAAAAATAAAACGGTAGAACCTACTGTTCTGGTTGACGATAGAGGAGCTGGTTCATGGGTAGGGGGGGGGGGGCAAGAGAGAGGAAAGGGGGGGGGGGGTTGAAGGGATAGGGATAGGTGGATCGAGGAAAGGGGTAATGGAAAGGTTGGAAGGCGGCGAAGGTGTGCATGAAGCATATGGGATGGGCGCGAGAAGGGAGATTGTTAACCTGTTATTGTTTCTTTCCCATTGTTCATTTCTACAGGCGGCCATATATTGTACCCGTCAGGTAGCAGTTATCCTTAATGAGTTTATTTTCACCACATCGTTACATTCCTTCTGTCTCTCTAACACAAACTCTCGCATGGAAGACTTTATATTAACGATTAGTTAATTTGCTAGGAGTATCAGTTGTGTTCTCTTGTACATCGTCGGAAATCAAATTCACTCACGTCTTCCTTCTCGCCATTTTCCCAACAGGAACGTCTACGCCGTCTATGTTTTCGTCGCTGTCGATGTCGGACTACGCCGAAAGCGTTCCATTTGCCGCTGATGAAGCCCATTAAGAGAAACTGTCCACCTGAAGAGTGTGATTAGCGCATCGCCCTGGGACACTAGCGTGTATGAATACATTTCACGCCTGTAGTCACGTGTCCGTGGAATAATTAACCAGCCTCAGGACCGCACTGGAGACGGGTCTCAATGTCGATTATTGGTCTTTAATTCTAATTTAACGGTGCCCCACAATAACCCACAGGTCTCCAATTTTCAAATGTGGTCCACAAAATGTCTGTAGGCTAATACAGATCCAGTAGTGGAGCTCTGTCACCCTAAGACCTCATCTCGTCACAGAGCTTCCTCTTTCCGGCATCTGAACAAAGAAATAACCACTTGTTCGGGGGCATATTTCGATTCTTCAAAAACATCATCTCAAGGAATATATTCTATTATTTGTATTTCAGTGATGCAGGAAACTATTTCCTGTCATTAAGTATGCTAATGATTTCAGAAATATTATAGTTATTCCAGTGTGTTTGGGAAGGGGTGGGGGTAAGGGGGTGTTTGGTGGAAAAGGGGAGGGAGGTAGATGCTTAAATATTTTCTGTGTACTGTGTACGTTAGACATCGTATTTCAAATGTTCAGCAATTTTCAGAATTGTCTTGTCATTTCCCCCTCAACATGTTATTCATATTACATATTTTCAGAAGGTTTGAATAGATCATCGGGTGATTTGAGTCTTGTATTGTTCCACAGTCGCATGTCTCATCATCCCTGTATACCTATCTCTTTAAGTTCTTCCTTGCATTGCTATACACCAGTTCGGAGTCTATTTAGTGACGTTTACTTTACATAAGATAGGTGGTGTCCAGCAGCAGATTCCTCCCGCAGTTGTATCCAGCGGATCTGCGTCAGCTCATTCCATTTTTCAGTGATTCTATTCCCTCTTTTCGGTGCAGGCATCCATCGATACAAGCTTCGACCTGTTACGTTATACTTTTCGTTGTTCAACACGTCACAGAACAATACAATAGGACGGACTCGCAATTTTAATTACATATCTGTAATTTTGTGATGGACTTAATTTCTTTCGATTTGCACAAATTCCCTAAAACAATAATAGCCATTTGTATTTTTAATTCGACATCTCTATCATTACCAACGACGGTGTCTATTTTGCTTACTAGATACATATTAGCATAAATACACAACTTGATGTACCGTTTTTGTCATCAAAATCTGATTGTCGTTATGTCTTTTTATTATCATAATCTGTGGTGTTTTTCTCTTTGTACATTCAGACCTAATTTCAGTGAAAATTCAGTAAGTATGTTTATTTGATTTTACATTTGGTTGAAGTTGTGGTACATAATAGCCAAGTCATAATGAAAGTCCAGATCGTGAAGTCCTTTCTATGAGACATTATAATTAATGCTTCTTATTTCCTATGGAACACTTAATCCCTCTTATTTCACGTGGAACATTGGGATGTATTATTCTGGTTTCCTATGAAACATTGAGTTGCATTGGACACTTTTCACATTTTCATCTTGAACTCCTCCCGTAAGACTCGAGTCGTTCTGGTTTCTACTTCTGTTTATTTTTCTATTTACGATTTTATTTACATATCCCATGCCTTTCTTTTCATGTGGGTTCAAGTGCAGCATAAGTTGTGTTTTCTAATGTTGTTTGGCTTTATCCACGAAGGAAAATTCCACCGTTCTTTATCTTTCCTCGATCATTTTTGCCTACATTGGTTCATATTTTTCTTTGTCACACATTTGTGTTTGTTCCGACATTTACCTCTCGAATGCGGAGTGTGCTACAGTAATATCTGCCCGTTACGAATGCAGTCAATCGAGCCAGATTAAAACAGAAGACGTGTCTAAATAAAAGAAAGAGGATTAATTGGTGACCTCAAGAAGGATTTAATGTATGGCGGCCTTAAAGTTTCTATATAATCGTCGTACAAGGCCTTTGGTCCTCGAACATATCTTCCTGCAGCTCACGAATCATCATCATCCGGATTGACTTTATATAGCTCATGAGTCATCAGTCATCAAGATTGTCCTCATACAGCTGATGAGTCATCAGTCATCAATATTATCCTCATGTAGTTCTCGAGTCATCAGTCATCAAGCTGCCCTCATACAACTGATGAGTCATCAGTCATCTAGCTGTCCTCATACAACTGATGAGTCATCAGTCATCAAGCTGCCCTCATACAACATGAGTCATAAGTCATCAAGCTGTCCTCATACAATATGAGTTATCAGTCATCAAGCTGCCCTCATACAACATGAGTCATCAGTCATCAAGCTGCCCTCATACAACATGAGTCAACACTCATGTATTCATGCAAATCTTGGAAAAGCAAGGTTTTCTCCGTGCGAGCCTTGGAATATACAATGTGTCGTCTTCAGCGCCCCTGAAGTAGTGAAGCTTGCTCTTATCTGATCTTTGTGCTACTAAGTCTTTGTTTATGCGCCCCATGTGACATCAAATCTGCCCCATGCACCACTTAGACTATCTCGATTATCTCTGTGGGTTCCTTGGTCCATTAAAAATGTCCTCATGCGTCCCTTGGATCGTTAAGCCAGCCCTGATGCGTTCCTTGGACCATTAAGCCTGTCCTGATCGCTACCAATATCTTCTTAGTTCCTTGTTCTTAGTCGACCTGTACTTCTACAGGGGCATATGCCCCTGTGCAGGTCCCAGCTCTGGTATGCGCTGGATGCAGCCGGGAGAAAATATTTCTGATTAGCGGGCTAGGCTAGAGCAGCTTAAAACTCCGCTGCGTTGGGACAATCACTTACGGAGGGTGGTTAACCGATGTGCGAGTTTATCTTAATAAACTCAAACACTTCAGCGAAGTATTCCCGAAGCCTTTTATGCTCCTCTAAACGAACCACTTAACCATGGCCGGTGTTATGACATATCACACAGTTAGTCGCCTCTTACGATATGCTCTCTGCGAGGCAGGGGTGCTATTCTTGTCCTTGTCATTCACAAAGACCCCGGCAGACTACTCGTAACACTATCTTAACTGGCATAAATGTTATCAGTATGGAAAGATTTTTACCAATAATTTTCTACAATAAAATCTTCTTTCTAAATGTGAGCATAAATGTAAACAATTTCATATTGAAACAAGGTACATTTTAGTTCTATTTTACTAATATTTGTTCAATAGATGGTTTTATTATTTATTAGGTATAGAAAAATGAAAGTATTATGTACCAAGCAATTTAAAGCCTACAAATAGGAATATTCATAATGAAAGGAGCGTTCACATAACTATTTTTGCAGATGATCAGAGTATCTTTCATTTCGAGGAACGCAATCACCAAGATTTATTGTATATTAGATTTATATAGATATAATATGAGGATTTGTACAGCAAAGACGGAGACAACGAAAATCATAAAAAACGAGAAAACATTATATATACAGGTACAAAGAACAGAACTAAAACAGGTTAGGGAATTCACATAATTGGGCAGCGTGCTCACACAAGATGTACGGCTAGATAGAGAGGTGGAATCAAGAATACATGAAGCTAATGCGGTTTTTTTTTATCAGCTCTCACCGCAACTAAGATACAAAC